>CM051371.1:4459506-4527001 GCA_028015245.1 Cardamine occulta
CTATTTTCGTCTTTTGCAAGAGGTTTGAGTGATAAAACTTTATCGGAGGGTTAGATTCAGTTTTATAGCACCCTTGATGACGTGATGATACACGCTACCACCGTACACAAGCAAGTCAAAGTAAGAAACAAGCATTATAGCTTATCCCAGTTTATTAGTTCTTAGAATCTCATAGGAGTTTCTAATAATAAATTTGGGAGTTGTTGCAAGAAGACACAAGTGGAAGCTTAAAGAACACCTATTGATATGAATATGAAGAATCAATTCTTTCATTGACAAGGATATGGCTGTTTTCAAGCTGTAGTCCTCAAAAGCAGAGTTATGATCTTTCAAGATACAAATGAGAGTGACTAGGTGTGTTGAAGTGTATTCAATGGAGTTAAATCTCTTACAATTGCTTTGAGGTGTTCAAGAGGAAGTATAGAGATCTATTGTCGTCTTTGCAAGAGGTTTGACTGATAAAACTTTATCAGAGGTTAGATTCAAATTTTTGGCACTCTTGATGACGTGATGAAACATGCTACCATGGTGCGAAAGTCAAAGTAAGAAACAAACATTATAGCTTATCCCACAGTTCTATTAGTTCTTAGAATATCATAGGAGTTTCTAATAATAAATTTGGGAGTTGTTGCAAGAAGACACAAGTGGAAGCTTAAAGAACACCTATCGATGTGAATATGAAGAATCGAGTGCTTTCAATGACAAGGATATGGCCGTTTTCAAGCTGATAGTCCTCGAAACAGAGTTATGATCCTTCAAGATACAAATCAGAGTGAATAGGAGTGTTGAACTGTATTCAATGGAGTTGAATTTCTTACAATTGCTTTGAGATATTCAAGAGGAACTATAGAGAACTGTTGTCGTCTTTGCAAGAGGTTTGAGTGATAAAACTTCATCAGAGGGTTAGATTCAGTTTTTTAGCACTCTTGATGATGTGATGAAACATGCTACCATGGTGCAGAAGCAAGTCAAAGTAAGAAACAAGTATTATAGGTTATCCAACAGTACTATTAGTTCTTAGAATCTCATACGAGTTTTGCATAGAAATTGGGGAGTTGTAGCAAGAAGACACAAGTGGAAGCTTAAAGAACACTTATTGATGTGAATATGGAGAATCAATGCTTTCACTGACAAAGATATGGCCGTTTTCAAGTTGATAGTCCTCAAAACCGAGTTATGTTCCTTCAAGATACAAATGAGAGTGAATAGGAGTGTTGAAGTGTATTCAATGGAGTTGAATCTCTTACAATTGCTTTGAGGTGTTCAAGAGGAAGTATAGAGAACTATTGTCGTCTTTGCAAGAGGTTTGAGTGATAAAACTTCATCAGAGGGTTAGATTCAGTTTTTTAGCACTCTTGATGACGTGATGAAACATGCTACCATGGTGCAGAAGCAAGTCAAAGTAAGAAACAAGCATTATAGCTTATCCCACAGTTCTATTAGTTCTTAGAATCTCATAGGAGTTTCTAATAATAAATTTGGGAGTTGTTGCAAGAAGACACAAGTGGAAGCTTAAACAACACCTATTGATGTGAATATGAAGAATCAATGCTTTCAGTGACAAGGATATGGCCGTTTTCAAGCTGATAGTCCTCGAAACAGAGTTATGATCCTTCAAGATACAAATGAGAGTGAATAGGAGTGTTGAAGTGTATTCAATGGAGTTGAATTTCTTACAATTGCTTTGAGATGTTCAAGAGGAACTATAGAGAACTGTTGTCGTCTTTGCAAGAGGTTTGAGTGATAAAACTTCATCAGAGGGTTAGATTCAGTTTTTAGC
Organism: Cardamine occulta; assembly: GCA_028015245.1. Lineage (NCBI taxonomy): Eukaryota > Viridiplantae > Streptophyta > Magnoliopsida > Brassicales > Brassicaceae > Cardamine > Cardamine occulta. The sequence continues at coordinate 4,461,287 of CM051371.1, forward strand.
ACTTTTGATGATGTGATGAAACATGCTACCATGGTGCAGAAGCAAGTCAAAGTAAGAAACAAGTATTATAGCTTATCCAACAGTACTATTAGTTCTTAGAATCTCATACGAGTTTTGCATAGAAATTGGGGAGTTGTAGCAAGAAGACACAAGTGGAAGCTTAAACAACACCTATCGATGTGAATATGAAGAATCAATGCTTTCACTGACAAGGATATGGCCATTTTCAAGCTGATAGTCCTCAAAACAGAGTTATGATCTCTCAAGATACAAATGAGAGTAAATAGGAGTGTTGAAGTGTATTCAATGGAGTTGAATCTCTTACAATTGCTTAGACGTGTTCAAGAGGAAGTATAGAGAACTAGTTTCGTCTTTGCAGAGGTTTGAGTGATAAAACTTCATCAGAGGGTTAGATTCAGTTTTTTAGCACTCTTGATGACGTGATGAAATATGCTACCATGGTGCAGAAGCAAGTCAAAGTAAGAAACAAGCATTATAGCTAATCCCACAGTTCTATTAGTTCTTAAAATCTCATAGGAGTTTCTAATAATAAATTTGGGAGTTGTTGCAAGAAGACACAAGTGGAAGCTTAAACAACACCTATTGATTTGAATATGAAGAATCAATACTTTCAGTGATAAGAATTTGGCAATTTTCAAGATGATAGTCCTGGAAACATAGTTATGACCCTTCAAGATACAAATGAGAGTGAATAGATGTGTTGAAGTGTATTCAATGGAGTCGGATCTCTTACAATTGCTTTGAGATGATGAAGATGAACTATAGAGAGCTATCGTCGTCTTTGTAAGAGGTTTGCGTGATAAAACTTCATCAGAGGGTTCGATTTAGTCTTTTACCACTCTTGATGATGTAATGAAACATGGTACCATGGTGTAGAAGCAAGTCAAAGTAAGAAACAATCATTATAGCTTATCCAACAGTACTATTAGTTCTTAAAATCTCATAGGAGTTTCTCATAGAAATTGGGGAGTTGTAGCAAGAAGACACAAGTGGAAGCTTAGAGAAAAACTATTGATGTGAATATGAAGAATCAATGCTTTCACTGACAAGGATATGGCCATTTTCAAGCTGATAGTCCTCAAAACCGAGTTATGATCCTTCAAGATACAAATGAGAGTGAATAGGAGTGTTGAAGTGTATTCAATGAAGTTGAATCTCTTAAAATTGCTTTGACGTGTTCAAGAGGAAGTATAGAGAACTATTGTCGTCTTTGCAAGAGGTTTGAGTGATAAAACTTCATCAGAGGGTTAGATTCAGTTTTTTAGCACTCTTGATGACGTGATGAAACATGCTACCATAGTGCAGAAGCAAGTCAAAGTAAGAAACAAGCATTATAGCTTATCCCACAGTTCTATTAGTTCCTACAATCTCAGAGGAGTTTCTAATAATAAATTTGGGAGTTGTTGCAAGAAGACAAGTGGAAGCTTAACAACACCTATTGATGTGAATATGAAGAATCAATGCTTTCAAGTGACAAGGATTTGGCAATTTTCAAGATGATAGTCCTGGAAACAGAGTTATGACCCTCAAGATACAAATAAGAGTGAATCTATGTTTTGAACTGTATTCAATGGAGTCGGATCTCTTACAATTGCTTTGAGACGATGAAAATGAACTATAGAGAGCTATCGTCGTCTTTGTAAGAGGTTTGAGTGATAAAACTTCATCAGAGGGTTCGATTTAGTCTTTTACCACTCTTGATGATGTAATGAAACATGGTACCATGGTGTAGAAGCAAGTCAAAGTAAGAAACAATCATTATAACTTATCCAACAGTACTATTAGTTCTTAGAATCTCATAGGTGTTTCTTATAGAAATTGGGGAGTTGTAGAAAGAAGACACAAGTGGAAGCTTAAAGAACACCTATTGATGTGAATATGAAGAATCAATGCTTTCCTCGACAAGGATATGGCCATTTTCAAGCTGATAGTCCTCAAAAGCGAGTTATGATCCCTCAAGATACAAATGAGAGTGCACAGGAGTGCTGAAGTGTATTCAATGGAGTTGAATCTCTTACAATTGCTAGGCCGTGTTCAAGAGGAAGTATAGAGAACTAGTTTCGTCTTTGCAGAGGTTTGAGTGATAAAACTTCATCGAGAGGTTAGATTAGGTTTTTAGCACTCTTGTAACGTGATGAAACATGCTACCATGGTGCAGAAGCAAGTCAAAGTAAGAAACAAGCATTATAGCTTATCCCACAGTTCTATTAGTTCTTAGAATCTCATAGGAGTTTCTAATAATAAATTTGGGAGTTGTTGCAAGAAGACACAAGTGGAAGCTTAAACAACACCTATTGATGTGAATATGAAGAATCAATACTTTCAGTGATAAGAATTTGGCAATTTTCAAGATGATAGTCCTGGAAACATAGTTATGACCCTTCAAGATACAAATGAGAGTGAATAGATGTGTTGAAATGTATTCAATGGAGTCGGATCTCTTACAATTGCTTTGAGATGATAAAGATGAACTATAGAGAGCTATCGTCGTCTTTGTAAGAGGTTTGAGTGATAAAACTTCATCAGAGGGTTCGATTTAGTCTTTTACCACTCTTGATGATGTAATGAAACATGGTACCATGGTGTAGAAGCAAGTCAAAGTAAGAAACAATCATTATAGCTTATCCAACAGTACTATTAGTTCTTAAAATCTCATAGGAGTTTCTCATAGAAATTGGGGAGTTGTAGCAAGAAGACACAAGTGGAAGCTTAGAGAACACCTATTGATGTGAATATGAAGAATCAATGCTTTCACTGACAAGGATATGGCCATTTTCAAGCTGATAGTCCTCAAAACCGAGTTATAATCCTTCAAGATACAAATGAGAGTGAATAGGATTGTTGAAGTGTATTCAATGGAGTTGAATATCTTAAAATTGCTTTGACGTGTTCAAGAGGAAGTATAGAGAACTATTGTCGTCTTTGCAAGAGGTTTGAGTGATAAAACTTCATCAGAGAGTTAGATTCAGTTTTTTAGCACTCTTGATGACGTGATGAAACATGCTACCATGGTGCAGAAGCAAGTCAAAGTAAGAAACAAGCATTATAGCTTATCCCACAGTTCTATTAGTTCTTAGAATCTCAGAGGAGTTTCTAATAATAAATTTGGGAGTTGTTGCAAGAAGACACAAGTGGAAGCTTAAACAACACCTATTGATGTGAATATGAAGAATCAATGCTTTCAGTGACAAGGATTTGGCAATTTTCAAGCTGATAGTCCTCGAAACAGAGTTATGACCCTTCAAGATGCAAATAAGAGTGAATAGATGTGTTGAACTGTATTCAATGGAGTCGGATCTCTTACAATTGCTTTGAGATGTTCAAGAGGAACTATAGAGAACTGTTGTCGTCTTTGCAAGAGGTTTGAGTGATAAAACTTCATCAGAGGGTTAGATTCAGTTATTTAGCACTCTTGATGATGTGATGAAACATGCTACCATGGTGCAGAAGCAAGTCAAAGTAAGAAACAAGTATTATAGCTTATCCAATAGTACTATTAGTTCTTAGAATCTCATACGAGTTTTGCATAGAAATTGGGGAGTTGTGGCAAGAAGACACAAGTGGAAGCTTAAAGAACACTTATTGATGTGAATATGGAGAATGAATGCTTTCACTGACAAAGATATGGCCGTTTTCAAGTTGATAGTCCTCAAAACCGAGTTATGTTCCTTCAAGATACAAATGAGAGTGAATAGGAGTGTTGAAGTGTATTCAATGGAGTTGAATCTCTTACAATTGCTTTGAGGTGTTCAAGAGGAAGTATAGAGAACTATTGTCGTCTTTGCAAGAGGTTTGAGTGATAAAACTTCATCAGAGGGTTAGATTCAGTTTTTTAGCACTCTTGATGACGTGATGAAGCATGCTACCATGGTGCAGAAGCAAGTCAAAGTAAGAAACAAGTATTATAGCTTATCCCATAGTTCTATTAGTTCATAGAATCTCATAGGAGTTTCTAATAATAAATTTGGGAGTTGTTGCAAGAAGACACAAGTGGAAGCTTAAACAATACCTATTGATGTGAATATGAAGAATCAATGCTTTCAATGACAAGGATTTGGCAATTTTCAAGATGATAGTCCTGGAAACAGAGTTATGACCCTTCAAGATACAAATGAGAGTGAATAGATGTGTTGAAGTGTATTCATTGGAGTCGGATCTCTTACAATTGCTTTGAGATGATCAAGATTAACTATAGAGAGCTATTGTCGTCTTTGGAAGAGGTTTGAGTGATAAAACTTCATCAGAGGGTTAGATTTAGTCTTTTAGCACTCTTGATGATGTAATGAAACATGGTACCATGGTGTAGAAGCAAGTCAAAGTAAGAAATAATCATTATAGCTTATCCAACAGTACTATTAGTTCTTAGAATCTCATAGGAGTTTCTCATAGAAATTGGGGAGTTGTAGCAAGAAGACACAAGTGAAAGCTTAAAGAACACCTATCGATGTGAATATGAAGAATCAATGCTTTCAGTGACAAGGATATGGCCGTTTTCAAGCTGATAGTCCTCGAAACAGAGTTATGATCCTTCAAGATAGAAATGAGAGTGAATAGGAGTGTTGAAGTGTATTCAATGGAGTTGAATTTCTTACAATTGCTTTGAGATGTTCAAAAGGAAGTATAGAGAACTGTTGTCGTCTTTGCAAGAGGTTTGAGTGATAAAACTTCATCAGAGGGTTAGATTCAGTTTTTTAGCACTCTTGATGACGTGATGAAGCATGCTACCATGGTGCAGAAGCAAGTCAAAGTAAGAAACAAGTACTATAGCTTATCCCACAGTTCTATTAGTTCATAGAATCTCATAGGAGTTTCTAATAATAAATTTGGGAGTTTTTGCAAGAAGACACAAGTGGAAGCTTAAACAACACCTATTGATGTGAATATGAAGAATCAATGCTTTAAGTGACAAGGATTTGGCAATTTTCAAGATGATAGTCCTAGAAACAGAGTTATGACCCTTCAAGATACAAATGAGAGTGAATAGATGTGTTGAATTGTATTCAATGGAGTCGGATCTCTTACAATTGCTTTGAGATGATCAAGATGAACTATAGAGAGCTATTGTCGTCTTTGTAAGAGGTTTGAGTGATAAAACTTCATCGAGAGGGTTAGATTTAGTCTTTTAGCACTCTTGATGATGTAATGAAACATGGTACCATGGTGTAGAAGCAAGTCAAAGTAAGAAACAATCATTATAGCTTATCCAACAGTCTATTAGTTCTTAGAATCTCATAGGAGTTTCTCATAGAAATTGGGGAGTTGTAGCAAGAAGACACAAGTGAAAGCTTAAAGAACACCTATCGATGTGAATATGAAGAAACAATGATTTCAATGAGAAGGATTTGGCCGTTTTCAAGATGATAGTCCTCGAAACAGAGTTATGATCCTTCAAGATAGAAATGAGAGTGAATAGGAGTGTTGAAGTGTATTCAATGGAGTTGAATTTCTTACAATTGCTTTGAGATGTTCAAGAGGAACTATAGAGAACTGTTGTCGTCTTTGCAAGAGGTTTGAGTGATAAAACTTCATCAGAGGGTTAACATTCAGTTTTTTAGCACTCTTGATGACGTGATGAAACATGCTACCATGGTGCAGAAGCAAGTCAAAGTAAGAAACAAGTATTATAGCTTATCCCACAGTTCTATTAGTTCATAGAATCTCATAGGAGTTTCTAATAATAAATTTGGGAGTTTTTGCAAGAAGACACAAGTGGAAACTTAAACAACACCTATTGATGTGAATATGAAGAATCAATGCTTTAAGTGACAAGGATTTGGCAATTTTCAAGATGATAGTCCTGGAAACAGAGTTATGACCCTTCAAGATACAAATGAGAGTGAATAGATGTGTTGAATTGTATTCAATGGAGTCGGATCTTTTACAATTGCTTTGAGATGATCAAGATGAACTATAGAGAGCTATTGTCGTCTTTTTAAGAGGTTTGAGTGATAAAACTTCATCAGAGGGTTATATTTAGTCTTTTAGCACTCTTGATGATGTAATGAAACATGGTACCATGGTGTAGAAGCAAGTCAAAGTAAGAAACAATCATTATAGCTTATCCAACAGTACTATTAGTTCTTAGAATCTCATAGGAGTTTCTCATAGAAATTGGGGAGTTGTAGCAAGAAGACACAAGTGAAAGCTTAAAGAACACCTATCGATGTGAATATGAAGAATCAATGCTTTCAGTGACAAGGATATGGCCGTTTTCAAGCTGATAGTCCTCGAAACAGAGTTATGATCCTTCAAGATAGAAATGAGAGTGAATAGGAGTGTTGAAGTGTATTCAATGGAGTTGAATTTCTTACAATTGCTTTGAGATGTTCAAGAGGAAGTATAGAGAACTGTTGTCGTCTTTGCAAGAGGTTTGAGTGATAAAACTTCATCAGAGGGTTAGATTCAGTTTTTTAGCACTCTTGATGACGTGATGAAGCATGCTACCATGGTGCAGAAGCAAGTCAACGTAAGAAACAAGTATTATAGCTTATCCCACAGTTCTATTAGTTCATAGAATCTCATAGGAGTTTCTAATAATAAATTTGGGAGTTTTTGCAAGAAGACACAAGTGGAAGCTTAAACAACACCTATTGATGTGAATATGAAGAATCAATGCTTTAAGTGACAAGGATTTGGCAATTTTCAAGATGATAGTCCTAGAAACAGAGTTATGACCCTTCAAGATACAAATGAGAGTGAATAGATGTGTTGAATTGTATTCAATGGAGTCGGATCTCTTACAATTGCTTTGAGATGATCAAGATGAACTATAGAGAGCTATTGTCGTCTTTCTAAGAGGTTTGAGTGATAAAACTTCATCAGAGGGTTAGATTTAGTCTTTTAGCACTCTTGATGATGTAATGAAACATGGTACCATGGTGTAGAAGCAAGTCAAAGTAAGAAACAATCATTATAAGCTTATCCAACAAGTACTATTAGTTCTTAGAATCTCATAGGAGTTTCTCATAGAAATTGGGGAGTTGTAGCAAGAAGACACAAGTGAAAGCTTAAAGAACACCTATCGATGTGAATATGAAGAATCAATGCTTTCGAGTGACAAGGATATGGCCGTTTTCAAGCTGATAGTCCTCGAAAGCGAGTTATGATCCTTCAAGATAGAAATGAGAGTGAATAGGAGTGTTGAAGTGTATTCAATGGAGTTGAATTTCTTACAATTGCTTTGAGATGTTCAAGAGGAACTATAGAGAGAACTGTTGTCGTCTTTGCAAGAGGTTTGAGTGATAAAACTTCATCGAGAGGGTTAACATTCAGTTTTTAGCACTCTTAATGACGTGATGAAACATGCTACCATGGTGCAGAAGCAAGTCAAAGTAAGAAACAAGTATTATAGCTTATCCCACAGTTCTATTAGTTCATAGAATCTCATAGGAGTTTCTAATAATAAATTTGGGAGTTTTTGCAAGAAGACACAAGTGGAAGCTTAAACAACACCTATTGATGTGAATATGAAGAATCAATGCTTTAAGTGACAAGGATTTGGCAATTTTCAAGATGATAGTCCTGGAAACAGTGTTATGACCCTTCAAGATACAAATGAGAGTGAATAGATGTGTTGAATTGTATTCAATGGAGTCGGATCTCTTACAATTGCTTTGAGATGATCAAGATGAACTATAGAGAGCTATTGTCGTCTTTTTAAGAGGTTTGAGTGATAAAACTTCATCAGAGGGTTATATTTAGTCTTTTAGCACTCTTGATGATGTAATGAAACATGGTACCATGGTGTAGAAGCAAGTCAAAGTAAGAAACAATCATTATAGCTTATCCAACAGTACTATTAGTTCTTAGAATCTCATAGGAGTTTCTCATAGAAATTGGGGAGTTGTAGCAAGAAGACACAAGTGGAAGCTTAAAGAACACCTATCGATGTGAATATGAAGAATCAATGCTTTCAGTGACAAGGATATGGCCGTTTTCAAGCTGATAGTCCTCGAAACAGAGTTATGATCCTTCAAGATACAAATGAGAGTGAATAGGACTGTTGAAGTGTATTCAATGGAGTTGAATTTCTTTCAATTGCTTTGAGATGTTCAAGAGGAACTATAGAGAACTGTTGTCGTCTTTGCAAAAGGTTTGAGTGATAAAACTTCATCAGAGGGTTAGATTCAGTTTTTTAGCACTCTTGATGACGTGATGAAACATGCTACCATGGTGTAGAAGTAAGTCAAAGTATGAAACAAGTATTATAGCTTATCCCACAGTTCTATTAGTTCATAGAATCTCATAGGAGTTTCTAATAATAAATTTAGGAGTTTTTGCAAGAAGACACAAGTGGAAGCTTAAACAACACCTATTGATGTGAATATGAAGAATCAATGCTTTAAGTGACAAGGATTTGGCAATTTTCAAGATGATAGTCCTGGAAACAGAGTTATGACCCTTCAAGATACAAATGAGAGTGAATAGATGTGTTGAATTGTATTCAATGGAGTCGGATCTCTTACAATTGCTTTGAGATGATCAAGATGAACTATAGAGAGCTATTGTCATCTTTGTAAGAGGTTTGAGTGATAAAACTTCATCAGAGGGTTATATTTAGTCTTTTAGCATTCTTGATGATGTAATGAAGTATGGTACCATGGTGTAGAAACAAGTCAAAGTAAGAAACAATCATTATAGCTTATCCAACAGTACTATTAGTTCTTAGAATCTCATTGGAGTTTCTCATAGAAATTGGGGAGTTGTAGCAAGAAGACACAAGTGGAAGCTTAAAGAACACCTATCGATGTGAATATGAAGAATCAATGCTTTCAGTGACAAGGATATGGCCGTTTTCAAGCTGATAGTCCTCGAAACAGAGTTATGATCCTTCAAGATAGAAATGAGAGTGAATAGGAGTGTTGAAGTGTATTCAATGGAGTTGAATTTCTTACAATTGCTTTGAGATGTTCAAGAGGAACTATAGAGAACTGTTGTCGTCTTTGCAAGAGGTTTGAGTGATAAAACTTCATCGGGAGGGTTAACATTCAGTTTTTTTAGCACTCTTGATGACGTGATGAAACATGCTACCATGGTGCGAGAAGCAAGTCAAAGTAAGAAACAAGTATTATAGCTTATCCCACAGTTCTATTAGTTCATAGAATCTCATAGGAGGTTCTAATAATAAATTTGGGAGTTTTTGCAAGAAGACACAAGTGGAAGCTTAAACAACACCTATTGATGTGAATATGAAGAATCAATGCTTTAAGTGACAAGGATTTGGTAATTTTCAAGATGATAGTCCTGGAAACAGAGTTATGACCCTTCAAGATACAAATGAGAGTGAATAGATGTGTTGAATTGTATTCAATGGAGTCGGATCTCTTACAATTGCTTTGAGATGATCAAGATGAACTATAGAGAGCTATTGTCATCTTTTTAAGAGGTTTGAGTGATAAAACTTCATCAGAGGGTTATATTTAGTCTTTTAGCACTCTTGATGATGTAATGAAACATGGTACCATGGTGTAGAAGCAAGTCAAAGTAAGAAACAATCATTATAGCTTATCCAACAGTACTATTAGTTCTTAGAATCTCATAGGAGTTTCTCATAGAAATTGGGGAGTTGTAGCAAGAAGACACAAGTGGAAGCTTAAAGAACACCTATCGATGTGAATATGAAGAATCAATGCTTTCAGTGACAAGGATATGGCCGTTTTCAAGCTGATAGTCCTCGAAACAGAGTTATGATCCTTCAAGATACAAATGAGAGTGAATAGGAGTGTTGAAGTGTATTCAATGGAGTTGAATTTCTTACAATTGCTTTGAGATGTTCAAGAGGAACTATAGAGAACTGTTGTCGTCTTTGCAAAAGGTTTGAGTGATAAAACTTCATCAGAGGGTTAGATTCAGTTTTTTAGCACTCTTGATGACGTGATGAAACATGCTACCATGGTGTAGAAGCAAGTCAAAGTAAGAAACAAGTATTATAGCTTATCCCACAGTTCTATTAGTTCATAGAATCTCATAGGAGTTTCTAATAATAAATTTAGGAGTTTTTGCAAGAAGACACAAGTGGAAGCTTAAACAACACCTATTGATGTGAATATGAAGAATCAATGCTTTAAGTGACAAGGATTTGGCAATTTTCAAGATGATAGTCCTGGAAACAGAGTTATGACCCTTCAAGATACAAATGAGAGTGAATAGATGTGTTGAATTGTATTCAATGGAGTCGGATCTCTTACAATTGCTTTGAGATGATCAAGATGAACTATAGAGAGGTATTGTCGTCTTTGTAAGAGGTTTGAGTGATAAAACTTCATCAGAGGGTTATATTTAGTCTTTTAGCATTCTTGATGATGTAATGAAGTATGGTACCATGGTGTAGAAACAAGTCAAAGTAAGAAACAATCATTATAGCTTATCCAACAGTACTATTAGTTCTTAGAATCTCATTGGAGTTTCTCATAGAAATTGGGGAGTTGTAGCAAGAAGACACAAGTGGAAGCTTAAAGAACACCTATCGATGTGAATATGAAGAATCAATGCTTTCAGTGACAAGGATATGGCCGTTTTCAAGCTGATAGTCCTCGAAACAGAGTTATGATCCTTCAAGATACAAATGAGAGTGAATAGGAGTGTTGAAGTGTATTCAATGGAGTTGAATTTCTTACAATTGCTTTGAGATGTTCAAGAGGAACTATAGAGAACTGTTGTCGTCTTTGCAAGAGGTTTGAGTGATAAAACTTCATCAGAGGGTTAGATTCAGTTTTTTAGCACTCTTGATGACGTGATGAAACATGCTACCATGGTGTAGAAGCAAGTCAAAGTAAGAAATAAGTATTATAGCTTATCCCACAGTTCTATTAGTTCATAGAATCTCATAGGAGTTTCTAATAATAAATTTGGGAGTTTTTGCAAGAAGACACAAGTGGAAGCTTAAACAACACCTATTGATGTGAATATGAAGAATCAATGCTTTAAGTGACAAGGATTTGGCAATTTTCAAGATGATAGTCCTGGAAACAGAGTTATGACCCTTCAAGATACAAATGAGAGTGAATAGATGTGTTGAATTGTATTCAATGGAGTCGGATCTCTTACAATTGCTTTGAGATGATCAAGATGAACTATAGAGAGCTATTGTCGTCTTTGTAAGAGGTTTGAGTGATAAAACTTCATCAGAGGGTTATATTTAGTCTTTTAGCATTCTTGATGATGTAATGAAATATGGTACCATGGTGTAGAAGCAAGTCAAAGTAAGAAACAATCATTATAGCTTATCCAACAGTACTATTAGTTCTTAGAATCTCATTGGAGTTTCTCATAGAAATTGGGGAGTTGTAGCAAGAAGACACAAGTGGAAGCTTAAAGAACACCTATCGATGTGAATATGAAGAATCAATGCTTTCAGTGACAAGGATATGGCCGTTTTCAAGCTGATAGTCCTCGAAACAGAGTTATGATCCTTCAAGATACAAATGAGAGTGAATAGGAGTGTTGAAGTGTATTCAATGGAGTTGAATTTTTTACAATTGCTTTGAGATGTTCAAGAGGAACTATAGAGAACTGTTGTCGTCTTTGCAAGAGGTTTGAGTGAAAAAACTTCATCAGAGGGTTAGATTCAGTTTTTTAGCACTCTTGTAACGTGATGAAACATGCTACCATGGTGCAGAAGCAAGTCAAAGTAAGAAACAAGTATTACAGCTTATCCCACAGTTCTATTAGTTCATAGAATCTCATAGGAGTTTCTAATAATAAATTTGGGAGTTTTTGCAAGAAGACACAAGTGAAAGCTTAAACAACACCTATTGATGTGAATATGAAGAATCAATGCTTTCAGTGACAAGGATATGGCCGTTTTCAAGCTGATAGTCCTCGAAACAGAGTTATGATCCTTCAAGATACAAATGAGAGTGAATAGGAGTGTTGAAGTGTATTCAATGGAGTTGAATTTCTTACAATTGCTTTGAGATGTTCAAGAGGAATTATAGAGAACTGTTGTCGTCTTTGCAAGAGGTTTGAGTGATAAAACTTCATCAGAGGGTTAGATTCAGTTTTTTAGCACTCTTGATGACGTGATGAAACATGCTACCATGGTGTAGAAGCAAGTCAAAGTAAGAAACAAGTATTATAGCTTATCCCAAATTTCTATTAGTTCATAGAATCTCATAGGAGTTTCTAATAATAAATTTGGGAGTTTTTGCAAGAAGACACAAGTGGAAGCTTAAAGAACACCTATCGATGTGAATATGAAGAATCAATGCTTTCAGTGACAAGGATATGGCCGTTTTCAAGCTGATAGTCCTCGAAACAGAGTTATGATCCTTCAAGATACAAATGAGAGTGAATAGGAGTGTTGAAGTGTATTCAATAGAGTTGAATTTCTTACAATTGCTTTGAGTTGTTCAAGAGGAACTATAGAGAACTGTTGTCGTCTTTGCAAGAGGTTTGAGTGATAAAACTTCATCAGAGGGTTAGATTCAGTTTTTTAGCACTCTTGATGACGTGATGAAACATGCTACCATGGTGCAGAAGCAAGTCAAAGTAAGAAACAAGTATTATAACTTATCCCACAGTTCTATTAGTTCATAGAATCTCATAGGAGTTTCTAATAATAAATTTGGGAGTTTTTGCAAGAAGACACAAGTGGAAGCTTAAACAACACCTATTGATGCGAATATGAAGAATCAATGCTTTAAGTGACAAGGATTTGGCAATTTTCAAGATGAAAGTCCTGGAAACAGAGTTATGACCCTTCAAGATACAAATGAGAGTGAATAGATGTGTTGAATTGTATTCAATGGAGTCGAATCTCTTACAATTGCTTTGAGATGATCAAGATGAACTATAGAGAGCTATTGTCGTCTTTGTAAGAGGTTTGAGTGATAAAACTTCATCAAAGGGTTATATTTAGTCTTTTAGCACTATTGATGATGTAATCAAACATGGTACCATGGTGTAGAAGCAAGTCAAAGTAAGAAACAATCAGTATACTAAACTATCAGATCTATTAGTTCTTAGAATCTTATAGGAGTTTCTCATAGAAATTGGGGAGTTGTAGCAAGAAGACACAAGTGGAAGCTTAAAGAACACCTATCGATGTGAATATGAAGAATCAATGCTTTCAGTGACAAGGATATGGCCGTTTTCAAGCTGATAGTCCTCGAAACAGAGTTATGATCCTTCAAGATACAAATGAGAGTGAATAGGAGTGTTGAAGTGTATTCAATGGAGTTGAATTTCTTACAATTGCTTTGAGTTGTTCAAGAGGAACTATAGAGAACTGTCGTCGTCTTTGCAAGAGGTTTGAGTGATAAAACTTCATCAGAGGGTTAGATTCAGTTTTTTAGCACTCTTGATGACGTGATGAAACATGCTACCATGGTGCAGAAGCAAGTCAAAGTAAGAAACAAGTATTATAGCTTATCCCACAGTTCTATTAGTTCATAGAATCTCATAGGAGTTTCTAATAATAAATTTGGGTGTTTTTGCAAGAAGACACAAGTGGAAGCTTAAACAACACCTATTGATGTGAATATGAAGAATCAATGCTTTAAGTGACAAGGATTTGGCAATTTTCAAGATGATAGTCCTGGAAACAGAGTTATGACCCTTCAAGATACAAATGAGAGTGAATAGATGTGTTGAATTGTATTCAATGGAGTCGGATCTCTTACAATTGCTTTGAGATGATCAAGATGAACTATAGAGAGCTATTGTCGTCTTTGTAAGAGTTTTGAGTGATAAAACTTCATCAGAGGGTTATATTTAGTCTTTTAGCACTCTTGATGATGTAATGAAACATAGTACCATGTTGTAGAAGCAAGTCAAAGTAAGAAACAATCATTATAGCTAATCCAACAGTACTATTAGTTCTTAGAATCGCATAGGAGTTTCTCATAGAAATTGGGGAGTTGTAGCAAGAAGACACAAGTGGAAGCTTAAAGAACACCTATCGATGTGAATATGAAGAATCAATGCTTTCAATGACAAGGATATGGCCGTTTTCAAGCTGATAGTCCTCGAAACAGAGTTATGATCCTTCAAGATACAAATGAGAGTGAATAGGAGTGTTGAAGTGTATTCAATGGAGTTGAATTTCTTACAATTGCTTTGAGATGTTCAAGAGGAACTATAGAGAACTGTTGTCGTCTTTGCAAGAGATTTGAGTAATAAAACTTCATCAGAGGGTTAGATTCATTTTTTTAGCACTCTTGATGACGTGATGAAACATGCTACCATGGTGCAGAAGCAAGTCAAAGTAAGAAACAAGTATTATAGCTTATCCCACAGTTCTATTAGTTCATAGAATCTCATAGGAGTTTCTAATAATAAATTTGGGAGTTTTTGCAAGAAGACACAAGTGGAAGCTTAAAGAACACCTATCGATGTGAATATTAAGAATCAATGCTTTCATTGACAAGGATATGGCCGTTTTCAAGCTGATAGTCCTCGAAACAGAGTTATGATCCTTCAAGATACAAATGAGAACGAATAGGAGTGTTGAAGTGTATTCAATGGAGTCGAATTTCTTACAATTGCTTTGAGATGTTCAAGAGGAACTATAGAGAACTGTTGTCATCTTTGCAAGAGGTTTGAGTGATAAAACTTCATCAGAGGGTTAAATTCAGTTTTTTAGCACTCTTGATGACGTGATGAAACATGCTACCATGGTGCAGAAGCAAGTCAAAGTAAGAAACAAGTATTATAGCTTATCCCACAGTTCTATTAGTTCATAGAATCTCATAGGAGTTTCTAATAATAAATTTGGGAGTTTTTGCAAGAAGACACAAGTGGAAGCTTAAACAACACCTATTGATGTGAATATGAAGAATCAATGCTTTAAGTGACAAGGATTTGGCAATTTTCAAGATGATAGTCCTGGAAACAGAGTTATGACCCTTCAAGATACAAATGAGAGTGAATAGATGTGTTGAATTGTATTCAATGGAGTCGAATCTCTTACAATTGCTTTGAGATGATCAAGATGAACTATAGAGAGCTATTGTCGTCTTTGTAAGAGGTTTGAGTGATAAAACTTCATCAAAGGGTTATATTTAGTCTTTTAGCACTATTGATGATGTAATCAAACATGGTACCATGGTGTAGAAGCAAGTCAAAGTAAGAAACAATCAGTATAGCTTATCCAACAGTACTATTAGTTCTTAGAATCTTATAGGAGTTTCTCATAGAAATTGGGGAGTTGTAGCAAGAAGACACAAGTGGAAGCTTAAAGAACACCTATCGATGTGAATATGAAGAATCAATGCTTTCAGTGACAAGGATATGGCCGTTTTCAAGCTGATAGTCCTCGAAACAGAGTTATGATCCTTCAAGATACAAATGAGAGTGAATAGGAGTGTTGAAGTGTATTCAATGGAGTTGAATTTCTTACAATTGCTTTGAGTTGTTCAAGAGGAACTATAGAGAACTGTTGTCGTCTTTGCAAGAGGTTTGAGTGATAAAACTTCATCAGAGGGTTAGATTCAGTTTTTTAGCACTCTTGATGACGTGATGAAACATGCTACCATGGTGCAGAAGCAAGTCAAAGTAAGAAACAAGTATTATAGCTTATCCCACAAATCTATTAGTTCATAGAATCTCATAGGAGTTTCTAATAATAAATTTGGGAGTTTTTGCAAGAAGACACAAGTGGAAGCTTAAACAACACCTATTGATGTGAATATGAAGAATCAATGCTTTAAGTGACAAGGATTTGGCAATTTTCAAGATGATAGTCCTGGAAACAGAGTTATGACCCTTCAAGATACAAATGAGAGTGAATAGATGTGTTGAATTGTATTCAATGGAGTCGGATCTCTTACAATTGCTTTGAGATGATCAAGATGAACTATAGAGAGCTATTGTCGTCTTTGTAAGAGGTTTGAGTGATAAAACTTCATCAAAGGGTTATATTTAGTCTTTTAGCACTCTTGATGATGTAATGAAACATGGTACTATGTTGTAGAAGCAAGTCAAAGTAAGAAACAATCATTATAGCTTATCCAACAGTACTATTAGTTCTTAGAATCTCATAGGAGTTTCTCATAGAAATTGGGGAGTTGTAGCAAGAAGACACAAGTGGAAGCTTAAAGAACACCTATCGATGTGAATATGAAGAATCAATGCTTTCAGTGACAAGGATATGGCCGTTTTCAAGCTGATAGTCCTCGAAACAGAGTTATGATCCTTCAAGATACAAATGAGAGTGAATAGGAGTGTTGAAGTGTATTCAATGGAGTTGAATTTCTTACAATTGCTTTGAGATGTTCAAGAGGAACTATAGAGAACTGTTGTCGTCTTTGCAAGAGGTTTGAGTGATAAAACTTCATCAGAGGGTTAGATTCAGTTTTTTAGCACTCTTGATGACGTGATGAAACATGCTACCATGGTGCAGAAGCAAGTCAAAGTAAGAAACAAGTATTATAGCTTATCCCACAGTTCTATTAGTTCATAGAATCTCATAGGAGTTTCTAATAATAAATTTGGGAGTTTTTGCAAGAAGGCACAAGTGGAAGCTCAAACAACACCTATTGATGTGAATATGAAGAATCAATGCTTTAAGTGACAAGGATTTGGCAATTTTCAAGATGATAGTCCTGGAAACAGAGTTATGACCCTTCAAGATACAAATGAGAGTGAATAGATGTGTTGAATTGTATTCAATGGAGTCCGATCTCTTACAATTGCTTTGAGATGATCAAGATGAACTATAGAGAGCTATTGTCGTCTTTGTAAGAGGTTTGAGTGATAAAACTTTATCAGAGGGTTATATTTAGTCTTTTAGCACTCTTGATGATGTAATGAAACATGGTACCATGGTGTAGAAGCAAGTCAAAGTAAGAAACAATCATTATAGCTTATCCAACAGTACTATTAGTTCTTAGAATCTCATAGGAGTTTCTCATAGAAATTGGGGAGTTGTAGCAAGAAGACACAAGTGGAAGCTTAAAGAACACCTATCGATGTGAATATAAAGAATCAATGCTTTCAGTGACAAGGATATGGCCGTTTTCAAGCTGATAGTCCTCGAAACAGAGTTATGATCCTTCAAGATACAAATGAGAGTGAATAGGAGTGTTGAAGTGTATTCAATGGAGTTGAATTTCTTACAATTGCTTTAAGATGTTCAAGAGGAACTGTAGAGAACTGTTGTCGTCTTTGCAAGAGGTTTGAGTGATAAAACTTCATCAGAGGGTTAGATTCAGTTTTTTAGCACTCTTGATGACGTGATGAAACTGTAAAAATACACAGATCTGTTGTTTGAGATTTTGGAGAATTTTGGAGAGTAATGAACAGTACCCACGAAAATGAAGAAGAAGAAAGTGAGAGATTTTTTTTCTTCTTATCTCATCTCATTAATTTCGTGTATGGGTCCTTTACAATCATATATCCACTCTAAGCAAGCTAAACAAGTGGCTAAAATTAATTAACATGTGGGAAAAATGACAGCCACAAAATATAAAGTCACAGTTTGACTTGTCAAACTGTGAGAGTTCAAACAGACCTCTCTTCTTATAAGACCAGTTCAATCTTGACTTCAATAATTCCCATCTAGTCTTCACTTCAATAATCAGTCCTCACTTAACCTCCCCCTCAAGATTGGTTGGTGGAGATCCAACAAACCCATCTTGCCATGAAGATCATTACACACCTTAGATGTTGTTGCTTTGGTGAAGACATCTGCTAATTGATCCTCTCTCCACAAATGTTGGCAAAATTATTCCAACTTCAACCTTCTCTCTCACATAGTGACAATCCACCTCAATATGCTTCGTTCTCTCATGGAACACGGAGTTAGAAGCAATATGGATGGCAGCTTAGTTGTCACAATGAAGAGTCATGGGCTTAGATGATTCAATTCCTAGATCCTTGAGAAGGGCCTTTATCCAAACCAACTCACCGGTTGTGTTTGCCATTGCTTTCGAGTACTCAGCCTCTGCACTTGATCTAGAAACTACCTTCTGCTTTTACTTCTCCAAGTAACCAGATTTCCACCAACAAATGTACAAAACCCAGTTGTTGACTTCCTATCAACCTTATCTCCCTGCCCAATCAGCATCAGGTACCCAACAATATTAGTGGAGTTATTATGACCCATCCAAATACCTTTGCTGGTGTGCCTTTCAGTATCTCGAGGATCACGATCAACCATTCCCCAATGATGTTTGCTTGGAGCGTGCATATGTTGACTTGCTTGATTCTACTCGCAAATGAAATGTCTGGTCTTGTGATAGTCAAGTATATCAATCTTCCCACCAGCCTTTGATATTGCTTAACTTCCTAAGCGGCTCCCCTGCGGGCATATTTTATAACCATCCTCAATGGGAGTCTTAGCTGGTTTTACTCCAAGCTTCCCTGTTTCTTCAAGCAAATCAAGAGTATATTTCCTTTGGGATAAAAATAATCCATTATCAAATTTGCATACCTCAATCCCAAGGAAATACTTAAGCTCACCCTTAGGTCTTTAATATCAAATGATGCCTTGAGTAATCTCTTCGTTCTCTTGATTCCCTCAACATCATCCTCTGTGACAATAATATCATCCACATACACCAGCACTACAGGTCCCATTCTCGCTCTTTGTTGTAAAACAATGTATGGTGCCTTCTGATTTTCTAAATCCATTCTCAAGAAGACATCCACCTGACTTATGATACCAAGCCCGAGGTGATTGCTTGAGACCATAAATTGCTTTCTTAAGCTTGCAGACCTTGTTGTCACCCATACTAACACCTTCTGGAGAAACCCATGTACACTTCTTCCTTTAAATGTCCTTGAAGAAAAGCAGTTTTCACATCCATCGTCCATATGTTCCAACACAGATTAGTAGCAATAGAGAGAAGAACCCGTGCGAATGAAGCTTGGCTCTTTGGCGCAAAGGTCTCTGTGTAATCCACTCCATGCTTTTGTGTGTAACCCTTGGCAACTAACCTCCCTTGTATCTCTCTATTTCCCGATCTTGGTATACTTGATGGTATACACCCACCTCTGACCAACTTCTTTTTGTTGGGCTTGTCAACTTCATCCCATGTATCATTCTTAACCATGGATGCTATCTCTTCCAAGCATAAGCTTGAACCCAAACATCATCCAAACAAGCCTCTTCATAGCTCTTTGGAATCCTATGTTGGTCAATATTGGCGAGAAAGCTTGGTGTTCTTGTGGAAACCGATCCATAATGCACAATGATTCCGAATTGGATGAGCCACTGCTTGATTATTGTAATATACTCTTGTGTTCTTCCAATTCTCGGGAGGAAATCTCATCCTTGTACTTCTTCTCAATGGAGGTACAATTTCTTCTTCGAGGATCTGATGCCTCGGATTCCTCAACATCGATTTAAGTTGATTCTAGATTAATCTCAACATTGGGTGATTCCTCATCTACAACATTACCCTCTGGTTCACCCATAGGTTCCACTTTCAAGATGCTACTTTATTTCACCTTCATCTACCACAACATCATCATGATCAATATGTTCATTTTCATTACCAACACCTGGAGCTACCCTTGAAGAATAACCCTTAATGTAGATGCATTTTCCACAGATGAGGTTAAATCTGTCAAAGCTATCCCAACTCTTTGTACCAAAATATCCCTTATCTTCAACAAATTTAACCTCTCTTGATATATGCACCCTTTGGTGGTTGGATTGTAACACTTGTACCCTTTTTTTGTAGAGGAATACCCAATGAACATACACTTGATGCTCTTTGGCTCTAACTTATGCCTCTGAGTTTCTGGAACAAAAAGCAAGCATACACACACAACCGCTAAATGATCAATAGAAGGTTTAACTTTGTTTAATACCTCAAATGGAGAAATGTTTCCAAGATGAGCTGCTGGTAGCGGTTTATTAGATAGCAGGCTGTCATCACAAGCATCACCCCAATACTCCTTAGGTACACTTCTCTCAAACAACATTGCCTGGATACTTCCATTAAATGTCTGTTCTTGCGTTCAACCACTCCATTTTGCTGTGGAGTATATGCACAGGAAGTCTGATGCACGATTCCCTGTTCCTCCACAAACCTCTTAAAATCATTACCCATGTATTCTCCACCATTATCACTCCTCGAACTTTGATCTTAGCCCCAAACTGAGTAAAGACATAATTGTAGAAATTGGAGCACGCTTGAGAACCTGGCTCTTAGAACTCATAAGTGTAACCCATGTGTATTTAGACTTCTCATCAATAAAAAGAAACAAAATACTTATATTGATCACGGGTTGCACTAGGAGCTGTCCATACATCAGAATGTACAAGATCAAAACACGTATCATACAACGTACTCGATTCCGGAAAAACAGTTCTGCAATGTTTCCCTAGAATGCACGCTTCACAGTGCTTATGTTCTTGTTCTTTCTGAGTAATCGTAGCAAGCTGGAGTTCTTGAAGATGAGGGTTACCCAATCTCTCGTGCCAAAAATTTCTTAGTTCTGTCTTACTAATAGGCTTATCCACAACAGGTTGCTTTTCATCCAAAACATAGAGACCACCCTTGGAGTAACCTTCCCTGATGGTCTGCCCGGATTTAATGTCCTGAAACTTTACATCATCAGGACTAAAGACAACCACACAATCAAGGTCCTTTGTTGCTTTCTGGACAGACAATAAATTGTTAGAAAAATCTGGCAAATATAGAGCTTTTAGCTTCCTTTTAAATAACTCTAAATTTCTAATTCCTCTAATCTCAACATCCTGTCCATTAGCAATTGTAACCTTTCCACCATGTGGTTCGACATTAGACAATAATTCCTTATCACTAATCATATGATGAGAAGCACCAGAATCCACTATAACTTGTTTGTGAGTTCTAGAGGTGAAGAACCCCTTACCAGATTCTGCAAGCTTGGTGATGCTCTTGATTAGAGCCTCTAGGTCTGACTTTTCGACCACATCATCTACGTTGGATGTAGCTACTCCAGCACTCCCCTTGACGTCTGACCCGCCACTTTGAAGTTCTTGGGCTTTAGATCCGGATAGAGAGTCCAGCATTTATCCTTGGTGTGTCCTTTCATCTTACAATGATCACACACAAGGTTCTTCTTGTCAACCATCAATCGACATCCTTTGCTTTTTTCATATGAGCAACTTCACTTGTCGCTTTAAAGAGAGCCCCTGGAGCCTTCCTCCTTTTGAATCATCATGCACACTTGGTTTGAGAGTAGGAGCTTCTCAAACCTCAGAATGTCTTGAACCAGTCCAAAATATGACTCATCAAGAGTGAGGAGCAAACCAAACACTTGATCTTGCTCTCTCCTCTCCACCATCTCCTTGATATCAATAGTAGGGGCCCTGAGCATGTCAAGCTCTGCCCTCACCCCCTCGAACTCACCACCAAGAGATCCCTTGAAATCCTTCCCCCCTTGTTGAAGATTGCTGAGAGCCTTCTTGATCTCATAAATCCTACTGAGGTTGGATTCATTTCCATACACTCCCAAGAGTGTATCCCATAACTCCTTTGCCGTCTCTACATAAGAATAAGATGCTAAGATGCTAGGCTCTAAGGAGCTCTGAAGAACAGTCAATACCAACTGATCTTCTTGGATCCACTTGGAATCCTCTTTGCTAGAGCTTATTTGGGCTGGAGACTCTAGCTCTCCCTCTGTAGCTACAGCACCAGTCCCTTCAACTCCCCCTGAAGTGGTGCCAGCTTCTAAGTGCTGTCTTTGTGGTTCTGGACCACAAGAGATAGTTGTCCCCTTTCAGAACAACAGGTAAGGTGAAGAACTTGAGATTATCCATCACAAAGGCTTGATACACTGAAAGATTAAGAAAAACGTGGTCTTTAGGAGCTTATTGCTCTGATACCATGTAGAAATACACAGATCTGTTGTTTGAGATTTTGGAGAATTTTGGAGAGTAATGAACAGTACCAACGAAAATGAAGAAGAAGAAAGTGAGAGATTTTTTTTCTTCTTATCTCATCTCATTAATTTCGTGTATGGGTCCTTTACAATCATATATCCACTCTAAGCAAGCTAAACAAGTGGCTAAAATTAATTAACATGTGGGAAAAATGACAGCCACAAAATATAAAGTCACAGTTTGACTTGTCAAACTGTGAGAGTTCAAACAGACCTCTCTTCTTATAAGACCAGTTCAATCTTAACTTCAATAATTCCCATCTAGTCTTCACTTCAATAATCAGTCCTCACTTCAACAGAAACATGCTACCATGGTGCAGAAGCAAGTCAAAGTAAGAAACAAGTATTATAGCTTATCCCACAGTTCTATTAGTTCATAGAATCTCATAGGAGTTTCTAATAATAAATTTGGGAGTTTTTGCAAGAAGACACAAGTGGAAGCTTAAACAACACCTATTGATGTGAATATGAAGAATCAATGCTTTCAGTACTATTAGTTCTTAGAATCTCATAGGTGTTTCTCATAGAAATTGGGGAGTTGTAGTAAGAAGACACAAGTGGAAGCTTAAAGAACACCTATCGATGTGAATATGAAGAATCAATGCTTTCAGTGACAAGGATATGGCCGTTTTCAAGCTGATAGTCCTCGAAACAGAGTTATGATCCTTCAAGATACAAATGAGAGTGAATAGGAGTGTTGAAGTGTATTCAATGGAGTTGAACTTCTTACAATTGCTTTGAGATGTTCAAGAGGAACTATAGAGAACTGTTGTCGTCTTTGTAAGAGGTTTGAGTGATAAAACTTCATCAGAGGGTTAGATTCAGTTTTTTAGCACTCTTGATGACGTGATGAAACATGCTACCATGGTGCAGAAGCAAGTCAAAGTAAGAAACAAGTATTATAGCTTATCCCACAGTTCTATTAGTTCATAGAATCTCATAGGAGTTTCTAATAATAAATTTGGGAGTTTTTGCAAGAAGACACAAGTGGAAGCTTAAACAACACCTATTGATGTGAATATGAAGAATCAATGCTTTAAGTGACAAGGATTTGGCAATTTTCAAGATGATAGTCCTGGAAACAGAGTTATGACCCTTCAAGATACAAATGAGAGTGAATAGATGTGTTGAATTGTATTCAATGGAGTCGGATCTCTTACAATTGCTTTGAGATGATCAAGATGAACTATAGAGAGCTATTGTCGTCTTTGTAAGAAGTTTGAGTGATAAAACTTCATCAGAGGGTTAGATTTCGTCTTTTAGCACTCTTGGTGATGTAATAAAACATGGTACTATGGTGTAGAAGCAAGTCAAAGTGAGAAACAATCATTATAGCTTATCCAGCAGTACTATTAGTTCTTAGAATCTCATAGGAGTTTCTCATAGAAATTAGGGAGTTGTTGCAAGAAGACACAAGTGGAAGCTTAAAGAACACCTATCGATGTGAATATGAAGAATCAATGCTTTCAGTGACAAGGATATGGCCGTTTTCAAGCTGATAGTCCTCGAAACAGAGTTATGATCCTTCAAGATACAAATGAGAGTGAATAGGAGTGTTGAAGTGTATTCAATGGAGTTGAATTTCTTACAATTGCTTTGAGATGTATCAGAGGAACTATAGAGAAGTGTTGTCGTCTTTGCAAGAGGTTTGAGTGATAAAACTTCATCAGAGGGTTAGATTCAGTTTTTTAGCACTCTTGATGACGTGATGAAACATGCTACCATGGTGCAGAAGCAAGTTAAAGTAAGAAACAACTATTATAGCTTATCCCACTGTTCTATTAGTTCATAGAATCTCATAAGAGTTTCTAATAATAAATTTGGAAGTTTTTGCAAGAAGACACAAGTGGAAGCTTAAACAACACCTATTGATGTGAATATGAAGAATCAATGCTTTAAGTGACAAGGATTTGGCAATTTTCAAGATGATAGTCCTGGAAACGGAGTTATGACCCTTCAAGATACAAATGAGAGTGAATAGATGTGTTGAATTATATTCAATGGAGTCGGATCTCTTACAATTGCTTTGAGATGATCAAGATGAACTATAGAGAGCTATTGTCGTCTTTGTAAGAGGTTTGAGTGATAAAACTTCATCAGAGGGTTATATTTAGTCTTTTAGCACTCTTGATGATGTAATGAAACATGGTACCATGGTGTAGAAGCAAGTCAAAGTAAGAAACAAGCATTATAGCTTATCCCACAGTTCTGTTAGTTCTTAGAATCTTATAGGAGTTTCTCATAGAAATTGGGGAGTTGTAGCAAGAAGACACAAGTGGAAGCTTAAAGAACACCTATCGATGTGAATATGAAGAATCAATGCTTTCAGTGACAAGGATATGGCCGTTTTCAAGCTGATAGTCCTCGAAACAGAGTTATGATCCTTCAAGATACAAATGAGAGTGAATAGGAGTGTTGAAGTGTATTCAATGGAGTTGAATTTCTTACAATTGCTTTGAGATGTTCAAGAGGAACTATAGAGAACTGTTGTCGTCTTTGCAAGAGGTTTGAGTGATAAAACTTCATCAGAGGGTTAGATTCAGTTTTTTAGCACTCTTGATGACGTGATGAAACATGCTACCATGGTGCAGAAGCAAGTCAAAGTAAGAAACAACTATTATAGCTTATCCCACTGTTCTATTAGTTCATAGAATCTCATAAGAGTTTCTAATAATAAATTTGGAAGTTTTTGCAAGAAGACACAAGTGGAAGCTTAAACAACACCTATTGATGTGAATATGAAGAATCAATGCTTTAAGTGACAAGGATTTGGCAATTTTCAAGATGATAGTCCTGGAAACGGAGTTATGACCCTTCAAGATACAAATGAGAGTGAATAGATGTGTTGAATTATATTCAATGGAGTCGGATCTCTTACAATTGCTTTGAGATGATCAAGATGAACTATAGAGAGCTATTGTCGTCTTTGTAAGAGGTTTGAGTGATAAAACTTCATCAGAGGGTTATATTTAGTCTTTTAGCACTCTTGATGATGTAATGAAACATGGTACCATGGTGTAGAAGCAAGTCAAAGTAAGAAATAATCATTATAGCTTATCCAACAGTACGATTAGTTCTTAGAATCTTATAGGAGTTTCTCATAGAAATTGGGGAGTTGTAGCAAGAAGACACATGTGGAAGCTTAAAGAACACCTATCGATGTGAATATGAAGAACCAATGCTTTCAGTGACAAGGATATGGCCGTTTTCAAGCTGATAGTCCTCGAAACAGAGTTATGATCCTTCAAGATACAAATGAGAGTGAATAGGAGTGTTGAAGTGTATTCAATGGAGTTGAATTTCTTACAATTGCTTTGAGATGTTCAAGAGGAACTATAGAGAACTGTTGTCGTCTTTGCAAGAGGTTTGAGTGATAAAACTTCATCAGAGGGTTAGATTCAGTTTTTTAGCACTCTTGATGACGTGATAAAACATGCTACCATGGTGCAGAAGCAAGTCAAAGTAAGAAACAAGTATTATAGCTTATCCCACAGTTCTATTAGTTCATAGAATCTCATAGGAGTTTCTAATAATAAATTTGGGAGTTTTTGCAAGAAGACACAAGTAGAAGCTTAAACAACACCTATTGATGTGAATATGAAGAATCAATGCTTTAAGTGACAAGGATTTGGCAATTTTCAAAATGATAGTCCTGGAAACAGAGTTATGACCCTTCAAGATACAAATGAGAGTGAATAGATGTGTTGAATTGTATTCAATGGAGTCCGATCTCGTACAATTGCTTTGAGATGATCAAGATGAACTATAGAGAGCTATTGTCGTCTTTGTAAGAGGTTTGAGTGATAAAACTTCATGAGAAGGTTAGATTTAGTCTTTTAGCACTCTTGATGATGTAATGAAACATGGTACACTGGTGTAGAAGCAAGTCAAAGTAAGAAACAATCATTATAGCTTATCCAACAATACTATTAGTTCTTAGAATCTCATAGGAGTTTCTCATAGAAATTGGGGAGTTGTTGCAAGAAGACACAAGTGGAAGCTTAAAGAACACCTATCGATGTGAATATGAAGAATCAATGCTTTCAGTGACAAGGATATGGCCGTTTTCAAGCTGATAGTCCTCGAAACAGAGTTATGATCCTTCAAGATACAAATGAGAGTGAATAGGAGTGTTGAAGTGTATTCAATGGAGTTGAATTTCTTACAATTGCTTTGAGATGTTAAGAGGAACTATAGAGAACTGTTGTCGTCTTTGCAAGAGGTTTGAGTGATAAAACTTCATCAGAGGGTTAGATTCAGTTTTTTAGCACTCTTGATGACGTGATGAAACATGCTACCATGGTGCAGAAGCAAGTCAAAGTAAGAAACAAGTATTATAGCTTATCCCACAGTTCTATTAGTTCATAGAATCTCATAGGAGTTTCTAATAATAAATTTGGGAGTTTTTGCAAGAAGGCACAAGTGGAAGCTCAAACAACACCTATTGATGTGAATATGAAGAATCAATGCTTTAAGTGACAAGGATTTGGCAATTTTCAAGATGATAGTCCTGGAAACAGAGTTATGACCCTTCAAGATACAAATGAGAGTGAATAGATGTGTTGAATTGTATTCAATGGAGTCCGATCTCTTACAATTGCTTTGAGATGATCACGATGAACTATAGAGAGCTATTGTCGTCTTTGTAAGAGGTTTGAGTGATAAAACTTCATCAAAGGGTTATATTTAGTCTTTTAGCACTCTTGATGATGTAATGAAACATGGTACCATGGTGTAGAAGCAAGTCAAACTAAGAAACAATCATTATAGCTTATCCAACAGTACTATTAGTTCTTAGAATCTCATAGGAGTTTCTCATAGAAATTGGGGAGTTGTAGCAAGAAGACACAAGTGGAAGCTTAAAGAACACCTATCGATGTGAATATGAAGAATCAATGCTTTCAGTGACAAGGATATGGCCGTTTTCAAGCTGATAGTCCTCGAAACAGAGTTATGATCCTTCAAGATACAAATGAGAGTGAATAGGAGTGTTGAAGTGTATTCAATGGAGTTGAATTTCTTACAATTGCTTTGAGATGTTCAAGAGGAACTATAGAGAACTGTTGTCGTCTTTGCAAGAGGTTTGAGTGATAAAACTTCATCAGAGGGTTAGATTCAGTTTTTTAGCACTCTTGATGACGTGATGAAACATGCTACCATGGTGCAGAAGCAAGTCAAAGGAAGAAACAAGTATTATAGCTTATCCCACAGTTCTATTAGTTCATAGAATCTCATAGGAGTTTCTAATAATAAATTTGGGAGTTTTTGCAAGAAGACACAAGTGGAAGCTTAAACAACACCTATTGATGTGAATATGAAGAATCAATGCTTTAAGTGACAAGGATTTGGCAATTTTCAAGATGATAGTCCTGGAAACAGAGTTATGACCCTTCAAGAAACAAATGAGAGTGAATAGATGTGTTGAGTTGTATTCAATGGAGTCCGATCTCTTACAATTGCTTTGAAATGATCAAGATGAACTATAGAGAGCTATTGTCGTCTTTGTAAGAGGTTTGAGTGATAAAACTTCATCAGAGGGTTATATTTAGTCTTTTAGCACTCTTGATGATGTAATGAAACATGGTACCATGGTGTAGAAGCAAGTCAAAGTAAGAAACAATTATTATACCTTATCCAACAGTACTATTAGTTCTTAGAATCTCATAGGTGTTTCTCATAGAAATTGGGGAGTTGTAGCAAGAAGACACAAGTGGAAGCTTAAAGAACACCTATCGATGTGAATATGAAGAGTCAATGCTTTCAGTGACAAGGATATGGCCGTTTTCAAGCTGATAGTCCTCGAAACAGAGTTATGATCCTTCAAGATACAAATGAGAGTGAATAGGAGTGTTGAAGTGTATTCAATGGAGTTGAATTTCTTACAATTGCTTTGAGATGTTCAAGAGGAACTATAGAGAACTGTTGTCGTCTTTGCAAGAGGTTTGAGTGATAAAACTTCATCAGAGGGTTAGATTCATTTTTTTAGCACTCTTGATGACGTGATGAAACATGCTACCTTGGTGCAGAAGCAAGTCAAAGTAAGAAACAAGTATTATAGCTTATCCCACAGTTCTATTAGTTCATAGAATCTCATAGGAGTTTCTAATAATAAATTTGGGAGTTTTTGCAAGAAGACACAAGTGGAAGCTTAAACAACACCTATTGATGTGAATATGAAGAATCAATGCTTTAAGTGACAAGGATTTGGCAATTTTCAAGATGATGGTCTTGGAAACAGAGTTATGACCCTTCAAGATACAAATGAGAGTGAATAGATGTGTTGAATTGTATTCAATGGAGTCCGATCTCTTACAATTGCTTTGAGATGATCAAGATGAACTATAGAGAGCTATTGTCGTCTTTGTAAGAGGTTTGAGTGATAAAACTTCATCAGAGGGTTATATTTAGTCTTTTAGCACTCTTGATGATGTAATGAAACATGGTACCATGGTGTAGAAGCAAGTCAAAGTAAGAAACAATTATTATACCTTATCCAACAGTACTATTAGTTCTTAGAATCTCATAGGTGTTTCTCATAGAAATTGGGGAGTTGTAGCAAGAAGACACAAGTGGAAGCTTAAAGAACACCTATCGATGTGAATATGAAGAATCAATGCTTTCAGTGACAAGGATATGGCCGTTTTCAAGCTGATAGTCCTCGAAACAGAGTTATGATCCTTCAAGATACAAATGAGAGTGAATAGGAGTGTTGAAGTGTATTCAATGGAGTTGAATTTCTTACAATTGCTTTGAGATGTTCAAGAGGAACTATAGAGAACTGTTGTCGTCTTTGCAAGAGGTTTGAGTGATAAAACTTCATCAGAGGGTTAGATTCAGTTTTTTAGCACTCTTGATGACGTGATGAAACATGCTACCATGGTGCAGAAGCAAGTCAAAGGAAGAAACAAGTATTATAGCTTATCCCACAGTTCTATTAGTTCATAGAATCTCATAGGAGTTTCTAATAATAAATTTGGGAGTTTTTGCAAGAAGACACAAGTGGAAGCTTAAACAACACCTATTGATGTGAATATGAAGAATCAATGCTTTAAGTGACAAGGATTTGGCAATTTTCAAGATGATAGTCCTGGAAACAGAGTTATGACCCTTCAAGAAACAAATGAGAGTGAATAGATGTGTTGAGTTGTATTCAATGGAGTCCGATCTCTTACAATTGCTTTGAAATGATCAAGATGAACTATAGAGAGCTATTGTCGTCTTTGTAAGAGGTTTGAGTGATAAAACTTCATCGAGGGGTTATATTTAGTCTTTTAGCACTCTTGATGATGTAATGAAACATGGTACCATGGTGTAGAAGCAAGTCAAAGTAAGAAACAATTATTATACCTTATCCAACAGTACTATTAGTTCTTAGAATCTCATAGGTGTTTCTCATAGAAATTGGGGAGTTGTAGCAAGAAGACACAAGTGGAAGCTTAAAGAACACCTATCGATGTGAATATGAAGAGTCAATGCTTTTAGTGACAAGGATATGGCCGTTTTCAAGCTGATAGTCCTCGAAACAGAGTTATGATCCTTCAAGATACAAATGAGAGTGAATAGGAGTGTTGAAGTGTATTCAATGGAGTTGAATTTCTTACAATTGCTTTGAGATGTTCAAGAGGAACTATAGAGAACTGTTGTCGTCTTTGCAAGAGGTTTGAGTGATAAAACTTCATCAGAGGGTTAGATTCATTTTTTAGCACTCTTGATGGCGTGATGAAACATGCTACCTTGGTGCGAAGCAAGTCAAAGTAAGAAACAAGTATTATAGCTTATCCCACAGTTCTATTAGTTCATAGAATCTCATAGGAGTTTCTAATAATAAATTTGGGAGTTTTTGCAAGAAGACACAAGTGGAAGCTTAAACAACACCTATTGATGTGAATATGAAGAATCAATGCTTTAAGTGACAAGGATTTGGCAATTTTCAAGATGATGGTCTTGGAAACAGAGTTATGACCCTTCAAGATACAAATGAGAGTGAATAGATGTGTTGAATTGTATTCAATGGAGTCCGATCTCTTACAATTGCTTTGAGATGATCAAGATGAACTATAGAGAGCTATTGTCGTCTTTGTAAGAGGTTTGAGTGATAAAACTTCATCAGAGGGTTATATTTAGTCTTTTAGCACTCTTGATGATGTAATGAAACATGGTACCATGGTGTAGAAGCAAGTCAAAGTAAGAAACAATTATTATACCTTATCCAACAGTACTATTAGTTCTTAGAATCTCATAGGTGTTTCTCATAGAAATTGGCGAGTTGTAGCAAGAAGACACAAGTTGAAGCTTAAAGAACACCTATCGATGTGAATATGAAGAATCAATGCTTTCAGTGACAAGGATATGGCCGTTTTCAAGCTGATAGTCCTCGAAACAGAGTTATGATCCTTCAAGATACAAATGAGAGTGAATAGGAGTGTTGAAGTGTATTCAATGGAGTTGAATTTCTTACAATTGCTTTGAGATGTTCAAGAGGAACTATAGAGAACTGTTGTCGTCTTTACAAGAGGTTTGAGTGATAAAACTTCATCAGAGGGTTAGATTCATTTTTTTAGCACTCTTGATGACGTGATGAAACATGCTACCATGGTGCAGAAGCAAGTCAAAGTAAGAAACAAGTATTATAGCTTATCCCACAGTTCTATTAGTTCATAGAATCTCATAGGAGTTTCTAATAATAAATTTGGGAGTTTTTGCAAGAAGACACAAGTGGAAGCTTAAACAACACCTATTGATGTGAATATGAAGAATCAATGCTTTAAGTGACAAGGATTTGGCAATTTTCAAGATGATAGTCCTGGAAACAGAGTTATGACCCTTCAAGATACAAATGAGAGTGAATAGATGTGTTGAGTTGTATTCAATGGAGTCCGATCTCTTACAATTGCTTTGAAATGATCAAGATGAACTATAGAGAGCTATTGTCGTCTTTGTAAGAGGTTTGAGTGATAAAACTTCATCAGAGGGTTATATTTAGTCTTTTAGCACTCTTGATGATGTAATGAAACATGGTACCATGGTGTAGAAGCAAGTCAAAGTAAGAAACAATTATTATACCTTATCCAACAGTACTATTAGTTCTTAGAATCTCATAGGTGTTTCTCATAGAAATTGGGGAGTTGTAGCAAGAAGACACAAGTGGAAGCTTAAAGAACACCTATCGATGTGAATATGAAGAATCAATGCTTTCAGTGACAAGGATATGGCAATTTTCAAGCTGATAGTCCTCGAAACAGAGTTATGATCCTTCAAGATACAAATGAGAGTGAATAGGAGTGTTAAAGTGTATTCAATGGAGTTGAATTTCTTACAATTGCTTTGAGATGTTCAAGAGGAACTATAGAGAACTGTTGTCGTCTTTGCAAGAGGTTTGAGTGATAAAACTTCATCAGAGGGTTAGATTCATTTTTTTAGCACTCTTGATGACGTGATGAAACATGCTACCATGGTGCAGAAGCACGTCAAAGTAAGAAACAAGTATTATAGCTTATCCCACAGTTCTATTAGTTCATAGAATCTCATAGAAGTTTCTAATAATAAATTTGGGAGTTTTTGCAAGAAGACACAAGTGGAAGCTTAAACAACACCTATTGATGTGAATATGAAGAATCAATGCTTTAAGTGACAAGGATTTGGCAATTTTCAAGATGATAGTCCTGGAAACAGAGTTATGACCCTTCAAGATACAAATGAGAGTGAATAGATGTGTTGAATTGTATTCAATGGAGTCCGATCTCTTACAATTGCTTTGAGATGATCAAGATGAACTATAGAGAGCTATTGTCATCTTTGTAAGAGGTTTGAGTGATAAAACTTCATCAGAGGGTTATATTTAGTCTTTTAGCACTCTTGATGATGTAATGAAACATGGTACCATGGTGTAGAAGCAAGTCAAAGTAAGAAACAATCATTATAGCTTATCTAACAGTACTATTAGTTCTTAGAATCTCATAGGTGTTTCTCATAGAAATTGGGGAGTTGTAGCAAGAAGACACAAGTGGAAGCTTAAAGAACACCTATCGATGTGAATATGAAGAATCAATGCTTTAATTGACAAGGATATGGCCGTTTTCAAGCTGATAGTCCTCGAAAAAGAGTTATGATCCTTCAAGATACAAATGAGAGTGAATAGGAGTGTTGAAGTGTATTCAATGGAGTTGAATTTCTTACAATTGCTTTGAGATGTTCAAGAGGAACTATAGAGAACTGTTGTCGTCTTTGCAAGAGGTTTGAGTGATAAAACTTCATCAGAGGGTTAGATTCAGTTTTTTAGCACTCTTGATGACGTGATGAAACATGCTACCATGGTGCAGAAGCAAGTCTAAGTAAGAAACAAGTATTATAGCTTATCCCACAGTTCTATTAGTTCATAGAATCTCATAGGAGTTTCTACTAATAAATTTGGGAGTTTTTGCAAGAAGACACAAGTGGAAGCTTAAACAACACCTATTGATGTGAATATGAAGAATCAATGCTTTAAGTGACAAGGATTTGGCAATTTTCAAAATGATAGTCCTGGAAACAGAGTTATGACCCTTCAAGATACAAATGAGAGTGAATAGATGTGTTGAATTGTATTCAATGGAGTCGGATCTCTTACAATTGCTTTGAGATGATCAAGATGAACTATAGAGAGCTATTGTCGTCTTTGTAAGAGGTTTGAGTGATAAAACTTCATCAGAGGGTTATATTTAGTCTTTTAGCACTCTTGATGATGTAATGAAACATGTTACCATGGTGTAGAAGCAAGTCAAAGTAAGAAACAATCATTATAGCTTATCCAACAGTACTATTAGTTATTAGAATCTTATAGGAGTTTCTCATAGAAATTGGGGAGTTGTAGCAAGAAGACACAAGTGGAAGCTTAAAGAACACCTATCGATGTGAATATGAAGAATCAATGCTTTCAGTGACAAGGATATGGCCGTTTTCAAGCTGATAATCCTCGAAACAGAGTTATGATCCTTCAAGATACAAATGAGAGTGAATAGGAGTGTTGAAGTGTATTCAATGGAGTTGAATTTCTTACAATTGCTTTGAGATGTTCAAGAGGAACTATAGAGAACTATTGTCGTCTTTGCAAGAGGTTTGAGTGATAAAACTTCATCAGAGGGTTAGATTCAGTTTTTTAGCACTCTTGATAACGTGATGAAACATGCTACCATGGTGCAGAAGCAAGTCAAAGTAAGAAACAAGTATTATAGCTTATCCCACAGTTCTATTAGTTCATAGAATCTCATAGGAGTTTCTAATAATAAATTTGGGAGTTTTTGCAAGAAGACACAAGTGGAAGCTTAAACAACACCTATTGATGTGAATATGAAGAATTAATGCTTTAAGTGACAAGGATTTGGCAATTTTCAAAATGATAGTCCTGGAAACAGAGTTATGACCCTTCAAGATACAAATGAGAGTGAATAGATGTGTTGAATTGTATTCAATGGAGTCCGATCTCTTACAATTGCTTTGAGATGATCAAGATGAACTATAGAGAGCTATTGTCGCCTTTGTAAGAGGTTTGAGTGATAAAACTTCATCAGAGGGTTAGATTTAGTCTTTTAGCACTCTTGATGATGTAATGAAACATGGTACCATGGTGTAGAAGCAAGTCAAAGTAAGAAACAATCATTATAGCTTATCCAACAGTACTATTAGTTCTTAGAATCTCATAGGAGTTTCTCATAGAAATTGGGGAGTTGTTGCAAGAAGACACAAGTGGAAGCTTAAAGAACACCTATCGATGTGAATATGAAGAATCAATGCTTTCAGTGACAAGGATATGGCCGTTTTCAAGCTGATAGTCCTCGAAACAGAGTTATGATCCTTCAAGATACAAATGAGAGTGAATAGGAGTGTTGCAGTGTATTCAATGGAGTTGAATCTCTTAAAATTGCTTTGACGTGTTCAAGAGGAAGTATAGAGAACTATTGTCGTCTTTGCAAGAGGTTTGAGTGATAAAACTTCATCAGAGAGTTAGATTCAGTTTTTTAGCACTCTTGATGACGTGATGAAACATGCTACCATAGTGCAGAAGCAAGTCAAAGTAAGAAACAAGCATTATAGCTTATCCCACAGTTCTATTAGTTCTTAGAATCTCATAGGAGTTTCTAATAATAAATTTGGGAGTTGTTGCAAGAAGACACAAGTGGAAGCTTAAACAACACCTATTGATGTGAATATGAAGAATCAATGCTTTAAGTGACAAGGATTTGGCAATTTTCAAGATGATAGTCCTGGAAACAGAGTTATGACCCTTCAAGATACAAATGAGAGTGAATAGATGTGTTGAATTGTATTCAATGGAGTCGGATCTCTTACAATTGCTTTGAGATGATCAAGATGAACTATAGAGAGCTATTGTCGTCTTTGTAAGAGGTTTGAGTGATAAAACTTCATCAGAGGGTTATATTTAGTCTTTTAGCACTCTTGATGATGTAATGAAACATGTTACCATGGTGTAGAAGCAAGTCAAAGTAAGAAACAATCATTATAGCTTATCCAACAGTACTATTAGTTCTTAGAATCTCGTAGGAGTTTCTCATAGAAATTGGGGAGTTGTAGCAAGAAGACACAAGTGGAAGCTTAAAGAACACCTATTGATGTGAATATGAAGAATCAATGCTTTCACTGACAAGGATATGGCCATTTTTAAGCTGATAGTCCTCAAAACAGAGTTATGTTCCTTCAAGATACAAATGAGAGTGAATAGGAGTGTTGAAGTGTATTCAATGGAGTTGAATTTCTTACAATTGCTTTGAGATGTTCAAGAGGAACTATAGAGAACTGTTGTCGTCTTTGCAAGAGGTTTGAGTGATAAAACTTCATCAGAGGGTTAGATTCAGTTTTTTAGCACTCTTGATGACGTGATGAAACATGCTACCTTGGTGCAGAAGCAAGTCAAAGTAAGAAACAAGTATTATAGCTTATCCCACAGTTCTATTAGTTCATAGAATCTCATAGGAGTTTCTAATAATAAATTTGGGAGTTTTTGCAAGAAGACACAAGTGGAAGCTTAAACAACACCTATTGATGTGAATATGAAGAATCAATGCTTTAAGTGACAAGGATTTGGCAATTTTCAAGATGATAGTCCTGGAAACAGAGTTATGACCCTTCAAGATACAAATGAGAGTGAATAGATGTGTTGAATTGTATTCAATGGAGTCGGATCTCTTACAATTGCTTTGAGATGATCAAGATGAACTATAGAGAGCTATTATCGTCTTTGTAAGAGGTTTGAGTGATAAAACTTCATCAGAGGGTTAGATTTAGTCTTTTAGCACTCTTGATGATGTAATGAAACATGGTACCATGGTGTAGAAGCAAGTCAAAGTAAGAAACAATCATTATAGCTTATCCAACAGTACTATTAGTTCTTAGAATCTCATAGGAGTTTCTCATAGAAATTGGGGAGTTGTTGCAAGAGGACACAAGTGAAAGCTTAAAGAACACCTATCGATGTGAATGTGAAGAATCAATGCTTTCAGTGACAAGGATATGGCCGTTTTCAAGCTGATAGTCCTCGAAAAAGAGTTATGATCCTTCAAGATACAAATGAGAGTGGATAGAAGTGTTGAAGTGTATTCAATGGAGTTGAATTTCTTACAATTGCTTTGAGATGTTCAAGAGGAACTATAGAGAACTGTTGTCGTCTTTGCAAGAGGTTTGAGTGATAAAACTTCATCAGAGGGTTAGATTCAGTTTTTTAGCACTCTTGATGACGTGATGAAACATGCTACCATGGTGCAGAAGCAAGTCAAAGTAAGAAACAAGTATTATAGCTTATCCCACAGTTCTATTAGTTCATAGAATCTCATAGGAGTTTCTAATAATAAATTTGGGAGTTTTTGCAAGAAGACACAAGTGGAAGCTTAAACAACACCTATTGATGTGAATATGAAGAATCAATGCTTTAAGTGACAAGGATTTGGCAATTTTCAAGATGATAGTCCTGGAAACAGAGTTATGACCCCTCAAGATACAAATGAGAGTGAATAGATGTGTTGAATTGTATTCAATGGAGTCAGATCTCTTACAATTGCTTTGAGATGATCAAGATGAACTATAGAGAGCTATTGTCGTCTTTGTAAGAGGTTTGAGTGATAAAACTTCATCAGAGGGTGATATTTAGTCTTTTAGCACTCTTGGTGATGTAATAAAACATGGTACCATGGTGTAGAAGCAAGTCAAAGTAAGAAACAATCATTATAGCTTATCCAACAGTACTATTAGTTCTTAGAATCTCATAGGAGTTTCTCATAGAAATTGGGAAGTTGTAGCAAGAAGACACAAGTGGAAGCTTAAAGAACACCTATTGATGTGAATATGAAGAATCAATGCTTTCACTGACAAGGATATGGCCATTTTCAAGCTGATAGTCCTCAAAACAGAGTTATGTTCCTTCAAGATACAAATGAGAATTAATAGGAGTGTTGAAGTGTATTCAATGGAGTTAAACCTCTAACAATTGCTTTGAGGTGTTCAAGGGGAAGTATAGAGATCTATTGTCGTCTTTGCAAGAGGTTTGACTGATAAAACTTAATCAGAGGGTTAGATTCAATTTTTTAGCACTCTTGATGACGTGCTGAAACATGCTACCATGGTGCAGAAGCAAGTCTAAGTAAGAAACAAGCATTATAGCTTATCCCACAGTTCTATTAGTTCTTAGAATCTCATAGGAGTTTCTAATTATAAATTTGGGAGTTTTTGCAAGAAGACACAAGTGGAAGCTTAAACAACACCTATCGATGTGAATATGAAGAATCAATGCTTTTAGTGACAAGGATATGGTCATTTTCAAGCTGATAGTCCTCGAAACAGAGTTATGATCCTTCAAGATACAAATGAGAGTGAATAAAAGTGTTGAAGTGTATTCAATGGAGTTGAATTTCTTACAATTGCTTTGAGATGTTCAAGAGGAACTATAGAGAACTGTTGTCGTCTTTGCAAAAAGTTTGAGTGATAAAACTTCATCAGAGGGTTAGATTTAGTCTTTTAGCACTCTTGATGATGTAATCAAACATGGTACCATGGTGTAGAAGCAAGTCAAAGTAAGAAACAATCATTATAGCTTATCCAACAGTACTATTAGTTCTTAGAATCTCATAGGAGTTTCTCATAGAAATTGGGGAGTTGTAGCAAGAAGACACAAGTTGAAGCTTAAAGAACACCTATCGATGTGAATATGAAGAATCAATGCTTTCAGTGACAAGGATATGGCCGTTTTCAAGCTGATAGTCCTCGAAACAGAGTTATGATCCTTCAAGATACAAATGAGAGTGAATAG
Source organism: Cardamine occulta (assembly GCA_028015245.1). Classification (NCBI taxonomy): domain Eukaryota; kingdom Viridiplantae; phylum Streptophyta; class Magnoliopsida; order Brassicales; family Brassicaceae; genus Cardamine; species Cardamine occulta. The sequence continues at coordinate 4,498,419 of CM051371.1, forward strand.
GAGTGTTGAAGTGTATTCAATGGAGTTGAATTGCTTACAGTTGCTTAGAGATGTTCAAGAGGAACTATAGAGAACTGTTGTCGTCTTTGCAAGAGGTTTGAGTGATAAAACTTCATCAGAGGGTTAGATTCAGTTTTTTAGCACTCTTGATGACGTGATGAAACATGCTACCATGGTGCAGAAGCAAGTCAAAGTAAGAAACAAGTATTATAGCTTATCCCACAGTTCTATTAGTTCATAGAATCTCATAGGAGTTTCTAATAATAAATTTGGGAGTTTTTGCAAGAAGACACAAGTGGAAGCTTAAACAACACCTATTGATGTGAATATGAAGAATCAATGCTTTAAGTGACAAGGATTTGGCAATTTTCAAGATGATAGTCCTGGAAAATGAGTTATGACCCTTCAAGATACAAATGAGAGTGAATAGATGTGTTGAATTGTATTCAATGGAGTCGGATCTCTTACAATTGCTTTGAGATGATCAAGATGAACTATAGAGAGTTATTGTCGTCTTTGTAAGAGGTTTCAGTGATAAAACTTCATCAGAGGGTTAGATTTAGTCTTTTCGCACTCTTGATGATGTAATAAAACATGGTACCATGGTGTAGAAGCAAGTCAAAGTGAGAAACAATCATTATAGCTTATCCAGCAGTACTATTAGTTCTTAGAATCTCATAGGAGTTTCTCATAGAAATTAGGGAGTTGTTGCAAGAAGACACAAGTGGAAGCTTAAAGAACACCTATCGATGTGAATATGAAGAATCAATGCTTTCAGTGACAAGGATATGGCCGTATTCAAGCTCATAGTCCTCGAAACAGAGTTATGATCCTTCAAGATACAAATGAGAGTGAATAGGAGTGTTGAAGTGTATTCAATGGAGTTGAATTGCTTACAGTTGCTTTGAGATGTTCAAGAGGAACTATAGAGAACTGTTGTCGTCTTTGCAAGAGGTTTGAGTGATAAAACTTCATCAGAGGGTTAGATTCAGTTTTTTAGCACTCTTGATGACGTGATGAAACATGCTACCATGGTGCAGAAGCAAGTCAAAGTAAGAAACAAGTATTATAGCTTATCCCACAGTTCTATTAGTTCATAGAATCTCATAGGAGTTTCTAATAATAAATTTGGGAGTTTTTGCAAGAAGACACAAGTGGAAGCTTAAACAACACCTATCGATGTGAATATGAAGAATCAATGCTTTCAGTGACAAGGATATGGCCGTATTCAAGCTCATAGTCCTCGAAACAGAGTTATGATCCTTCAAGATACAAATGAGAGTGAATAGGAGTGTTGAAGTGTATTCAATGGACTTGAATTTCTTACAATTGCCTTGAGATGTTCAAGAGGAACTATAGAGAACTGTTGTCGTCTTTGCAAGAGGTTTGAGTGATAAAACTTCATCAGAGGGTTAGATTCAGTTTTTTAGCACTCTTGATGACGTGATGAAACATGCTACCATGGTGCAGAAGCAAGTCAAAGTAAGAAACAAGTATTATAGCTTATCCCACAGTTCTATTAGTTCATAGAATCTCATAGGAGTTTCTAATAATAAATTTGGGAGTTTTTGCAAGAAGACACAAGTGGAAGCTTAAACAACACCTATTGATGTGAATATGAAGAATCAATGCTTTAAGTGACAAGGATTTGGCAATTTTCAAGATGATAGTCCTTGAAACAGAGTTATGACCCCTCAAGATACAAATGAGAGTGAATAGATGTGTTAAATTGTATTCAATGGAGTCAGATCTCTTACAATTGCTTTAAGATGATCAAGATGAACTATAGAGAGCTATTGTCGTCTTTGTAAGAGGTTTGAGTGATAAAACTTCATCAGAGGGTTAGATTTAGTCTTTTAGCACTCTTGATGATGTAATGAAACATGGTACCATGGTGTAGAAGCAAGTCAAAGTAAGAAACAATCATTATAGCTTATCCAACAGTACTATTAGTTCTTAGAATCTCAAAGGAGTTTCTCATAGAAATTGGGGAGTTGTTGCAAGAAGACACAAGTGGAAGCTTAAAGAACACCTATCGATGTGAATATGAAGAATCAATGCTTTCAGTGACAAGGATATGGCCGTTTTCAAGCTGATAGTCCTCGAAACAGAGTTATGATCCTTTAAGATACAAATGAGAGTGAATAGGAGTGTTGAAGTGTATTCAATGGAGTTGAATTTCTTACAATTGCTTTGAGAAGTTCAAGAGGAACTATAGAGAACTGTTGTCATCTTTGCAAGAGGTTTGAGTGATAAAACTTCATCAGAGGATTAGATTCAGTTTTTTAGCACTCTTGATGACGTGATGAAACATGCTACCATGGTGCAGAAGCAAGTCAAAGTAAGAAACAAGTATTATAGCTTATCCCACAGTTCTATTAGTTCATAGAATCTCATAGGAGTTTCTAATAATAAATTTGGGAGTTTTTGCAAGAAGACACAAGTGGAAGCTTAAACAACACCTATTGATGTGAATATGAAGAATCAATGCTTTAAGTGACAAGGATTTGGCAATTTTCAAGATGATAGTCCTGGAAACAGAGTTATGACCCTTCAAGATACAAATGAGAGTGAATAGATGTGTTGAATTGTATTCAATGGAGTCGGATCTCTTACAATTGCTTTGAGATGATCAAGATGAACTATAGAGAGCTATTGTCGTCTTTGTAAGAGGTTTGAGTGATAAAACTTCATCAGAGGGTTAGATTTAGTCTTTTAGCACTCTTGATGATGTAATGAAACATGGTACCATGGTGTAGAAGCAAGTCAAAGTAAGAAACAATCATTATAGCTTATCCAACAGTACTATTAGTTCTTAGAATCTCATAGGAGTTTCTCATAGAAATTGGGGAGTTGTTGCAAGAAGACACAAGTGGAAGCTTAAAAAACACCTATCGATGTGAATATGAAGAATCAATGCTTTCAGTGACAAGGATATGGCCGTTTTCAAGCTGATAGTCCTCGAAACAGAGTTATGATCCTTCAAGATACAAATGAGAGTGAATAGGAGTGTTGAAGTGTATTCAATGGAGTTGAATTTCTTACAATTGCTTTGAGATGTTCAAGAGGAACTATAGAGAACTGTTGTCGTCTATGCAAGAGGTTTGAGTGATAAAACTTCATCGAGAGGGTTAGATTCAGTTTTTTTAGCACTCTTGATGACGTGATGAAACATGCTACCATGGTGCAGAAGCAAGTCAAAGTAAGAAACAAGTATTATAGCTTATTCCACAGTTCTATTAGTTCATAGAATCTCATAGGAGTTTCTAATAATAAATTTGGGAGTTTTTGCAAGAAGACACAAGTGGAAGCTTAAACAACACCTATTGATGTGAATATGAAGAATCAATGCTTTAAGTGACAAGGATTTGGCAATTTTCAAGATGATTGTCCTGGAAACAGAGTTATGACCCTTCAAGATACAAATGAGAGTGAATAGATGTGTTGAATTGTATTCAATGGAGTCGGATCTCTTACAATTGCTTTGAGATGATCAAGATGAACTATAGAGCGCTATTGTCATCTTTGTAAGAGGTTTGAGTGATAAAACTTCATCAGAGGGTTAGATTTAGTCTTTTAGCACTCTTGATGATCTAATGAAACATGGTACCATGTTGTAGTAGCAAGTCAAAGTAAGAAACAATCATTATAGCTTATCCAACAGTACTATTAGTTCTTAGAATCTCATAGGAGTTTCTCATAGAAATTGGGAAGTTGTTGCAAGAAGACACAAGTGGAAGCTTAAAGAACACCTATCGATGTGAATATGAAGAATCAATGCTTTCAGTGACAAGGATATGGCCGTTTTCAAGCTGATAGTCCTCGAAACAGAGTTATGATCCTTCAAGATACAAATGAGAGTGAATAGATGTGTTGAATTGTATTCAATGGAGTCAGATCTCTTACAATTGCTTTGAGATGATCAAGATGAACTATAGAGAGCTATTGTTGTCTTTGTAAGAGGTTTGAGTGATAAAACTTCATCAGAGGGTTAGATTTAGTCTTTTAGCACTCTTGATGATGTAATGAAACATGCTACCATGGTGTAGAAGCAAGTCAAAGTAAGAAACAAACATTATAGCTTATCCAACAGTTCTGTTAGTTCTTTGAATCTCATAAGAGTTTCTCCATAGAAATTGGGGGAGTTGTTGCAAGAAGACACAAGTGGAAGCTTTAAAGATCACCTATCGATGTGAATATGAAGAATCAATGCTTTCAGTGACAAGGATATGGCCGTTTTCAAGCTGATAGTCCTCGAAACAGAGTTATGATCCTTCAAGATACAAATGAGAGTGAATAGGAGTGTTGAAGTGTATTCAATGGAGTTGAATTTCTTACAATTGCTTTGAGATGTTCAAGAGGAACTATAGAGAACTGTTGTCATCTTTGCAAGAGGTTTGAGTGATAAAACTTCATCAGAGGATTAGATTCAGTTTTTTAGCACTCTTGATGACGTGATGAAACATGCTACCATGGTGCAGATGCAAGTCAAAATTAGAAACAAGTATTATAGCTTATCCCACAGTTCTATTAGTTCATAGAATCTCATAAGAGTTTCTAATAATAAATTTGGGAGTTTTTGCAAGAAGACACAAGTGGAAGCTTAAACAACACCTATTGATGTGAATATGAAGAATCAATGCTTTAAGTGACAAGGATTTGGCAATTTTCAAGATGATAGTCCTGGAAACAGAGTTATGACCCTTCAAGATACAAATGAGAGTGAATAGATGTTTTGAATTGTATTCAATGGAGTCGGATATCTTACAATTGCTTTGAGATGATCAAGATGAACTATAGAGAGCTATTGTCGTCTTTGTAAGAGGTTTGAGTGATAAAACTTCATCAGAGGGTTAGATTTAGTCTTTTAGCACTCTTGATGATGTAATGAAACATGGTACCATGGTGTAGAAGCAAGTCAAAGTAAGAAACAATCATTATAGCTTATCCAACAGTACTATTAGTTCTTAGAATCTCATAGGAGTTTCTCATAGAAATTGGGGAGTTGTTGCAAGAAGACACAAGTGGAAGCTTAAAAAACACCTATCGATGTGAATATGAAGAATCAATACTTTCAGTGACAAGGATATGGCCGTTTTCAAGCTGATAGTCCTCGAAACAGAGTTATGATCCTTCAAGATACAAATGAGAGTGAATAGGAGTGTTGAAGTGTATTCAATGGAGTTGAATTTCTTACAATTGCTTTGAGATGTTCAAGAGGAACTATAGAGAACTGTTATCGTCTTTGCAAGAGGTTTGAGTGATAAAACTTCATCAGAGGGTTAGATTCAGTTTTTTAGCACTCTTGATGACGTGATGAAACATGCTACCATGGTGCAGAAGCAAGTCAAAGTAAGAAACAAGTATTATAGCTTATTCCACAGTTCTATTAGTTCATAGAATCTCATAGGAGTTTTTAATAATAAATTTGGGAGTTTTTGCAAGAAGACACAAGTGGAAGCTTAAACAACACCTATTGATGTGAATATGAAGAATCAATGCTTTAAGTGACAAGGATTTGGCAATTTTCAAGATGATAGTCCTGGAAACAGAGTTATGACCCTTCAAGATACAAATGAGAGTGAATAGATGTGTTGAATTGTATTCAATGGAGTCGGATCTCTTACAATAGCTTTGAGATGATCAAGATGAACTATAGAGAGCTATTGTCATCTTTGTAAGAGGTTTGAGTGATAAAACTTCATCAGAGGGTTAGATTTAGTCTTTTAGCACTCTTGATGATGTAATGAAACATGGTACCATGTTGTAGTAGCAAGTCAAAGTAAGAAACAATCATTATAGCTTATCCAACAGTACTATTAGTTCTTAGAATCTCATAGGAGTTTCTCATAGAAATTGGGGAGTTGTTGCAAGAAGACACAAGTGGAAGCTTAAAGAACACCTATCGATGTGAATATGAAGAATCAATGCTTTCAGTGACAAGGATATGGCCGTTTTCAAGCTGATAGTCCTCGAAATAGAGTTATGATCCTTCAAGATACAAATGAGAGTGAATAGATGTGTTGAATTGTATTCAATGGAGTCAGATCTCTTACAATTGCTTTGAGATGATCAAGATGAACTATAGAGAGCTATTGTTGTCTTTGTAAGAGGTTTGAGTGATAAAACTTCATCAGAGGGTTAGATTTAGTCTTTTAGCACTCTTGATGATGTAATGAAACATGGTACCATGGTGTAGAAGCAAGTCAAAGTAAGAAACAATCATTATAGCTTATCCAACAGTACTATTAGTTCTTAGAATCTCATAGGAGTTTCTCATAGAAATTGGGGAGTTGTTGCAAGAAGACACAAGTAGAAGCTTAAAGAACACCTATCGATGTGAATATGAAGAATCAATGCTTTCAGTGACAAGGATATGGCCGTTTTCAAGCTGATAGTCCTCGAAACAGAGTTATGATCCTTCAAGATACAAATGAGAGTGAATAGGAGTGTTGAAGTGTATTCAATGGAGTTGAATTTCTTACAATTGCTTTGAGATGTTCAAGAGGAACTATAGAGAACTGTTGTCATCTTTGCAAGAGGTTTGAGTGATAAAACTTCATCAGAGGATTAGATTCAGTTTTTTAGCACTCTTGATGACGTGATGAAACATGCTACCATGGTGCAGAAGCAAGTCAAAATTAGAAACAAGTATTATAGCTTATCCCACAGTTCTATTAGTTCATAGAATCTCATAGGAGTTTCTAATAATAAATTTGGGAGTTTTTGCAAGAAAACACAAGTGGAAGCTTAAACAACACCTATTGATGTGAATATGAAGAATCAATGCTTTAAGTGACAAGGATTTGGCAATTTTCAAGATGATAGTCCTGGAAACAGAGTTATGACCCTTCAAGATACAAATGAGAGTGAATAGATGTGTTGAATTGTATTCAATGGAGTCGGATATCTTACAATTGCTTTGAGATGATCAAGATGAACTATAGAGAGCTATTGTCGTCTCTGTAAGAGGTTTGAGTGATAAAACTTCATCAGAGGGTTAGATTTAGTCTTTTAGCACTCTTGATGATGTAATGAAACATGGTACCATGGTGTAGAAGCAAGTCAAAGTAAGAAACAATCATTATAGCTTATCCAACAGTACTATTAGTTCTTAGAATCTCATAGGAGTTTCTCATAGAAATTGGGGAGTTGTTGCAAGAAGACACAAGTGGAAGCTTAAAAAACACCTATCGATGTGAATATGAAGAATCAATGCTTTCAGTGACAAGGATATGGCCGTTTTCAAGCTGATAGTCCTCGAAACAGAGTTATGATCCTTCAAGATACAAATGAGAGTGAATAGGAGTGTTGAAGTGTATTCAATGGAGTTGAATTTCTTACAATTGCTTTGAGATGTTCAAGAGGAACTATAGAGAACTGTTATCGTCTTTGCAAGAGGTTTGAGTGATAAAACTTCATCAGAGGGTTAGATTCAGTTTTTTAGCACTCTTGATGACGTGATGAAACATGCTACCATGGTGCAGAAGCAAGTCAAAGTAAGAAACAAGTATTATAGCTTATTCCACAGTTCTATTAGTTCATAGAATCTCATAGGAGTTTCTAATAATAAATTTGGGAGTTTTTGCAAGAAGACACAAGTGGAAGCTTAAACAACACCTATTGATGTGAATATGAAGAATCAATGCTTTAAGTGACAAGGATTTGGCAATTTTCAAGATGATAGTCCTGGAAACAGAGTTATGACCCTTCAAGATACAAATGAGAGTGAATAGATGTGTTGAATTGTATTCAATGGAGTCGGATCTCTTACAATTGGTTTGAGATGATCAAGATGAACTATAGAGAGCTATTGTCGTCTTTGTAAGAGGTTTGAGTGATAAAACTTCATCAGAGGGTTAGATTTAGTCTTTTAGCACTCTTGATGATGTAATGAAACATGGTACCATGTTGTAGAAGCAAGTCAAAGAAAGAAATAATCATTATAGCTTATCCAACAAAATCTATTAGTTCTTAGAATCTCATAGGAGTTTCTCATAGAAATTGGAGAGTTGTTGCAAGAAGACACAAGTGGAAGCTTAAAGAACACCTATCGATGTGAATATGAAGAATCAATGCTTTCAGTGACAAGGATATGGCCGTTTTCAAGCTGATAGTCCTCGAAACAGAGTTATAATCCTTCAAGATACAAATGAGAGTGAATAGGAGTGTTGAAGTGTATTCAATGGAGTTAAATTTCTTACAATTGCTTTGAGATGTTCAAGAGGAACTATAGAGAACTGTTGTCGTCTTTGCAAGAGGTTTGAGTGATAAAACTTCATCAGAGGGTTAGATTCAGTTTTTTAGCACTCTTGATGACGTGATGAAACATGCTACCATGGTGCAGAAGCAAGTCAAAGTAAGAAACAAGTATTATAGCTTATCCCACAGTTCTATTAGTTCATAGAATCTCATAGGAGTTTCTAATAATAAATTTGGGAGTTTTTGCAAGAAAACACAAGTGGAAGCTTAAACAACACATATCGATGTGAATATGAAGAATCAATGCTTTCAGTGACAAGGATATGGCCGTTTTCAAGCTCATAATCCTCGAAACAGAGTTATGATCCTTCAAGATACAAATGAAAGTGAATAGGAGTGTTGAAGTGTATTCAATGGAGTTGAATTTCTTACAATTAATTTGAGATGTTCAAGAGGAACTATAGAGAATTGTTGTCATCTTTGCAAGAGGTTTGAGTGATAAAACTTCATCAGAGGATTAGATTCAGTTTTTTAGCACTCTTGATGACGTGATGAAACATGCTACCATGGTGCAGAAGCAAGTCAAAGTAAGAAACAAGTATTATAGCTTATCCCACAGTTCTATTAGTTCATAGAATCTCATAGGAGTTTCTAATAATAAATTTGGGAGTTTTTGCAAGAAGACACAAGTGGAAGCTTAAACAACACCTATTGATGTGAATATGAAGAATCAATGCTTTAAGTGACAAGGATTTGGCAATTTTCAAGATGATAGTCCTGCAAACAGAGTTATGACCCTTCAAGATACAAATGAGAGTGAATAAATGTGTGGAAGTGTATTCAATGGAGTCGGATCTCTTACAATTGGTTTGAGATGATCAAGATGAACTATAGAGAGCTATTGTCGTCTTTGTAAGAGGTTTGAGTTATAAAACTTCATTAGAGGGTTAGATTTAGTCTTTTAGCACTCGTGATGATGTAATGAAACATGGTACCATGGTGTAGAAGCAAGTCAAAGTAAGAAACAATCATTATACCTTATCCAACAGTACTATTAGTTCTTAGAATCTCCTAGGAGTTTCTCATAGAAATTGGGAAGTTGTAGCAAGAAGACACCAGTGGAAGCTTAAAGAACACCTATTGATGTGAATATGAAGAATCAATGCTTTCATTGACAAGGATATGGCCATTTTCAAGCTGATAGTCCTCGAAACAGAGTTATGATCCTTCAAGATACAAATGAGAGTGAATAGGAGTGTTGAAGTGTATTCAATGGAGTTGAATTTCTTACAATTGCTTTGAGATGTTCAAGAGGAACTATAGAGAACTGTTGTCGTCTTTGCCAGAGGTTCGAGTGATAAAACTTCATCGAGAGGGTTAGATTCAGCTTTTAGAACTCTTGATGACGTGATGAAACATGCTACCATGGTGCAGAAGCAAGTCAAAGTAAGAAACAAGTATTATAGCTTATCCCACAGTTCTATTAGTTCATAGAATCTCATAGGAGTTTCTAATAATAAATTTGGGAGTTTTTGCAAGAAGACACAAGTGGAAGCTTAAACAACACCTATTGATGTGAATATGAAGAATCAATACTTTAAGTGACAAGGATTTGGCAATTTTCAAGATGATAGTCCCCGGAAATAGAGTTATGCCCCTTCAAGATACAAATGAGAGTGAATAGATGTGTTGAATTGTATTCAATGGAGTCGGATATCTTACAATTGCTTTGAGATGATCAAGATGAACTATAGAGAGCTATTGTCGTCTTTGTAAGAGGTTTGAGTGATAAAACTTCATCAGAGGGTTAGATTTAGTCTTTTAGCACTCTTGATGATGTAATGAAACATGGTACCATGGTGTAGAAGCAAGTCAAAGTAAGAAACAATCATTATAGCTTATCCAACAGTACTATTAGTTCTTAGAATCTCATAGGAGTTTCTCATAGAAATTGGGGAGTTGTAGCAAGAAGACACAAGTGGAAGCTTAAAGAACACCTATTGATGTGAATATGAAGAATCAATGCTTTCACTGACAAGGATATGGCCATTTTCAAGCTGATAATCCTCAAAACAGAGTTATGTTCCTTCAAGATACAAATGAGAGTGAATAGGAGTGTTGAAGTGTATTCAATGGAGTTGAATTTCTTACAATTGCTTTGAGATGTTCAAGAGGAACTATAGAGAACTGTTGTCGTCTTTGCAAGAGGTTTGAGTGATAAAACTTCATCAGAGGGTTAGATTCAGTTTTTTAGCACTCTTGATGACGTGATGAAACATGCTACCTTGGTGCAGAAGCAAGTCAAAAGTAAGAAACAAGTATTATAGCTTATCCCACAGTTCTATTAGTTCATAGAATCTTATAGGAGTTTCTAATAATAAATTTGGGAGTTTTTGCAAGAAGACACAAGTGGAAGCTTAAACAACACCTATTGATGTGAATATGAAGAATCAATGCTTTAAGTGACAAGGATTTGGCAATTTTCAAGATGATAGTCCTGGAAACAGAGTTATTACCCTTCAAGATACAAATGAGAGTGAATAGATGTGTTGAATTGTATTCAATGGAGTCGGATCTCTTACAATTGCTTTGAGATGATCAAGATGAACTATAGAGAGCTATTGTCGTCTTTGTAAGAGGTTTGAGTGATAAAACTTCATCAGAGGGTTAGATTTAGTCTTTTAGCACTCTTGATGATGTAACGAAACATGGTACCATGTTGTGTAGAAGCAAGTCAAAGTAAGAAATAATCATTATAAGCTTATCACAGTGATCTATTAGTTCTTAGAATCTCATAGGAGTTTCTCATAGAAATTGGAGAGTTGTTGCAAGAAGACACAAGTGGAAGCTTAAAGAACACCTATCGATGTGAATATGAAGAATCAATGCTTTCAGTGACAAGGATATGGCCGTTTTCAAGCTGATAGTCCTCGAAACAGAGTTATAATCCTTCAAGATACAAATGAGAGTGAATAGGAGTGTTGAAGTGTATTCAATGGAGTTAAATTTCTTACAATTGCTTTGAGATGTTCAAGAGGAACTATAGAGAACTGTTGTCGTCTTTGCCAGAGGTTTGAGTGATAAAACTTCATCAGAGGGTTAGATTCAGTTTTTTAGCACTCTTGATGACGTGATGAAACATGCTACCATGGTGCAGAAGCAAGTCAAAGTAAGAAACAAGTATTATAGCTTATCCCACATTTCTATTAGTTCATAGAATCTCATAGGAGTTTCTAATAATAAATTTGGGAGTTTTTGCAAGAAAACACAAGTGGAAGCTTAAACAACACATAACGATGTGAATATGAAGAATTAATGCTTTCAGTGACAAGGATATGGCCGTTTTCAAGCTCATAATCCTCGAAACAGAGTTATGATCCTTCAAGATACAAATGAAAGTGAATAGGAGTGTTGAAGTGTATTCAATGGAGTTGAATTTCTTACAATTAATTTGAGATGTTCAAGAGGAACTATAGAGAACTGTTGTCGTCTTTGCAAGAGGTTTGAGTGATAAAACTTCATCAGAGGGTTAGATTCAGTTTTTAGCACTCTTGATGCCGTGATGAAACATGCTACCATGGTGCAGAAGCAAGTCAAAGTAAGAAACAAGTATTATAGCTTATCCCACAGTTCTATTAGTTCATAGAATCTCCTAGGAGTTTCTAATAATAAATTTGGGAGTTTTTGCAAGAAGACACTAGTGAAAGCTTAAACAACACCTATTGATGTGAATATGAAGAATCAATGCTTTAAGTGACAAGGATTTGGCAATTTTCAAGATGAAAGTCCTGGAAACAGAGTTATGACCCTTCAAGATACAAATGAGAGTGAATAGATGTGTTGAATTGTATTCAATGGAGTCAGATCTCTTACAATTGCTTTGAGATGATCAAGATGAACTATAGAGAGCTATTGTCGTCTTTGTAAGAGGTTTGAGTGATAAAACTTCATCAGAGGGTTAGATTTAGTCTTTTAGCACTCTTGATGATGTAATGAAACATGGTACCATGGTGTAGAAGCAAGTCAAAGTAAGAAACAATCATTATAGCTTATCCAACAGTACTATTAGTTCTTAGAATCTTATAGGAGTTTCTCATAGAAATTGGGGAGTTGTTGCAAGAAGACACAAGTGGAAGCTTAAAGAACACCTATCGATGTGAATATGAAGAATCAATGCTTTCAGTGACAAGGATATGGCCGTTTTCAAGCTGATAGTCCTCGAAACAGAGTTATGATCCTTCAAGATACAAATGAGAGTGAATAGGAGTGTTGAAGTGTATTCAATGGAGTTGAATTTCTTACAATTGCTTTGAGATGTTCAAGAGGAACTATAGAGAACTGTTGTCGTCTTTGCAAGAGGTTTGAGTGATAAAACTTCATCAGAGGGTTAGATTCAGTTTTTTAGCACTCTTGATGACGTGATGAAACATGCTACCATGGTGCAGAAGCAAGTCAAAATAAGAAACAAGTATTATAGCTTATCCCACAGTTCTATTAGTTCATAGAATCTCATAGGAGTTTCTAATAATAAATTTGGGAGTTTTTGCAAGAAGACACAAGTGGAAGCTTAAACAACACCTATTGATGTGAATATGAAGAATCAATGCTTTAAGTGACAAGGATTTGGCAATTTTCAAGATGATAGTCCTGGAAACAGAGTTATGACCCCTCAAGATACAAATGAGAGTGAATAGATGTGTTGAATTGTATTCAATGGAGTCAGATCTCTTACAATTGCTTTGAGATGATCAAGATGAACTATAGAGAGCTATTATCGTCTTTGTAAGAGGTTTGAGTGATAAAACTTCATCAGAGGGTTAGATTTAGTCTTTTAGCACTCTTGATGATGTAATGAAACATGGTACCATGGTGTAGAAGCAAGTCAAAGTAAGAAACAATCATTATAGCTTATCCAACAGTACTATTAGTTCTTAGAATCTCATAGGAGTTTCTCATAGAAATTGGGGAGTTGTAGCAAGAAGACACAAGTGGAAGCTTAAAGAACACCTATTGATGTGAATATGAAGAATCAATGCTTTCATTTCCATGGATTTGATCATATTCAAGCTGAGAATCCTAAAAACAGAGTTATGATCCTTCAAGATACAAATGAGAGTGAATAGGAGTGTTGAAGTGTATTCAATGGAGTTGAATTTCTTACAATTGCTTTGAGATGTTCAAGAGGAACTATAGAGAACTGTTGTAAGTCTTTGCAAGAGGTTTGAGTGATAAAACTTCATCGAGAGGGTTAGATTCAGTTTTTAGCACTCTTGATGACGTGATGAAACATGCTACCATGGTGCAGAAGCAAGTCAAAGTAAGAAACAAGTATTATAAGCTTATCCCACGGTTCTATTAGTTCATAGAATCTCATAGGAGTTTCTAATAATAAATTTGGGAGTTTTTGCAAGAAGACACAAGTGGAAGCTTAAACAACACCTATTGATGTGAATATGAAGAATCAATGCTTTAAGTAACAAGGATTTGGCAATTTTCAAGATGATAGTCCTCGGAAACAGAGTTATGACCCTTCAAGATACAAATGAGAGTGAATAGATGTGTTGAATTGTATTCAATGGAGTCGGATCTCTTACAATTGCTTTGAGATGATCAAGATGAACTATGAGAGATATTATGCGTCTTTGTAAGAGGTTTGAGTGATAAAACTTCATCAGAGGGTTAGATTTAGTCTTTTAGCACTCTTGATGATGTAATGAAACATGGTACCATGGTGTAGAAGCAAGTCAAAGTAAGAAACAATCATTATAGCTTATCCAACAGTACTATTAGTTCTTAGAATCTGATAGGAGTTTCTCATAGAAATTGGGGAGTTGTTGCAAGAAGACACAAGTGAAAGCTTAAAGAACACCTATCGATGTGAATGTGAAGAATCAATGCTTTCAGTGACAAGGATATGGCCGTTTTCAAGCTGATAGTCCTCGAAACAGAGTTATGATCCTTCAAGATACAAATGAGAGTGGATAGAAGTGTTGAAGTGTATTCAATGGAGTTGAATTTCTTACAATTGCTTTGAGATGTTCAAGAGGAACTATAGAGAACTGTTGTCGTCTTTGCAAGAGGTTTGAGTGATAAAACTTCATCAGAGGGTTAGATTCAGTTTTTTAGCACTCTTGATGACGTGATGAAACATGCTACCATGGTGCAGAAGCAAGTCAAAGTAAGAAACAAGTATTATAGCTTATCCCACAGTTCTATTAGTTCATAGAATCTCATAGGAGTTTCTAATAATAAATTTGGGAGTTTTTGCAAGAAGACACAAGTGGAAGCTTAAACAACACCTATTGATGTGAATATGAAGAATCAATGCTTTAAGTGACAAGGATTTGGCAATTTTCAAGATGATAGTCCTGGAAACAGAGTTATGACCCTACAAGATACAAATGAGAGTGAATAGATGTGTTGAATTGTATTCAATGGAGTCGTATCTCTTACAATTGCTTTGAGATGATCAAGATGAACTATAGAGAGCTATTGTCATCTTTGTAAGAGGTTTGAGTGATAAAACTTCATCAGAGGGTTAGATTTAGTCTTTTAGCACTCTTGGTGATGTAATAAAACATGGTACCATGGTGTAGAAGCAAGTCAAAGTGAGAAACAATCATTATAGCTTATCCAGCAGTACTATTAGTTCTTAGAATCTCATAGGAGTTTCTCATAGAAATTAGGAAGTTGTTGCAAGAAGACACTAGTGGAAGCTTAAAGACCACCTATCGATGTGAATATGAAGAATCAATGCTTTCAGTGACAAGGATATGGCCGTTTTCAAGCTGATAGTCCTCGAAACAGAGTTATGATCCTTCAAGATACAAATGAGAGTGAATAGGAGTGTTGAAGTGTATTCAATGGAGTTGAATTTCTTACAATTGCTTTGAGTTGTTCAAGAGGAACTATAGAAGCTGTTGTACGTCTTTGCAAGAGGTTTGAGTGATAAAACTTCATCGAGAGGTTAGATTCAGTTTTTTAGCACTCTTGATGACGTGATGAAACATGCTACCATGGTGCAGAAGCAAGTCAAAGTAAGAAACAAGTATTATAGCTTATCCCACAGTTCTATTAGTTCATAGAATCTCATAGGAGTTTCTAATAATAAATTTGGGAGTTTTTGCAAGAAGACACAAGTGGAAGCTTAAACAACACCTATTGATGTGAATATGAAGAATCAATACTTTAAGTGACAAGGATTTGGCAATTTTCAAGATGATAGTCCTGGAAACAGAGTTATGACCCTTCAAGATACAAATGAGAGTGAATAGATGTGTTGAATTGTATTCAATGGAGTCGGATATCTTACAATTGCTTTGAGATGATCAAGATGAACTATAGAGAGCTATTGTCGTCTTTGTAAGAGGTTTGAGTGCTAAAACTTCATTAGAGAGATAGCTTTAGTCTTTTAGCACTCTAGATGATGTAATGACACATGGTACCAGGGTGTAGAAGCAAGTCAAAGTAAAAACAATCATTATAAGCTTATCCAACAGTACTATTAGTTCTTAGAATCTCATAGGAGTTTCTCATAGAAATTGGGGAGTTGTAGCAAGAAGACACAAGTGGAAGCTTAAAGAACACCTATTGATGTGAATATGAAGAATCAATGCTTTCACTGACAAGGATATGGCCATTTTCAAGCTGATAATCCTCAAAACAGAGTTATGTTCCTTCAAGATACAAATGAGAGTGAATAGGAGTGTTGAAGTGTATTCAATGGAGTTGAATTTCTTACAATTGCTTTGAGATGTTCAAGAGGAACTATAGAGAACTGTTGTCGTCTTTGCAAGAGGTTTGAGTGATAAAACTTCATCAGAGGGTTAGATTCAGTTTTTTAGCACTCTTGATGACGTGATGAAACATGCTACCTTGGTGCAGAAGCAAGTCAAAGTAAGAAACAAGTATTATAGCTTATCCCACAGTTCTATTAGTTCATAGAATCTTATAGGAGTTTCTAATAATAAATTTGGGAGTTTTTGCAAGAAGACACAAGTGGAAGCTTAAACAACACCTATTGATGTGAATATGAAGAATCAATGCTTTAAGTGACAAGGATTTGGCAATTTTCAAGATGATAGTCCTGGAAACAGAGTTATTACCCTTCAAGATACAAATGAGAGTGAATAGATGTGTTGAATTGTATTCAATGGAGTCGGATCTCTTACAATTGCTTTGAGATGATCAAGATGAACTATAGAGAGCTATTGTCGTCTTTGTAAGAGGTTTGAGTGATAAAACTTCATCAGAGGGTTAGATTTAGTCTTTTAGCACTCTTGATGATGTAATGAAACATGGTACCATGTTGTAGAAGCAAGTCAAAGTAAGAAATAATCATTATAGCTTATCCAACAGTACTATTAGTTCTTAGAATCTCATAGGAGTTTCTCATAGAAATTGGAGAGTTGTTGCAAGAAGACACAAGTGGAAGCTTAAAGAACACCTATCGATGTGAATATGAAGAATCAATGCTTTCAGTGACAAGGATATGGCCGTTTTCAAGCTGATAGTCCTCGAAACAGAGTTATAATCCTTCAAGATACAAATGAGTGAATAGGAGTGTTGAAGTGTATTCAATGGAGTTAAATTTCTTACAATTGCTTTGAGATGTTCAAGAGGAACTATAGAGAACTGTTGTCGTCTTTGCAAGAGGTTTGAGTGATAAAACTTCATCGAGAGGGTTAGATTCAGTTTTTAGCACTCTTGATGACGTGATGAAACATGCTACCATGGTGCAGAAGCAAGTCAAAGTAAGAAACAAGTATTATAGCTTATCCCACAGTTCTATTAGTTCATAGAAATCTCATAGGAGTTTCTAATAATAAATTTGGGAGTTTTTGCAAGAAAACACAAGTGGAAGCTTAAACAACACATATCGATGTGAATATGAAGAATTAATGCTTTCAGTGACAAGGATATGGCCGTTTTCAAGCTCATAATCCTCGAAACAGAGTTATGATCCTTCAAGATACAAATGAAAGTGAATAGGAGTGTTGAAGTGTATTCAATGGAGTTGAATTTCTTACAATTAATTTGAGATGTTCAAGAGGAACTATAGAGAACTGTTGTCGTCTTTGCAAGAGGTTTGAGTGATAAAACTTCATCAGAGGGTTAGATTCAGTTTTTTAGCACTCTTGATGACGTGATGAAACATGCTACCATGGTGCAGAAGCAAGTCAAAGTAAGAAACAAGTATTATAGCTTATCCCACAGTTCTATTAGTTCATAGAATCTCCTAGGAGTTTCTAATAATAAATTTGGGAGTTTTTGCAAGAAGACACTAGTGAAAGCTTAAACAACACCTATTGATGTGAATATGAAGAATCAATGCTTTAAGTGACAAGGATTTGGCAATTTTCAAGATGAAAGTCCTGGAAACAGAGTTATGACCCTTCAAGATACAAATGAGAGTGAATACATGTGTTGAATTGTATTCAATGGAGTCAGATCTCTTACAATTGCTTTGAGATGATCAAGATGAACTATAGAGAGCTATTGTCATCTTTGTAAGAGGTTTGAGTGATAAAACTTCATCAGAGGGTTAGATTTAGTCTTTTAGCACTCTTGATGATGTAATGAAACATGGTACCATGGTGTAGAAGCAAGTCAAAGTAAGAAACAATCATTATAGCTTATCCAACAGTACTATTAGTTCTTAGAATCTCATACGAGTTTCTCATAGAAATTGGGGAGTTGTAGCAAGAAGACACAAGTGGAAGCTTAAAGAACACTTATCGATGTTAATATGAAGAATCAATGCTTTCATTGACAAGGATATGACCGTTTTCAAGCTGATAGTCCTCGAAACAGAGTTATGATCCTTCAAGATACAAATGAGAGTGAATAGGAGTGTTGAAGTGTATTCAATGGAGTTGAATCTCTTACAATTGCTTTGAGATGTTCAAGAGGAACTATAGAGAACTGTTGTCGTGTTTGCAAGAGGTTTGTGTGATAAAACTTCATCAGAGATTTAGATTCAGTATTTTAGCACTCTTGATGACGTGATGAAACATGCTACCATGGTGCAGAAGCAAGTCAAAGTAAGAAACAAACATTATAGCTTATCCCATAATTCTGTTAGTTTTAATAATCTCATAGGAGTTTCTAATAATAAATTTGGGAGTTTTTGCAAGAAGACACAAGTGGAAGCTTAAACAACACCTATTGATGTGAATATGAAGAATCAATGCTTTAAGTGACAAGGATTTGGCAATTTTCAAGATGATAGTCCTGGAAACAGAGTTATGACCCCTCAAGATACAAATGAGAGTGAATAGATGTGTTGAATTGTATTCAATGGAGTCAGATCTCTTACAATTGCTTTGAGATGATCAAGATGAACTATAGAGAGCTATTATCGTCTTTGTAAGAGGTTTGAGTGATAAAACTTCATCAAAGGGTTAGATTTAGTCTTTTAGCACTCTTGGTGATGTAAAAAAACATGGTACCATGGTGTAGACGCAAGTCAAAGTGAAAAACAATCATTATAGCTTATCGCAGTTACTATTAGTTCTTAGAATCTCATAGGGTTTCTCATAGAAATTAGGAAGTTGTTGCAAGAAGACACTTAGTGGAAGCTTAAAGAACACCTATCGATGTGAATATGAAGAATCAATGCTTTCGATGACAAGGATATGGCCGTTTTCAAGGTGATAGTCCTCGAAACAGAGTTATGATCCTTCAAGATACAAATGAGAGTGAATAGGAGTGTTGAAGTGTATTCAATGGAGTTGAATTTCTTACAATTGCTTTGAGTTGTTCAAGAGGAACTATAGAGAACTGTTGTCGTCTTTGCAAGAGGTTTGAGTGATAAAACTTCATCGGAGGGTTAGATTCAGTTTTTTAGCACTCTTGATGGCGTGATGAAACATGCTACCATGGTGCAGAAGCAAGTCAAAGTAAGAAACAAGTATTATAAGCTTATCCCACAGTTCTATTAGTTCATAGAATCTCCTAGGAGTTTCTAATAATAAATTTGGGGAGTTTTTGCAAGAAGACACAAGTGGAAGCTTAAACAACACCTATTGATGTGAATATGAAGAATCAATGCTTTAAGTGACAAGGATTTGGCAATTTTCAAGATGATAGTCCTGGAAACAGAGTTATGACCCCTCAAGATACAAATGAGAGTGAATAGATGTGTTGAATTGTATTCAATGGAGTTGAATTTCTTACAATTGCTTTGAGATAAATCAGAGAGGAACTATAGAGAACTGTTATGCGTCTTTGCAAGAGGTTTGAGTGATAAAACTTCATCGAGGGTTAGATTCAGTTTTTTAGCACTCTTGATGACGTGA
Source organism: Cardamine occulta (assembly GCA_028015245.1). Classification (NCBI taxonomy): domain Eukaryota; kingdom Viridiplantae; phylum Streptophyta; class Magnoliopsida; order Brassicales; family Brassicaceae; genus Cardamine; species Cardamine occulta. The sequence continues at coordinate 4,517,921 of CM051371.1, forward strand.
TGAAACATGCTACCATGGTGCAGGAGCAAGTCAAAGTAAGAAACAAGTATTATAGCTTGTCCCACAGTTCTATTAGTTCATAAAATCTCATAGGAGTTTCTAATAATAAATTTGGGAGTTTTTGCAAGAAGACACAAGTGGAAGCTTAAACAACACCTATCGATGTGAATATGAAGAATCAATGCTTTCAGTGACAAGGATATGGCCGTATTCAAGCTCATAGTCCTCGAAACAGAGTTATGATCCTTCAAGATACAAATGAGAGTGAATAGGAGTGCTGAAGTGTATTCAATGGAGTTGAATTTCTTACAATTGCTTTGAGTTGTTCAAGAGGAACTATAGAGAACTGTTGTCGTCTTTGCAAGAGGTTTGAGTGATAAAACTTCATCAGAGGGTTAGATTCAGTTTTTTAGCACTCTTGATGACGTGATGAAACATGCTACCATGGTGCAGAAGCAAGTCAACGCACGAAACAAGTATTATAGCTTATCCAGGTTCTATTAGTTCATAGAATCTCATAGGAGTTTCTAATAATAAATTTGGGAGTTTTTGCAAGAAGACACAAGTGGAAGCTTAAACAACACCTATTGATGTGAATATGAAGAATCAATGCATTAAGTGACAAGGATTTGGCAATTTTCAAGATGATAGTCCTGGAAACAGAGTTATGACCCCTCAAGATACAAATGAGAGTGAATAGATGTGTTGAATTGTATTCAATGGAGTCAGATCTCTTACAATTGCTTTGAGATGATCAAGATGAACTATAAAGAGCTATTGTCGTCTTTGTAAGAGGTTTGAGTGATAAAACTTCATCAGAGGGTTATATTTAGTCTTTTAGCACTTTTGATGATGTAATGAAACATGGTACCATGGTGTAGAAGCAAGTCAAAGTAAGAAACAATCATTATAGCTTATCCAACAGTACTCTTAGTTCTTAGAATCTCATAGGAGTTTCTCATAGAAATTGGGGAGTTGTAGCAAGAAGACACAAGTGGAAGCTTAAAGAACACCTATTGATGTGAATATGAAGAATCAATGCTTTCACTGACAAGGATATGGCCATTTTCAAGCTGATAGTCCTCAAAACAGAGTTATGTTCCTTCAAGATACAAATGAGAGTTAATAGGAGTGTTGAAGTGTATTCAATGGAGTTAAACCTCTAACAATTGCTTTGAGGTGTTCAAGGGGAAGAATAGAGATCTATTGTCGTCTTTGCAAGAGGTTTGACTGATAAAACTTCATCAGAGGGTTAGATTCAATTTTTTAGCACTCTTGATGACGTGCTGAAACATGCTACCATGGTGCGAGAAGCAAGTCTAAAAGAATCAAGCATTATAGCTTATCCCACAGTTCTATTAGTTCTTAGAATCTCATAGGAGTTTATAATTATAAATTTGGGAGTTTTTGCAAGAAGACACAAGTGGAAGCTTAAACAACACCTATCGATGTGAATATGAAGAATCAATGCTTTCAGTGACAAGGATATGGTCATTTTCAAGCTGATAGTCCTCGAAACAGAGTTATGATCCTTCAAGATACAAATGAGAGTGAATAAAAGTGTTGAAGTGTATTCAATGGAGTTGAATTTCTTACAATTGCTTTGAGATGTTCAAGAGGAACTATAGAGAACTGTTGTCGTCTTTGCAAGAAGTTTGAGTGATAAAACTTCATCAGAGGGTTAGATTTAGTCTTTTAGCACTCTTGATGATGTAATCAAACATGGTACCATGGTGTAGAAGCAAGTCAAAGTAAGAAACAATCATTATAAGCTTATCCAATGATCTATTAGTTCTTAGAATCTCATAGGAGTTTCTCATAGAAATTGGGGAGTTGTTAGCAAGAAGACACAAGTGGAAGGTTAAAAAACACCTATCGATGTGAATATGAAGAATCAATGCTTTCAGTGACAAGGATATGGCCGTTTTCAAGCTGATAGTCCTCGAAACAGAGTTATGATCCTTCAAGATACAAATGAGAGTAAATAGGAGTGTTGAAGTGTATTATTATGGAGTTGAATTGCTTACAATTGCTTTGAGATGTTCAAGAGGAACTATAGAGAACTGTTGTCGTCTTTGCAAGAGGTTTGAGTGATAAAACTTCATCGAGAGGGTTAGATTCAGTTTTTAGCACTCTTGATGACGTGATGAAACATGCTACCATGGTGCAGAAGCAAGTCAAAGTAAGAAACAAGTATTATAGCTTATCCCACAGTTCTATTAGTTCATAGAATCTCATAGGAGTTTCTAATAATAAATTTGGGAGTTTTTGCAAGAAGACACAAGTGGAAGCTTAAACAACACCTATTGATGTGAATATGAAGAATCAATGCTTTAAGTGACAAGGATTTGGCAATTTTCAAGATGATAGTCCTGGAAACAGAGTTATGACCCTTCAAGATACAAATGAGAGTGAATAGATGTGTTGAATTGTATTCAATGGAGTCGGATCTCGTACAATTGCTTTGAGATGATCAAGATGAACTATAGAGAGCTATTGTCGTCTTTGTAAGAGGTTTGAGTGATAAAACTTCATCAGAGGGTTAGATTTAGTCTTTTAGCACTCTTGATGATGTAATAAAACATGGTGTAGAAGCAAGTCAAAGTGAGAAACAATCATTATAGCTTATCCAGCAGTACTATTAGTTCTTAGAATCTCATAGGAGTTTCTCATAGAAATTAGGGAGTTGTTGCAAGAAGACACAAGTGGAAGCTTAAAGAACACCTATCGATGTGAATATGAAGAATCAATGCTTTCAGTGACAAGGATATGGCCGTTTTCAAGCTGATAGTCCTCGAAACAGAGTTATGATCCTTCAAGATACAAATGAGAGTGAATAGGAGTGTTGAAGTGTATTCAATGGAGTTGAATTTCTTACAATTGCTTTGAGATGTATCAGAGGAACTATAGAGAACTGTTGTCGTCTTTGCAAGAGGTTTGAGTGATAAAACTTCATCAGAGGGTTAGATTCAGTTTTTTAGCACTCTTGATGACGTGATGAAACATGCTACCATGGTGCAGAAGCAAGTCAAAGTAAGAAACAAGTATTATAGCTTATCCCACAGTTCTATTAGTTCATAGAATCTCATAGGAGTTTCTAATAATAAATTTTGGAGTTTTTGCAAGAAGACACAAGTGGAAGCTTAAACAACACCTATCGATGTGAATATGAAGAATCAATGCTTTCAGTGACAAGGATATGGCCGTATTCAAGCTCATAGTCCTCGAAACAGAGTTATGATCCTTCAAGATACAAATGAGAGTGAATAGGAGTGTTGAAGTGTATTCAATGGACTTGAATTTCTTACAATTGCCTTGAGATGTTCAAGAGGAACTATAGAGAACTGTTGTCGTCTTTGCAAGAGGTTTGAGTGATAAAACTTCATCAGAGGGTTAGATTCAGTTTTTTAACACTCTTGATGACGTGATGAAACATGCTACCATGGTGCAGAAGCAAGTCAAAGTAAGAAACAAGTATTATAGCTTATCCCACAGTTCTATTAGTTCATAGAATCTCATAGGCGTTTCTAATAATAAATTTGGGAGTTTTTGCAAGAAGACACAAGTGGAAATTTAACAACACCTATTGATGTGAATATGAAGAATTAATGCTTTAAGTGACAAGGATTTGGCAATTTTCAAGATGATAGTCCTGCAAACAGAGTTATGACCCTTCAAGATACAAATGAGAGTGAATAGATGTGTTGAATTGTATTTAATGGAGTCAGATCTCTTACCATTGCTTTGAGATGATCAAGATGAACTATAGAGAGCTATTGTCAGTCTTTGTAAGAGGTTTGAGTGATAAAACTTCATCAGAGGGTTAGATTTAGTCTTTTAGCACTCTTGATGATGTAATGAAACATGGTACCATGGTGTAAAAGCAAGTCAAAGTAAGAAACAATCATTATAAGCTTATCCAACAGATCTATTAGTTCTTAGAATCTCATAGGAGTTTCTCATAGAAATTGGGGAGTTGTTGCAAGAAGACACGAAGTGGAAGCTTAAAGAACACCTATCGATGTGAATATGAAGAATCAATGCTTTCGATGACAAGGATATGGCCGTTTTCAAGCTGATAGTCCTCGAAAAGAAGTTATGATCCTTCAAGATACAAATGAGAGTGAATAGGAGTGTTGAAGTGTATTCAATGGAGTTGAATTTCTTACAATTGCTTTCGAGATGTTCAAGAGGAACTATAGAGAGCTGTTGTCATCTTTGCAAGAGGTTTGAGTGATAAAACTTCATCGGAGGATTAGATTCAGTTTTTTAGCACTCTTGATGACGTGATGAAACATGCTACCATGGTGCGAGAAGCAAGTCAAAGTAAGAAACAAGTATTATAGCTTATCCACAGTTCTATTAGTTCATAGAATCTCATAGGAGTTTCTCATAATAAATTTGGGAGTTTTTGCAAGAAGACACAAGTGGAAGCTTAAACAACACCTATTGATGTGAATATGAAGAATCAATGCTTTAAAGTGACAAGGATTTGGCAATTTTCAAGATGATAGTCCTGGAAACAGAGTTATGACCCTTCAAGATACAAATGAGAGTGAATAGATGTATTGAATTGTATTCAATGGAGTCGGATCTCTTACAATTGCTTTGAGATGATCAAGATGAACTATAGAGAGCTATTGTGCGTCTTTGTAAGAGGTTTGAGTGATAAAACTTCATCAGAGGGTTAGATTTAGTCTTTTAGCGCTCTTGATGATGTAATGAAACCTGGTACCATGGTGTAGATGCGAGTCAAAGTAGGAAACAATCATTATAAGCTTATCCAACAGATCTTATTAGTTCTTAGAATCTCATAGGAGTTTCTCATAGAAATTGGGGAGTTTTGCAAGAAGACACAAGTGGAAGCTTAAAAAACACCTATCGATGTGAATATGAAGAATCAATGCTTTCAGTGACAAGGATATGGCCGTTTTCAAGCTGATAGTCCTCGAAACAGAGTTATGATCCTTCAAGATACAAATGAGAGTGAATAGGAGTGTTGAAGTGTATTCAATGGAGTTGAATTTCTTACAATTGCTTTGAGATGTTCAAGAGGAACTAGAGAGAACTGGTGTCCTTTTTGCAAGCGGTTTGAGTGATAAAACTTCAGCAGAGGGTTAGATTCAGTTTTTTAGCGCTCTTGATGTCGTGATGAAACATGCTACCATGGTGCAGAAGCTAGTCAAAATAAGAAACAAGTATTATAGCTTATTCCACAGTTACATTAGTTCATAGAATCTCATAGGACTTTCTAATAATAAATTTGGGAGTTTTTGCAAGAAGACACAAGTGGAAGCTTAAACAACACCTATTGATGTGAATATGAAGAATCAATGCTTTAAGTGACAAGGATTTGGCAATTTTCAAGATGATAGTCCTGGAAACAGAGTTATAACCCTTCAAGATACAAATGAGAGTGAATAGATGTGTTGAATTGTATTCAATGGAGTCGGATCTCTTACAATTGCTTTGAGATGATCAAGATGAACTATAGAGAGCTATTGTCATCTTTGTAAGAGGTTTGAGTGATAAAACTTCATCAGAGGGTTAGATTTAGTCTTTTAGCACTCTTGATGATGTAATGAAACATGGCACCATGTTGTAGAAGCAAGTCAAAGTAAGAAACAATCATTATAGCTTATCCAACAAGTACTTATTAGTTCTTAGAATCTCATAGGAGTTTCTCATAGAAATTGGGGAGTTGTTGCAAGCAGACACAAGTGGAAGCTTAAAGAACACCTATCGATGTGAATATGAAGAATCAATGCTTTCAGTGACAAGGATATGGCCGTTTTCAAGGCGATAGTCCTCAAAAAGAGTTATGATCCTTCAAGATACAAATGAGAGTGAATAGATGTGTTGAATTGTATTCAATGGAGTCAGATCTCTTACAATTGCTTTGAGATGATCAAGATGAACTATAGAGCTATTGTCGTCTTTGTAAGAGGTTTGAGTGATAATACTTCATCAGAGAGGTTAGATTTAGTCTCTTTTAGCACTCTTGATGATGTAATGAAACATGGTACCATGGTGTAGAAGCAAGTCAAAGTAAGAAACAATCATTATAGCTTATCGACAGTCACTATTAGTTCTTAGAATCTCATAGGAGTTTCTCATAGAAATTGGGGAGTTGTTGCAAGAAGAACACAAGTGGAAGCTTAAAAGAACACCTATTGATGTGAATTTGATGAATCAATGGTTTCATTGATAAGAATTTGGCCATTTTCAAGCTGATAGTCCTCGAATAAGAGTTATGATCCTTCAAGATACAAATGAGAGTGAATAGGAGTGTTGAAGTGTATTCAATGGAGTTGAATTTCTTACAATTGCTTTGAGATGTTCAAGAGGAACTATAGGAGAACTGTTGTCATCTTTGCAAGAGGTTTGAGTGATAAAACTTCATCGGAGGATTAGATTCAGTTGTTTAGCACTCTTGATGACGTGATGAAACATGCTACCATGGTGCGAAGCAAGTCAAAATAAGAAACAAAGTATTTAAGCTTATCCCACAGTTCTATTAGTTCATAAAATCTCATAGGAGTTTCTAATAATAAATTTGGGAGTTTTTGCAAGAAGACACAAGTGGAAGCTTAAACAACACCTATTGATGTGAATATGAAGAATCAATGCTTTAAGTGACAAGGATTTGGCAATTTTCAAGATGATAGTCCTGGAAACAGAGTTATGACCCTTCAAGATACAAATGAGAGTGAATAGATGTGTTGAATTGTATTCAATGGAGTCGGATATCTTACAATTGCTTTGAGATGATCAAGATGAACTATAGAGAGCTATTATGGGTCTTTGTAAGAGGTTTGAGTGATAAAACTTCATCAGAGGGTTAGATTTAGTCTTTTAGCACTCTTGATGATGTAATGAAACATGGTACCATGGTGTAGAAGCAAGTCAAAAGTAAGAAACAATCATTATAAGCTTATCACAAGATCTATTAGTTCGTAAAATCGCATAGGGGTTTCTCATAGAAATTGGGGAGTGGTTGCAAGAAGACACAAGTGGAAGCTGAAAAAACACCTTTGGATGTGAATATGAAGAATCAATGCTTTTATTGCCAAGGATTTGGCCGTTTTCAAGCTGATAGTCCTCGAAACAGAGTTATGATCCTTCAAGATACAAATGAGTGAATAGGAGTGTTGAAGTGTATTCAATGGAGTTGAATTTCTTACAATTGCTTTGAGATGTTCAAGAGGAACTATAGAGAACTGTTGTCCGTCTTTGCAAGAGGTTTGAGTGATAAAACTTCATCAGAGGGTTAGATTCAGTTTTTAGCACTCTTGATGACGTGATGAAACATGCTACCATGGTGCGGAAGCAAGTCAAAGTAAGAAACAAGTATTATAGCTTATTCCACAGTTCTATTAGTTCATAGAATCTCATAGGAGTTTCTAATAATAAATTTGGGAGTTTTTGCAAGAAGACACAAGTGGAAGCTTAAACAACACCTATTGATGTGAATATGAAGAATCAATGCTTTAAGTGACAAGGATTTGGCAATTTTCAAGATGATAGTCCTGGGAAACAGAGTTATGACCCTTCAAGATACAAATGAGAGTGAATAGATGTGTTGAATTGTATTCAATGGAGTCGGATCTCTTACAATTGCTTTGAGATGATCAAGATGAACTATAAAGAGCTATTGTCATCTTTGTAAGAGGTTTGAGTGATAAAACTTCATCAGAGGGTTAGATTTAGTCTTTTAGCACTCTTGATGATGTAATGAAACATGGTACCATGTTGTAGAAGCAAGTCAAAGTAAGAAATAATCATTATAAGCTTATCCAACAAGTACTATTAGTTCTTAGAATCTCATAGGAGTTTCTCATAGAAATTGGAGAGTTGTTGCAAGAAGACACAAGTGGAAGCTTAAAGAACACCTATCGATGTGAATATGAAGAATCAATGCTTTTAGTTGACGAGGATTTGGCCATTTTCAAGCTGATTCACCTAAAAACAGAGTTCTAATCCTTCAAGATACAAATGAGAGTGAATAGGAGTGTTGAAGTGTATTCAATGGAGTTAAATTTCTTACAATTGCTTTGAGATGTTCAAGAGGAACTATAGAGAACTGTTGTCGTCTTTGCAAGAGGTTTGAGTGATAAAACTTCATCGGGAGGTTAGATTCAGTTTTTAGCACTCTTGATGACGTGATGAAACATACTACCATAGTGCAAGAACCAAGTCAAAGTAAGAAACAAGTATTATAGCTTATCCCACAGTTCTATTAGTTCATAGAATCTCATAGGAGTTTCTAATAATAAATTCGGGAGTTTTTGCAAGAAAACACAAGTGGAAGCTTAAACAACACATATCGATGTGAATATGAAGAATCAATGCTTTCAGTGACAAGGATATGGCCGTTTCCAAGCTAAGAATCCTAAAAACGGAGTTATGACCCTTCAAGATAGAAATGATAGTGAATAGAAGTGTTGAAGTGTATTCGATGGAGTTGAATTTCTTATTAATTTGAGATGTTCAAGAGGAACTATAGAGAACTGTTGTCGTCTTTGTAAGAGGTTTGAGTGATAAAACTTCATCAGAGGTTAGATTCAGTTTTTTAGCACTCTTGATGACGTGATGAAACATGCTACCATGGTGCGAAGTAAGTCCAAAGTAAGAAACAAGTATTATAAGCTTATCCCACAGTTCTATTAGTTCTTAGAATCTCATAGGAGTTTCTAATAATAAATTTGGGAGTTTTTGCAAGAAGACACAAGTGAAAGCTTAAACAACACCTATTGATGTGAATATGAAGAATCAATGCTTTAAGTGATGCAAGGATTTGGCAATTTTCAAGATGAAAGTCCTCGAAACAGAGTTATGACCCTTGAAGATACAAATGAGAGTGAATAGATGTGTTGAATTGTATTCATGGAGTCGGATCTCTTACAATTGCTTTGAGATGATCCAAGATGAACTATAGAGAGCTATTATCGTCTTTGTAAGAGGTTTGAGTGATAAAACTTCATCGAGAGGTTAGATTTAGTCTTTTAGCACTCTTGATGATGTAATGAAACATGGTACCATGGTGTAGAAGCAAGTCAAAGTAAGAAACAATCATTATAA
>CM051371.1:4527101-4660101 GCA_028015245.1 Cardamine occulta
TGAAGAATCAATGCTTTAAGTGACAAGGATTTGGCAATTTTCAAGATGATAGTCCTGGAAACAGAGTTATGACCCCTCAAGATACAAATGAGAGTGAATAGATGTGTTGAATTGTATTCAATGGAGTTGAATTTCTTACAATTGCTTTGAGATAAATCAGAGGAACTATAGAGAACTGTTGTCGTCTTTGCAAGAGGTTTGAGTGATAAAACTTCATCAGAGGGTTAGATTCAGTTTTTTAGCACTCTTGATGACGTGATGAAACATGCTACCATGGTGCAGAAGCAAGTCAAAGTAAGAAACAAGTATTATAGCTTATCCCACAGTTCTATTAGTTCATAAAATCTCATAGGAGTTTCTAATAATAAATTTGGGAGTTTTTGCAAGAAGACACAAGTGGAAGCTTAAACAACACCTATCGATGTGAATATGAAGAATCAATGCTTTCAGTGACAAGGATATGGCCGTATTCAAGCTCATAGTCCTCGAAACAGAGTTATGATCCTTCAAGATACAAATGAGAGTGAATAGGAGTGCTGAAGTGTATTCAATGGAGTTGAATTTCTTACAATTGCTTTGAGTTGTTCAAGAGGAACTATAGAGAACTGTTGTCGCCTTTGCAAGAGGTTTGGGTGATAAAACTTCATCAGGGGGGTAGATGCAGCTTTTTAGCACTCTTGATGACGTGATGAAACATGCTACCATGGTGCAGAAGCAAGTCAAAGTAAGAAACAAGTATTATAGCTTATCCCACAGTTCTATTAGTTCATAGAATCTCATAGGAGTTTCTAATAATAAATTTGGGAGTTTTTGCAAGAAGACACAAGTGGAAGCTTAAACAACACCTATTGATGTGAATATGAAGAATCAATGCATTAAGTGACAAGGATTTGGCAATTTTCAAGATGATAGTCCTGGAAACAGAGTTATGACCCCTCAAGATACAAATGAGAGTGAATAGATGTGTTGAATTGTATTCAATGGAGGTCGGATCTCTTACAATTGCTTTGAGATGATCAAGATGAACTATAAAGAGCTATTTGGAGTCTTTGTAAGAGGTTTGAGTGATAAAACTTCATCTGAGGGTTATATTTAGTCTTTTAGCACTTTTGATGATGTAATGAAACATGGTACCAAGGTGGAAAAGCAAGTCAAAGTAAGAAACAAGCATTATAAGCTTATCCAACAAGTTCTCTTAGTTCTTAGAATCTCATAGGAGTTTCTCATAATAAGTTGGGGAGTTGTAGCAAGAAGACACAAGTGGAAGCTTAAAGAACACCTATTGATGTGAATATGAAGAATCAATGCTTTCACTGACAAGGATATGGCCATTTTCAAGCTGATAGTCCTCAAAACAGAGTTATGTTCCTTCAAGATACAAATGAGAGTTAATAGGAGTGTTGAAGTGTATTCAATGGAGTTAAACCTCTAACAATTGCTTTGAGGTGTTCAAGGGGAAGAATAGAGATCTATTGTCGTCTTTGCAAGAGGTTTGACTGATAAAACTTCATCAGAGGGTTAGATTCAATTTTTTAGCACTCTTGATGACGTGCTGAAACATGCTACCATGGTGCAGAAGCAAGTCTAAGTAAGAAACAAGCATTATAGCTTATCCCACAGTTCTATTAGTTCTTAGAATCTCATAGGAGTTTATAATTATAAATTTGGGAGTTTTTGCAAGAAGACACAAGTGGAAGCTTAAACAACACCTATCGATGTGAATATGAAGAATCAATGCTTTCAGTGACAAGGATATGGTCATTTTCAAGCTGATAGTCCTCGAAACAGAGTTATGATCCTTCAAGATACAAATGAGAGTGAATAAAAGTGTTGAAGTGTATTCAATGGAGTTGAATTTCTTACAATTGCTTTGAGATGTTCAAGAGGAACTATAGAGAACTGTTGTCGTCTTTGCAAGAAGTTTGAGTGATAAAACTTCATCAGAGGGTTAGATTTAGTCTTTTAGCACTCTTGATGATGTAATCAAACATGGTACCATGGTGTAGAAGCAAGTCAAAGTAAGAAACAATCATTATAGCTTATCCAACAGTACTATTAGTTCTTAGAATCTCATAGGAGTTTCTCATAGAAATTGGGGAGTTGTAGCAAGAAGACACAAGTGGAAGGTTAAAAAACACCTATCGATGTGAATATGAAGAATCAATGCTTTCAGTGACAAGGATATGGCCGTTTTCAAGCTGATAGTCCTCGAAACAGAGTTATGATCCTTCAAGATACAAATGAGAGTAAATAGGAGTGTTGAAGTGTATTCAATGGAGTTGAATTGCTTACAATTGCTTTGAGATGTTCAAGAGGAACTATAGAGAACTGTTGTCGTCTTTGCAAGAGGTTTGAGTGATAAAACTTCATCAGAGGGTTAGATTCAGTTTTTTAGCACTCTTGATGACGTGATGAAACATGCTACCATGGTGCAGAAGCAAGTCAAAGTAAGAAACAAGTATTATAGCTTATCCCACAGTTCTATTAGTTCATAGAATCTCATAAGAGTTTCTAATAATAAATTTGGGAGTTTTTGCAAGAAGACACAAGTGGAAGCTTAAACAACACCTATTGATGTGAATATGAAGAATCAATGCTTTAAGTGACAAGGATTTGGCAATTTTCAAGATGATAGTCCTGGAAACAGAGTTATGACCCTTCAAGATACAAATGAGAGTGAATAGATGTGTTGAATTGTATTCAATGGAGTCGGATCTCGTACAATTGCTTTGAGATGATCAAGATGAACTATAGAGAGCTATTGTCGTCTTTGTAAGAGGTTTGAGTGATAAAACTTCATCAGAGGGGTTTAGGTTATTTTTTTAGCACTCTTGATGATGTAATAAAACATGGTGTAGAAGCAAGTCAAAGTGAGAAACAATCATTATAGCTTATCCAGCAGTACTATTAGTTCTTAGAATCTCATAGGAGTTTCTCATAGAAATTAGGGAGTTGTTGCAAGAAGACACAAGTGGAAGCTTAAAGAACACCTATCGATGTGAATATGAAGAATCAATGCTTTCAGTGACAAGGATATGGCCGTTTTCAAGCTGATAGTCCTCGAAACAGAGTTATGATCCTTCAAGATACAAATGAGAGTGAATAGGAGTGTTGAAGTGTATTCAATGGAGTTGAATTTCTTACAATTGCTTTGAGATGTATCAGAGGAACTATAGAGAACTGTTGTCGTCTTTGCAAGAGGTTTGAGTGATAAAACTTCATCAGAGGGTTAGATTCAGTTTTTTAGCACTCTTGATGACGTGATGAAACATGCTACCATGGTGCAGAAGCAAGTCAAAGTAAGAAACAAGTATTATAGCTTATCCCACAGTTCTATTAGTTCATAGAATCTCATAGGAGTTTCTAATAATAAATTTTGGAGTTTTTGCAAGAAGACACAAGTGGAAGCTTAAACAACACCTATCGATGTGAATATGAAGAATCAATGCTTTTCAAATGACAAGGATATGGCCGTATTCAAGCTCATAGTCCTCGAAAGCGAGTTATGATCCTTCAAGATACAAATGAGAGTGAATAGGAGTGTTGAAGTGTATTCAATGGACTTGAATTTCTTACAATTGCCTTGAGATGTTCAAGAGGAACTATAGAGAACTGCTGTCGTCTTTGCAAGAGGTTTGAGTGATAAAACTTCATCAGAGGGTTAGATTCAGTTTTTTAACACTCTTGATGACGTGATGAAACATGCTACCATGGTGCAGAAGCAAGTCAAAGTAAGAAACAAGTATTATAGCTTATCCCACAGTTCTATTAGTTCATAGAATCTCATAGGCGTTTCTAATAATAAATTTGGGAGTTTTTGCAAGAAGACACAAGTGGAAGCTTTAACAACACCTATTGATGTGAATATGAAGAATTAATGCTTTAAGTGACAAGGATTTGGCAATTTTCAAGATGATAGTCCTGTAAACAGAGTTATGACCCCTCAAGATACAAATGAGAGTGAATAGATGTGTTGAATTGTATTTAATGGAGTCAGATCTCTTACAATTGCTTTGAGATGATCAAGATGAACTATAGAGAGCTATTGTCGTCTTTGTAAGAGGTTTGAGTGATAAAACTTCATCAGAGGGTTAGATTTAGTCTTTTAGCACTCTTGATGATGTAATGAAACATGGTACCATGGTGTAGAAGCAAGTCAAAGTAAGAAACAATCATTATAGCTTATCCAACAGTACTATTAGTTCTTAGAATCTCATAGGAGTTTCTCATAGAAATTGGGGAGTTGTTGCAAGAAGACACAAGTGGAAGCTTAAAGAACACCTATCGATGTGAATATGAAGAATCAATGCTTTCAGTGACAAGGATATGGCCGTTTTCAAGCTGATAGTCCTCGAAACAGAGTTATGATCCTTCAAGATACAAATGAGAGTGAATAGGAGTGTTGAAGTGTATTCAATGGAGTTGAATTTCTTACAATTGCTTTCAGATGTTCAAGAGGAACTATAGAGAACTGTTGTCATCTTTGCAAGAGGTTTGAGTGATAAAACTTCATCAGAGGATTAGATTCAGTTTTTTAGCACTCTTGATGACGTGATGAAACATGCTACCATGGTGCAGAAGCAAGTCAAAGTAAGAAACAAGTATTATAGCTTATCCCACAGTTCTATTAGTTCATAGAATCTCATAGGAGTTTCTCATAATAAATTTGGGAGTTTTTGCAAGAAGACACAAGTGGAAGCTTAAACAACACCTATTGATGTGAATATGAAGAATCAATGCTTTAAGTGACAAGGATTTGGCAATTTTCAAGATGATAGTCCTGAAACAGAGTTATGACCCTTCAAGATACAAATGAGAGTGAATAGATGTGTTGAATTGTATTCAATGGAGTCGGATCTCTTACAATTGCTTTGAGATGATCAAGATGAACTATAGAGAGCTATTGTCGTCTTTGTAAGAGGTTTGAGTGATAAAACTTCATCAGAGGGTTAGATTTAGTCTTTTAGCACTCTTGATGATGTAATGAAACATGGTACCATGGTGTAGAAGCAAGTCAAAGTAAGAAACAATCATTATAGCTTATCCAACAGTACTATTAGTTCTTAGAATCTCATAGGAGTTTCTCATAGAAATTGGGGAGTTGTTGCAAGAAGACACAAGTGGAAGCTTAAAAAACACCTATCGATGTGAATATGAAGAATCAATGCTTTCAGTGACAAGGATATGGCCGTTTTCAAGCTGATAGTCCTCGAAACAGAGTTATGATCCTTCAAGATACAAATGAGAGTGAATAGGAGTGTTGAAGTGTATTCAATGGAGTTGAATTTCTTACAATTGCTTTGAGATGTTCAAGAGGAACTATAGAGAACTGTTGTCGTCTTTGCAAGAGGTTTGAGTGATAAAACTTCATCAGAGGGTTAGATTCAGTTTTTTAGCACTCTTGATGACGTGATGAAACATGCTACCATGGTGCAGAAGCAAGTCAAAGTAAGAAACAAGTATTATAGCTTATTCCACAGTTCTATTAGTTCATAGAATCTCATAGGAGTTTCTAATAATAAATTTGGGAGTTTTTGCAAGAAGACACAAGTGGAAGCTTAAACAACACCTATTGATGTGAATATGAAGAATCAAGGCTTTAAGTGACAAGGATTTGGCAATTTTCAAGATGATAGTCACGAAAAAGAGTTATAACCCTTCAAGATACAAATGAGAGTGAATAGATGTGTTGAATTGTATTCAATGGAGTCGGATCTCTTACAATTGCTTTGAGATGATCAAGATGAACTATAGAGAGCTATTGTCATCTTTGTAAGAGGTTTGAGTGATAAAACTTCATCAGAGGGTTAGATTTAGTCTTTTAGCACTCTTGATGATGTAATGAAACATGGCACCATGTTGTAGAAGCAAGTCAAAGTAAGAAACAATCATTATAGCTTATCCAACAGTACTATTAGTTCTTAGAATCTCATAGGAGTTTCTCATAGAAATTGGGGAGTTGTTGCAAGAAGACACAAGTGGAAGCTTAAAGAACACCTATCGATGTGAATATGAAGAATCAATGCTTTCAAAGTGATAAAAGGATATGGCCGTTGTCAAGCTGATAGTCCTCGAAACAGAGTTATGATCCTTCAAGATACAAATGAGAGTGAATAGATGTGTTGAATTGTATTCAATGGAGTCAGATCTCTTACAATTGCTTTGAGATGATCAAGATGAACTATAGAGAGCTATTGTCGTCTTTGTAAGAGGTTTGAGTGATAATACTTCATCAGAGGGTTAGATTTAGTCTTTTAGCACTCTTGATGATGTAATGAAACATGGTACCATGGTGTAGAAGCAAGTCAAAGTAAGAAACAATCATTATAGCTTATCCAACAGTACTATTAGTTCTTAGAATCTCATAGGAGTTTCTCATAGAAATTGGGGAGTTGTTGCAAGAAGACACAAGTGGAAGCTTAAAGAACACCTATCGATGTGAATATGAAGAATCAATGCTTTCAGTGACAAGGATATGGCCGTTTTCAAGCTGATAGTCCTCGAATAAGAGTTATGATCCTTCAAGATACAAATGAGAGTGAATAGGAGTGTTGAAGTGTATTCAATGGAGTTGAATTTCTTACAATTGCTTTGAGATGTTCAAGAGGAACTATAGAGAACTGTTGTCATCTTTGCAAGAGGTTTGAGTGATAAAACTTCATCAGAGGATTAGATTCAGTTGTTTAGCACTCTTGATGACGTGATGAAACATGCTACCATGGTGCAGAAGCAAGTCAAAATAAGAAACAAGTATTATAGCTTATCCCACAGTTCTATTAGTTCATAAAATCTCATAGGAGTTTCTAATAATAAATTTGGGAGTTTTTGCAAGAAGACACAAGTGGAAGCTTAAACAACACCTATTGATGTGAATATGAAGAATCAATGCTTTAAGTGACAAGGATTTGGCAATTTTCAAGATGATAGTCCTGGAAACAGAGTTATGACCCTTCAAGATACAAATGAGAGTGAATAGATGTGTTGAATTGTATTCAATGGAGTCGGATATCTTACAATTGCTTTGAGATGATCAAGATGAACTATAGAGAGCTATTGTCGTCTTTGTAAGAGGTTTGAGTGATAAAACTTCATCAGAGGGTTAGATTTAGTCTTTTAGCACTCTTGATGATGTAATGAAACATGGTACCATGGTGTAGAAGCAAGTCAAAGTAAGAAACAATCATTATAGCTTATCCAACAGTACTATTAGTTCTTAGAATCTCATAGGAGTTTCTCGAAGAAATTGGGGAGTTGTTGCAAGAAGACACAAGTGGAAGCTTAAAAAACACCTATCGATGTGAATATGAAGAATCAATGCTTTCAGTGACAAGGATATGGCCGTTTTCAAGCTGATAGTCCTTGAAACAGAGTTATGATCCTTCAAGATACAAATGAGAGTGAATAGGAGTGTTGAAGTGTATTCAATGGAGTTGAATTTCTTACAATTGCTTTGAGATGTTCAAGAGGAACTATAGAGAACTGTTGTCGTCTTTGCAAGAGGTTTGAGTGATAAAACTTCATCAGAGGGTTAGATTCAGTTTTTTAGCACTCTTGATGACGTGATGAAACATGCTACCATGGTGCAGAAGCAAGTCAAAGTAAGAAACAAGTATTATAGCTTATTCCACAGTTCTATTAGTTCATAGAATCTCATAGGAGTTTCTAATAATAAATTTGGGAGTTTTTGCAAGAAGACACAAGTGGAAGCTTAAACAACACCTATTGATGTGAATATGAAGAATCAATGCTTTAAGTGACAAGGATTTGGCAATTTTCAAGATGATAGTCCTGGAAACAGAGTTATGACCCTTCAAGATACAAATGAGAGTGAATAGATGTGTTGAATTGTATTCAATGGAGTCGGATCTCTTACAATTGCTTTGAGATGATCAAGATGAACTATAAAGAGCTATTGTCATCTTTGTAAGAGGTTTGAGTGATAAAACTTCATCAGAGGGTTAGATTTAGTCTTTTAGCACTCTTGATGATGTAATGAAACATGGTACCATGTTGTAGAAGCAAGTCAAAGTAAGAAATAATCATTATAGCTTATCCAACAGTACTATTAGTTCTTAGAATCTCATAGGAGTTTCTCATAGAAATTGGAGAGTTGTTGCAAGAAGACACAAGTGGAAGCTTAAAGAACACCTATCGATGTGAATATGAAGAATCAATGCTTTCAGTGACAAGGATATGGCCGTTTTCAAGCTGATAGTCCTCGAAACAGAGTTATAATCCTTCAAGATACAAATGAGAGTGAATAGGAGTGTTGAAGTGTATTCAATGGAGTTAAATTTCTTACAATTGCTTTGAGATGTTCAAGAGGAACTATAGAGAACTGTTGTCGTCTTTGCAAGAGGTTTGAGTGATAAAACTTCATCAGAGGGTTAGATTCAGTTTTTTAGCACTCTTGATGACGTGATGAAACATACTACCATGGTGCAGAACCAAGTCAAAGTAAGAAACAAGTATTATAGCTTATCCCACAGTTCTATTAGTTCATAGAATCTCATAGGAGTTTCTAATAATAAATTTGGGAGTTTTTGCAAGAAAACACAAGTGGAAGCTTAAACAACACATATCGATGTGAATATGAAGAATTAATGCTTTCAGTGACAAGGATATGGCCGTTTTCAAGCTCATAATCCTCGAAACAGAGTTATGATCCTTCAAGATACAAATGAAAGTGAATAGGAGTGTTGAAGTGTATTCAATGGAGTTGAATTTCTTACAATTAATTTGAGATGTTCAAGAGGAACTATAGAGAACTGTTGTCGTCTTTGCAAGAGGTTTGAGTGATAAAACTTCATCAGAGGGTTAGATTCAGTTTTTTAGCACTCTTGATGACGTGATGAAACATGCTACCATGGTGCAGAAGCAAGTCAAAGTAAGAAACAAGTATTATAGCTTATCCCACAGTTCTATTAGTTCATAGAATCTCATAGGAGTTTCTAATAATAAATTTGGGAGTTTTTGCAAGAAGACACTAGTGAAAGCTTAAACAACACCTATTGATGTGAATATGAAGAATCAATGCTTTAAGTGACAAGGATTTGGCAATTTTCAAGATGAAAGTCCTCGAAACAGAGTTATGACCCTTCAAGATACAAATGAGAGTGAATAGATGTGTTGAATTGTATTCAATGGAGTCAGATCTCTTACAATTGCTTTGAGATGATCAAGATGAACTATAGAGAGCTATTGTCGTCTTTGTAAGAGGTTTGAGTGATAAAACTTCATCAGAGGGTTAGATTTAGTCTTTTAGCACTCTTGATGATGTAATGAAACATGGTACCATGGTGTAGAAGCAAGTCAAAGTAAGAAACAATCATTATAGCTTATCCAACAGTACTATTAGTTCTTAGAATCTCATAGGAGTTTCTCATAGAAATTGGGGAGTTGTTGCAAGAAGACACAAGTGGAAGCTTAAACAACACCTATCGCTGTGAATATGAAGAATCAATGCTTTCAGTGACAAGGATATGGCCGTTTTCAAGCTGATAGTCCTCGAAACAGAGTTATGATCCTTCAAGATACAAATGAGAGTGAATAGGAGTGTTGAAGTGTATTCAATGGAGTTGAATTTCTTACAATTGCTTTGAGATGTTCAAGAGGAACTATAGAGAACTGTTGTCATCTTTGCAAGAGGTTTGAGTGATAAAACTTCATCAGAGGATTAGATTCAGTTTTTTAGCACTCTTGATGACGTGATGAAACATGCTACCATGGTGCAGAAGCAAGTCAAAGTAAGAAACAAGTATTATAGCTTATCCCACAGTTCTATTAGTTCATAGAATCTCATAGGAGTTTCTCATAATAAATTTGGGAGTTTTTGCAAGAAGACACAAGTGGAAGCTTAAACAACACCTATTGATGTGAATATGAAGAATCAATGCTTTAAGTGACAAGGATTTGGCAATTTTCAAGATGATAGTCCTGGAAACAGAGTTATGACCCTTCAAGATACAAATGAGAGTGTATAGATGTGTTGAATTGTATTCAATGGAGTCGGATCTCTTACAATTGCTTTGAGATGATCAAGATGAACTATAGAGAGCTATTGTCGTCTTTGTAAGAGGTTTGAGTGATAAAACTTCATCAGAGGGTTAGATTTAGTCTTTTAGCACTCTTGATGATGTAATGAAACATGGTACCATGGTGTAGAAGCAAGTCAAAGTAAGAAACAATCATTATAGCTTATCCAACAGTACTATTAGTTCTTAGAATCTCATAGGAGTTTCTAATAATAAATTTGGGAGTTTTTGCAAGAAGACACTAGTGAAAGCTTAAACAACACCTATTGATGTGAATATGAAGAATCAATGCTTTAAGTGACAAGGATTTGGCAATTTTCAAGATGAAAGTCCTCGAAACAGAGTTATGACCCTTCAAGATACAAATGAGAGTGAATAGATGTGTTGAATTGTATTCAATGGAGTCAGATCTCTTACAATTGCTTTGAGATGATCAAGATGAACTATAGAGAGCTATTGTCGTCTTTGTAAGAGGTTTGAGTGATAAAACTTCATCAGAGGGTTAGATTTAGTCTTTTAGCACTCTTGATGATGTAATGAAACATGGTACCATGGTGTAGAAGCAAGTCAAAGTAAGAAACAATCATTATAGCTTATCCAACAGTACTATTAGTTCTTAGAATCTTATAGGAGTTTCTCATAGAAATTGGGGAGTTGTTGCAAGAAGACACAAGTGGAAGCTTAAAGAACACCTATCGATGTGAATATGAAGAATCAATGCTTTCAGTGACAAGGATATGGCCGTTTTCAAGCTGATAGTCCTAAAACTAGAGTTATGATCCTTCAAGATACAAATGAGAGTGAATAGGAGTGTTGAAGTGTATTCAATGGAGTTGAATTTCTTACAATTGCTTTGAGATGTATCAGAGGAACTATAGAGAACTGGTGTCGTCTTTGCAAGAGGTTTGAGTGATAAAACTTCATCAGAGGGTTAGATTCAGTTTTTTAGCACTCTTGATGACGTGATGAAAAATGCTACCATGGTGCAGAAGCAAGTCAAAGTAAGAAACAAGTATTATAGCTAAACATCGATTCTATTAGTTCATAGAATCTCATAGGAGTTTCTAATAATAAATTTGGGAGTTTTTGCAAGAAGACACAAGTGGCAGCTTACAGAACACCTATCGATGTGAATATGAAGAATCAATGCTTTCAGTGACAAGGATATGGCCGTTTTCAAGCTGCTAGTCCTCAAAAAGAGTTATGATCCTTCAAGATACAAATGAGAGGGAATAGTAGTGTTGAAGTGTATTCAATGGAGTTGAATTTCTTACAATTGCTTTGAGATGTTCAAGAGGAACTATAGAGAACTGTTATCGTCTTTGCAAGAGGTTTGAGTGATAAAACTTCATCAGAGGGTTAGATTCAGTTTTTTAGCACTCTTGATGACGTGATGAAACATGCTACCATGGTGCAGAAGCAAGTCAAAGTAAGAAACAAGTATTATAGCTTATCCCACAGTTCTATTAGTTCATCCAATCTCATAGAAGTTTCTAATAATAAATTTGGGAGTTTTTGCAAGAAGACACAAGTGAAAGCTTAAACAACACCTATTGATGTGAATATGAAGAATCAATGCTTTAAGTGACAAGGATTTGGCAATTTTCAAGATGATAGTCCTGGAAACAGAGTTATGACCCTTCAAGATACAAATGACAGTGAATAGATGTGTTGAATTGTATTCAATGGAGGCGGATCTCTTACAATTGCTTTGAGATGATCAAGATGAACTATAGAGAGCTATTGTCGTCTTTGTAAGAGGTTTGAAAGATAAAACTTCATCAGAGGGTTAGATTTAGTCTTTTAGCACTCTTGATGATGTAATGAAACATGGTACCATGGTGTAGAAGCAAGTCAAAGTAAGAAACAATCATTATAGCTTATCCAACAGTACTATTAGTTCTTAGAATCTCATAGGAGTTTCTTATAGAAATTTGGGAGTTGTTGCAAGAAGACACAAGTGGAAGCTTAAAGAACACCTATCGATGTGAATATGAAGAATCAATGCTTTCAGTGACAAGGATATGGCCGTTTTCAAGCTGATAGTCCTCGAAACAGAGTTATGATCCTTCAAGATACAAATGAGAGTGAATATGAGTGTTGAAGTGTATTCAATGGAGTTGAATTTCTTACAATTGCTTTGAGATGTTCAAGAGGAACTATAGAGAACTGTTGTCATCTTTGCAAGAGGTTTGAGTGATAAAACTTCATCAGAGGGTTAGATTCAGTTTTTTAGCACTCTTGATGACGTGATGAAACATGCTACCATGGTGCAGAAGCAAGTCAAAGTAAGAAACAAGTATTAAAGCTTATCCCACAGTTCTATTAGTTCATAGAGTCTCATAGGATTTTCTAATAATAAATTTAGGAGTTTTTGCAAGAAGACACAAGTGGAAGCTTAAAGAACACCTATCGATGTGAATATGAAGAATCAATGCTTTCAGTGACAAGGATATGGCCGTTTTCAAGCTGATAGTCCTCGAAACAGAGTTATGATCCTTCACGATACAAATGAGAGTGAATAGGAGTGTTGAAGTGTATTTAATGGAGTTGAATTTCTTACAATTTCTTTGAGATGTTCAAGAGGAACTATATAGAACTGTTGTCGTCTTTGCAAGAGGTTTGAGTGATAAAACTTCATCAGAGGGTTAGATTCAGTTTTTTAGCACTCTTGATGACGTGATGAAACATGCTACCATGGTGCAGAAACAAGTCAAAGTAAGAAACAAGTATTATAGCTTATCCCACAGTTCTATTAGTTCATAGAATCTCATAGGAGTTTCTAATAATAAATTTAGGAGTTTTTGCAAGAAGACACAAGTGGAAGCTTAAACAACACCTATCGATGTGAATATGAAGAATCAATGCTTTCAGTGACAAGGATATGGCCGTTTTCAAGCTGATAGTCCTCGAAACAGAGTTATGATCCTTCAAGATACAAATGAGAGTGAATAGGAGTGTTGAAGTGTATTCAATGGAGTTGAATTTCTTACAATTTCTTTGAGATGTTCAAGAGAAACTATAGAGAACTGTCGTCTTTTGCAAGAGGTTTGAGTGATAAAACTTCATCAGAGGGTTAGATTCAGTTTTTTAGCACTCTTGATGACGTGATGAAACATGCTACCATGGTGCAAAAGCAAGTCAAAGTAAGAAACAAGTATTATAGCTTATCCCACAGTTCTATTAGTTCATAGAATCTCATAGGAGTTTCTAATAATAAATTTAGGAGTTTTTGCAAGAAGACACAAGTGGAAGCTTAAACAACACCTATCGATGTGAATATGAAGAATCAATGCTTTCAGTGACAAGGACATGGCCGTTTTC
The DNA here is from genome assembly GCA_028015245.1 of Cardamine occulta. Taxonomy (NCBI): domain Eukaryota; kingdom Viridiplantae; phylum Streptophyta; class Magnoliopsida; order Brassicales; family Brassicaceae; genus Cardamine; species Cardamine occulta. The sequence continues at coordinate 4,540,460 of CM051371.1, forward strand.
AAGCTGATAGTCCTCGAAACAGAGTTATGATCCTTCAAGATACAAATGAGAGTGAATATGAGTGTTGAAGTGTATTTAATGGAGTTGAATTTCTTACAATTGCTTTGAGATGTTCAAGAGGAACTATAGAGAACTGTTGTCGTCTTTGCAAGAGGTTTGAGTGATAAAACTTCATCAGAGGGTTAGATTCAGTTTTTTAGCACTCTTGATGACGTGATGAAACATGCTACCATGGTGCAGAAGCAAGTCAAAGTAAGAAACAAGTATTATAGCTTATCCCACAGTTCTATTAGTTCATAGAATCTCATAGGAGTTTCTAATAATAAATTTAGGAGTTTTTGCAAGAAGACACAAGTGGAAGCTTAAACAACACCTATCGATGTGAATATGAAGAATCAATGCTTTCAGTGACAAGGATATGGCCGTTTTCAAGCTGATAGTCCTCGAAACAGAGTTATGATCCTTCAAGATACAAATGAGAGTGAATAGGAGTGTTGAAGTGTATTCAATGGAGTTGAATTTCTTACAATTGCTTTGAGATGTTCAAGAGGAACTATAAAGAACTGTTGTCGTCTTTGCAAGAGGTTTGAGTGATAAAACTTCATCAGAGGGTTAGATTCAGTTTTTTAGCACTCTTGATGACGTGATGAAACATGCTACAATGGTGTAGAAGCAAGTCAAAGTAAGAAACAAGTATTATAGCTTATCCCACAGTTCTATTAGTTCATAGAATCTCATAGGAGTTTCTAATAATAAATTTGAGAGTTTTTGCAAGAAGACACAAGTGGAAGCTTAAACAACACATATTGATGTGAATATGAAGAATCAATGCTTTAAGTGACAAGGATTTGGCAATTTTCAAGATGATAGTCCTGGAAACAGAGTTATGACCCTTCAAGATACAAATGAGAGTGAATATATGTGTTGAATTGTATTCAATGGAGTCGGATCTCTTGCAATTGCTTTGAGATGATCAAGATGAACTATAGAGAGCTATTGTCGTCTTTGTAAGAAGTTTGAGTGATAAAACTTCATCAGAGGGTTAGATTTAGTCTTTTAGCACTCTTGATGATGTAATGAAACATGGTACCATGGTGTAGAAGCAAGTCAAAGTAAGAAACAGTCATTATAGCTTATCCAACAGTACTATTAGTTCTTAGAATCTCATAGGAGTTTCTCATAGAAATTGGGAAGTTTTTGCAAGAAGACACAAGTGGAAGCTTAAAGAACACCTATCGATGTGAATATGAAGAATCAATGCTTTCAGTGACAAGGATATGGCCATTTTCAAGCTGATAGTCCTCGAAACAGAGTTATGATCCTTCAAGATACAAATGAGAGTGAATAGGAGTGTTGAAGTGTATTCAATGGAGTTGAATTTCTTACAATTGCTTTGAGATGTTCAAGAGGAACTATAGAGAACTGTTGTCATCTTTGCAAGAGGTTTGAGTGATAAAACTTCATCAGAGGGTTAGATTCAGTTTTTTAGCACTCTTGATGACGTGATGAAACATGCTACCATGGTGCAGAAGCAAGTCAAAGTAAGAAACAAGTATTATAGCTTATCCCACAGTTCTATTAGTTCATAGAATCTCATAGGAGTTTCTAATAATAAATTTGGGAGTTTTTGCAAGAAGACACAAGTGGAAGCTTAAACAACACCTATTGATGTGAATATGAAGAATCAATGCTTTAAGTGACAAGGATTTGGAAATTTTCAAGATGATAGTCCTGGAAACAGAGTTATGACCCTTCAAGATACAAATGACAGTGAATAGATGTGTTGAATTGTATTCAATGGAGGCGGATCTCTTACAATTGCTTTGAGATGATCAAGATGAACTATAGAGAGCTATTGTCGTCTTTGTAAGAGGTTTGAGTGATAAAACTTCATCAGAGGGTTAGATTTAGTCTTTTAGCACTCTTGATGATGTAATGAAACATGGTACCATGGTGTAGAAGCAAGTCAAAGTAAGAAACAATCATTATAGCTTATCCAACAGTACTATTAGTTCTTAGAATCTTATAGGAGTTTCTCATAAAAATTGGGGAGTTGTTGCAAGAAGACACAAGTGGAAGCTTAAAGAACACCTATCGATGTGAATATGAAGAATCAATGCTTTCAGTGACAAGGATATGGCCGTTTTCAAGCTGATAGTCCTCGAAACAAAGTTATGATCCTTCAAGATACAAATGAGAGTGAATAGGAGTGTTGAAGTGTATTCAATGGAGTTGAATTTCTTACAATTGCTTTGAGATGTTCAAGAGGAACTATAAGAAGCTGTTGTCGTCTTTGCAAGAGGTTTGAGTGATAAAACTTCATCGAGGGGGTTAGATTCAGTTTTTTAGCACTCTTGATGACGTGATGAAACATGCTACCATGGTGCAGAAGCAAGTCAAAGTAAGAAACAAGTATTATAGCTTATCCCGATTCTATTAGTTCATAGAGTCTCATAGGATTTTCTAATAATAAATTTAGGAGTTTTTTCAAGAAGACACAAGTGGAAGCTTAAAGAACACCTATCGATGTGAATATGAAGAATCAATGCTTTCAGTGACAAGGATATGGCCGTTTTCAAGCTGATAGTCCTCGAAACAGAGTTATGATCCTTCAAGATACAAATGAGAGTGAATAGGAGTGCTGAAGTGTATTCAATGGAGTTGAATTTCTTACAATTTCTTTGAGATGTTCAAGAGGAACTATATAGAACTGTTGTCGTCTTTGCAAGAGGTTTGAGTGATAAAACTTCATCAGAGGGTTAGATTCAGTTTTTTAGCACTCTTGATGACGTGATGAAACATGCTACCATGGTGCAGAAGCAAGTCAAAGTAAGAAACAAGTATTAAAGCTTATCCCACAGTTCTATTAGTTCATAGAGTCTCATAGGATTTTCTAATAATAAATTTAGGAGTTTTTGCAAGAAGACACAAGTGGAAGCTTAAAGAACACCTATCGATGTGAATATGAAGAATCAATGCTTTCAGTGACAAGGATATGGCCGTTTTCAAGCTGATAGTCCTCGAAACAGAGTTATGATCCTTCACGATACAAATGAGAGTGAATAGGAGTGTTGAAGTGTATTTAATGGAGTTGAATTTCTTACAATTTCTTTGAGATGTTCAAGAGGAACTATATAGAACTGTTGTCGTCTTTGCAAGAGGTTTGAGTGATAAAACTTCATCAGAGGGTTAGATTTAGTCTTTTAGCACTCTTGATGATGTAATGAAACATGGTACCATGGTGTAGAAGCAAGTCAAAGTAAGAAACAATCATTATAGCTTATCCAACAGTACTATTAGTTCTTAGAATCTCATAGGAGTTTCTCATAGAAATTGGGGAGTTGTTGCAAGAAGACACAAGTGGAAGCTTAAAGAACACCTATCGATGTGAATATGAAGAATCAATGCTTTCAGTGACAAGGATATGGCCGTTTTCAAGCTGATAGTCCTCGAAACAGAGTTATGATCCTTCAAGATACAAATGAGAGTGAATAGGAGTGTTGAAGTGTATTCAATGGAGTTGAATTTCTTACAATTGCTTTGAGATGTTCAAGAGGAACTGTAGAGAACTGTTGTCATCTTTGCAAGAGGTTTGAGTGATAAAACTTCATCAGAGGGTTAGATTCAGTTTTTTAGCACTCTTGATGACGTGATGAAACATGCTACCATGGTGCAGAAGCAAGTCAAAGTAAGAAACAAGTATTAAAGCTTATCCCACAGTTCTATTAGTTCATAGAGTCTCATAGGATTTTCTAATAATAAATTTAGGAGTTTTTGCAAGAAGACACAAGTGGAAGCTTAAAGAACACCTATCGATGTGAATATGAAGAATCAATGCTTTCAGTGACAAGGATATGGCCGTTTTCAAGCTGATAGTCCTCGAAACAGAGTTAGGATCCTTCACGATACAAATGAGAGTGAATAGGAGTGTTGAAGTGTATTTAATGGAGTTGAATTTCTTACAATTTCTTTGAGATGTTCAAGAGGAACTATATAGAACTGTTGTCGTCTTTGCAAGAGGTTTGAGTGATAAAACTTCATCAGAGGGTTAGATTTAGTCTTTTAGCACTCTTGATGATGTAATGAAACATGGTACCATGGTGTAGAAGCAAGTCAAAGTAAGAAACAATCATTATAGCTTATCCAACAGTACTATTAGTTCTTAGAATCTCATAGGAGTTTCTCATAGAAATTGGGGAGTTGTTGCAAGAAGACACAAGTGGAAGCTTAAAGAACACCTATCGATGTGAATATGAAGAATCAATGCTTTCAGTGACAAGGATATGGCCATTTTCAAGCTGATAGTCCTCGAAACCGAGTTATGATCCTTCAAGATACAAATGAGAGTGAATAGGAGTGTTGAAGTGTATTCAATGGAGTTGAATTTCTTACAATTGCTTTGAGATGTTCAAGAGGAACTATAGAGAACTGTTGTCATCTTTGCAAGAGGTTTGAGTGATAAAACTTCATCAGAGGGTTAGATTCAGTTTTTTAGCACTCTTGATGACGTGATGAAACATGCTACCATGGTGCAGAAGCAAGTCAAAGTAAGAAACAAGTATTAAAGCTTATCCCACAGTTCTATTAGTTCATAGAGTCTCATAGGATTTTCTAATAATAAATTTAGGAGTTTTTGCAAGAAGACACAAGTGGAAGCTTAAAGAACACCTATCGATGTGAATATGAAGAATCAATGCTTTCAGTGACAAGGATATTGCCGTTTTCAAGCTGATAGTCCTCGAAACAGAGTTATGATCCTTCACGATACAAATGAGAGTGAATAGGAGTGTTGAAGTGTATTCAATGGAGTTGAATTTCTTACAATTGCTTTGAGATGTTCAAGAGGAACTATAGAGAACTGTTGTCATCTTTGCAAGAGGTTTGAGTGATAAAACTTCATCAGAGGGTTAGATTCAGTTTTTTAGCACTCTTGATGACGTGATGAAACATGCTACCATGGTGCAGAAGCAAGACAAAGTAAGAAACAAGTATTATAGCTTATCCCACAGTTCTATTAGTTCATAGAATCTCATAGGAGTTTCTAATAATAAATTTAGGAGTTTTTGCAAGAAGACACAAGTGGAAGCTTAAACAACACCTATTGATGTGAATATAAAGAATCAATGGTTTCATTGACAAGGTTTTCGCCATTTTCAAGCTGATAGTCCTCAAAACAGAGTTATGATCCTTCAAGATACAAATGAGAGTGAATAGGAGTGTTGAAGTGTATTCAATGGAGTTGAATTTCTTACAATTTCTTTGAGATGTTCAAGAGAAACTATAGAGAACTGTTATGCGTCTTTGCAAGAGGTTTGAGTGATAAAACTTCATCCAGAGGGTTAGATTTAGTTTTTTAGCACTCTTGATGACGTGATGAAACATGCTACAATGGTGTGAAAGCAAGTCAAAGTAAAAGAAACAAGTATTATAGCTTATCCCACAGTTCTATTAGTTCATAGAATCTCATAGGAGTTTCTAATAATAAATTTGAGAGTTTTTGCAAGAAGACACAAGTGGAAGCTTAAACAACACATATTGATGTGAATATGAAGAATCAATGCTTTAAGTGACAAGGATTTGGCAATTTTCAAGATGATAGTCCTGGAAACAGAGTTATGACCCTTCAAGATACAAATGAGAGTGAATATATGTGTTGAATTGTATTCAATGGAGTCGGATCTCTTGCAATTGCTTTGAGATGATCAAGATGAACTATAGAGAGCTATTGTCGTCTTTGTAAAAGGTTTGAGTGATAAAACTTCATCAGAGGGTTAGATTTAGTCTCTTAGCACTCTTGATGATGTAATGAAACATGGTACCATGGTGTAGAAGCAAGTCAAAGTAAGAAACAGTCATTATAGCTTATCAACCAGTACTATTAGTTCTTAGAATCTCATAGGAGTTTCTCATAGAAATTGGGGAGTTGTTGCAAGAAGACACAAGTGGAAGCTTAAAGAACACCTATCGATGTGAATATGAAGAATCAATGCTTTCAGTGACAAGGATATGGCCATTTTCAAGCTGATAGTCCTCGAAACAGAGTTATGATCCTTCAAGAGACAAATGAGAGTGAATAGGAGTGTTGAAGTGTATTCAATGGAGTTGAATTTCTTACAATTGCTTTGAGATGTTCAAGAGGAACTATAGAGAACTGTTGTCATCTTTGCAAGAGGTTTGAGTGATAAAACTTCATCGAGGGGTTAGATTCAGTTTTTAGCACTCTTGATGACGTGATGAAACATGCTACCATGGTGCAGAAGCAAGTCAAAGTAAGAAACAAGTATTATAGCTTATCCCACCGGTTCTATTAGTTCATAGAATCTCATAGGAGTTTCTAATAATAAATTTGGGAGTTTTTGCAAGAAGACACAAGTGGAAGCTTAAACAACACCTATTGATGTGAATATGAAGAATCAATGCTTTAAGTGACAAGGATTTGGCAATTTTCAAGATGATAGTCCTCGGAAACAGAGTTATGACCCTTCAAGATACAAATGACAGTGAATAGATGTGTTGAATTGTATTCAATGGAGAGCGGATCTCTTACAATTGCTTTGAGATGATCAAGATGAACTATAGAGAGCTATTGTCGTCTTTGTAAGAGGTTTGAGTGATAAAACTTCATCGAGGGTTAGATTTAGTCTTTTAGCACTCTTGATGATGTAATGAAACATGGTACCATGGTGTAGAAGCAAGTCAAAGTAAGAAACAATCATTATAAGCTTATCCAACCAGTACTATTAGTTCTTAGAATCTCATAGGAGTTTCTCATAGAAATTGGGGAGTTGTTGCAAGAAGACACAAGTGGAAGCTTAAAGAACACCTATCGATGTGAATATGAAGAATCAATGCTTTCAGTGACAAGGATATGGCCGTTTTCAAGCTGATAGTCCTCGAAACAAAGTTATGATCCTTCAAGATACAAATGAGAGTGAATAGGAGTGTTGAAGTGTATTCAATGGAGTTGAATTTCTTACAATTGCTTTGAGATGTTCAAGAGGAACTATAGAGAACTGTTGTCGTCTTTGCAAGAGGTTTGAGTGATAAAACTTCATCGAGAGGTTAGATTCAGTTTTTTAGCACTCTTGATGACGTGATGAAACATGCTACCATGGTGCAGAAGCAAGTCAAAGTAAGAAACAAGTATTATAGCTTATCCCACAGTTCTATTAGTTCATAGAGTCTCATAGGATTTTCTAATAATAAATTTAGGAGTTTTTGCAAGAAGACACAAGTGGAAGCTTAAAGAACACCTATCGATGTGAATATGAAGAATCAATGCTTTCAGTGACAAGGATATGGCCGTTTTCAAGCTGATAGTCCTCGAAACAGAGTTATGATCCTTCAAGATACAAATGAGAGTGAATAGGAGTGTTGAAGTGTATTCAATGGAGTTGAATTTCTTACAATTTCTTTGAGATGTTCAAGAGGAACTATATAGAACTGTTGTCGTCTTTGCAAGAGGTTTGAGTGATAAAACTTCATCAGAGGGTTAGATTCAGTTTTTTAGCACTCTTGATGACGTGATGAAACATGCTACCATGGTGCAGAAACAAGTCAAAGTAAAAACAAGTATTATAGCTTATCCCACAGTTCTATTAGTTCATAGAATCTCATAGGAGTTTCTAATAATAAATTTAGGAGATTTTGCAAGAAGACACAAGTGGAAGCTTAAACAACACCTATCGATGTAAATATGAAGAATCAATGCTTTCAGTGACAAGGACATGGCCGTTTTCAAGCTGATAGTCCTCGAAACAGAGTTATGATCCTTCAAGATACAAATGAGAGTTAATAGGAGTGTTGAAGTGTATTCAATGGAGTTGAATTTCTTACAATTGCTTTGAGATGTTCAAGAGGAACTATGGAGAACTGTTGTACGTCTTTGCAAGAGGTTTGAGTGATAAAACTTCATCGAGAGGGTTAGATTCAGTTTTTTAGCACTCTTGATGACGTGATGAAACATGCTACCATGTAGTGCGAAGCAAGTCAAAGTAAAAGAAACAAGTTATTATAGCTTATCCCACAGTTCTATTAGTTCATAGAATCTCATAGGAGTTTCTAATAATAAATTTAGGAGTTTTTGCAAGAAGACACAAGTGGAAGCTTAAACAACACCTATCGATGTGAATATGAAGAATCAATGCTTTCAGTGACAAGGATATGGCCGTTTTCAAGCTGATAGTCCTCGAAACAGAGTTATGATCCTTCAAGATACAAATGAGAGTGAATAGGAGTGTTGAAGTGTATTCAATGGAGTTGAATTTCTTACAATTTCTTTGAGATGTTCAAGAGGAACTATAGAGAGCTGTTGTGCGTCTTTGAAAGAGGTTTGAGTGATAAAACTTCATCGAGGGTTAGATTCAGTTTTTTTAGCACTCTTGATGACGTGATGAAACATGCTACCATGGTGCGAAGCAAGTCAAAGAAAGAAACAAGTATTATAAGCTTATCCCATCGATTCTATTAGTTCATAGAATCTCATAGGGAGTTTCTAATAATAAATTTAGGAGTTTTTGCAAGAAGACACAAGTGGAAGCTTAAAACAACACCTATCGATGTGAATATGAAGAATCAATGCTTTCAGTGACAAGGATATGGCCGATTTCAAGCTGATAGTCCTCGAAACAGAGTTATGATCCTTCAAGATACAAATGAGAGTGAATAGGAGTGTTGAAGTGTATTCAATGGAGTTGAATTTCTTACAATTTCTTTGAGATGTTCAAGAGAAACTATAGAGAACTGTTGTCGTCTTTGCAAGAGGTTTGAGTGATAAAACTTCATCGAGAGGTTAGATTCAGTTTTTAGCACTCTTGATGACGTGATGAAACATGCTACCATGGTGCAAAAGCAAGTCAAAGTAAGAAACAAGTATTATAGCTTATCCCACGATTCCATTAGTTCATAGAATCTCATAGGAGTTTCTAATAATAAATTTAGGAGTTTTTGCAAGAAGACACAAGTGGAAGCTTAAACAACACCTATCAATGTGAATATGAAGAATCAATGCTTTCGGTGACAAGGACATGGCCGTTTTCAAGCTGATAGTCCCTCGAAAACAGAGTTATGATCCTTCAAGATACAAATGAGAGTGAATATGAGTGTTGAAGTGTATTTAATGGAGTTGAATTTCTTACAATTGCTTTGAGATGTTCAAGAGGAACTATAGAGAGAACTGTTGTCGTCTTTGCAAGAGGTTTGAGTGATAAAACTTCATCGAGAGGTTAGATTCAGTTTTTTAGCACTCTTGATGATGTGATGAAACATGCTACCATGGTGCAAAGCAAGTCAAAGTAAGAAACAAGTATTATAAGCTTATCCCACAGTTCTATTAGTTCATAGAATCCCATAGGAGTTTCTAATAATAAATTTGGGAGTTTTTGCAAGAAGACACAAGTGGAAGCTTAAACACCACACCTATTGAATATGAAGAATCAATGCTTTCAGTGACAAGGATATGGCCGTTTTCAAGCTGATAGTCCTCGAAACAGAGTTATGATCCTTCAAGATACAAATGAGAGTGAATAGGAGTGTTGAAGTGTATTCAATGGAATTGAATTTCTTACAATTGCTTTGAGATGTTCAAGAGGAACTATAGAGAACTGTTATCCGTCTTTGCAAGAGGTTTGAGTGATAAAACTTCATCAGAGGGTTAGATTCAGTTTTTTAGCACTCTTGATGACGTGATGAAACATGCTACAATGGTGTAGAAGCAAGTCAAAGTAAGAAACAAGTATTATAGCTTATCCCACAGTTCTATTAGTTCATAGAATCTCATAGGAGTTTCTAATAATAAATTTGAGAGTTTTTGCAAGAAGACACAAGTGGAAGCTTAAACAACACCTATCGATGTGAATATGAAGAATCAATGCTTTCAGTGACAAGGATATGGCCGATTTCAAGCTGATAGTCCTCGAAACAGAGTTATGATCCTTCAAGATACAAATGAGAGTGAATAGGAGTGTTGAAATGTATTCAGTGGAGTTGAATTTCTTACAATTTCTTTGAGATGTTCAAGATGAACCTATAGAGAGCTGTCGTCTTTGCAAGAGGTTTGAGTGATAAAACTTCATCGAGAGGTTAGATTCAGTTTTTAGCACTCTTGATGACGTGATGAAACATGCTACAATGGTGTGAAAAGCAAGTCAAAGTAAAAACAAAGTATTATAGCTTATCCCACAGTTTCTATTAGTTCATAGAATCTCATAGGAGTTTCTAATAATAAATTTAGGAGATTTTGCAAGAAGACACAAGTGGAAGCTTAAACAACACCTATCGATGTAAATATGAAGAATCAATGCTTTCAGTGACAAGGACATGGCCGTTTTCAAGCTGATAGTCCTCGAAACAGAGTTATGATCCTTCAAGATACAAATGAGAGTTAATAGGAGTGTTGAAGTGTATTCAATGGAGTTGAATTTCTTACAATTGCTTTGAGATGTTCAAGAGGAACTATAGAGAACTGTTGTCGTCTTTGCAAGAGGTTTGAGTGATAAAACTTCATCAGAGGGTTAGATTCAGTTTTTTAGCACTCTTGATGACGTGATGAAACATGCTACCATGGTGCAGAAGCAAGTCAAAGTAAGAAACAAGTATTATAGCTTATCCCACAGTTCTATTAGTTCATAGAATCTCATAGGAGTTTCTAATAATAAATTTAGGAGTTTTTGCAAGAAGACACAAGTGGAAGCTTAAACAACACCTATCGATGTGAATATGAAGAATCAATGCTTTCAGTGACAAGGATATGGCCGTTTTCAAGCTGATAGTCCTCGAAACAGAGTTATGATCCTTCAAGATACAAATGAGAGTGAATAGGAGTGTTGAAGTGTATTCAATGGAGTTGAATTTCTTACAATTTCTTTGAGATGTTCAAGAGGAACTATAAGAGAGCTGTTGTCGTCTTTGCAAGAGGTTTGAGTGATAAAACTTCATCAGAGGGTTAGATTCAGTTTTTTAGCACTCTTGATGACGTGATGAAACATGCTACCATGGTGCAGAAGCAAGTCAAAGTAAGAAACAAGTATTATAGCTTATCCCACAGTTCTATTAGTTCATAGAATCTCATAGGAGTTTCTAATAATAAATTTAGGAGTTTTTGCAAGAAGACACAAGTGGAAGCTTAAACAACACCTATCGATGTGAATATGAAGAATCAATGCTTTCAGTGACAAGGATATGGCCGATTTCAAGCTGATAGTCCTCGAAACAGAGTTATGATCCTTCAAGATACAAATGAGAGTGAATAGGAGTGTTGAAGTGTATTCAATGGAGTTGAATTTCTTACAATTTCTTTGAGATGTTCAAGAGGAACTATAGAGAACTGTTGTCGTCTTTGCAAGAGGTTTGAGTGATAAAACTTCATCAGAGGGTTAGATTCAGTTTTTTTGCCCTCTTGATGGCGTGATGAAACATGCTTCCATGGTGCAAAAAGCAAGTCAAAGTAGAAACAAGTATTATAGCTTATCCCACGATTCTATTAGTTCATAGAATCTCATAGGAGTTTCTAATAATAAATTTAGAAGTTTTTGCAAGAAGACACAAGTGGAAGCTTAAACAACACCTATCAATGTGAATATGAAGAATCAATGCTTTCAGTGACAAGGACATGGCCGTTTTCAAGCTGATAGTCCTCGAAACAGAGTTATGATCCTTCAAGATACAAATGAGAGTGAATATGAGTGTTGAAGTGTATTTAATGGAGTTGAATTTCTTACAATTGCTTTGAGATGTTCAAGAGGAACTATAGAGAACTGTATGTCTTTTTGCAAGAGGTTTGAGTGATAAAACTTCATCGAGGGTTAGATTCAGTTTTTTAGCACTCTTGATGACGTGATGAAACATGCTACCATGGTGCAGAAGCAAGTCAAAAAGTAAAAACAAGTATTATAGCTTATCCCACAGTTTCTATTAGTTCATAGAATCCCATAGGAGTTTCTAATAATAAATTTAGGAGTTTTTGCAAGAAGACACAAGTGGAAGCTTAAACACCACCTAATGATGTGAATATGAAGAATCAATGGTTTTATTAACAAGGATATGGCCGTTTTCAAGCTGATAGTCCTCGAAACAGAGTTATGATCCTTCAAGATACAAATGAGAGTGAATAGGAGTGTTGAAGTGTATTCAATGGAGTTGAATTTCTTACAATTGCTTTGAGATGTTCAAGAGGAACTATAGAGAACTGTTGTCGTCTTTGCAAGAGGTTTGAGTGATAAAACTTCATCAGAGGGTTAGATTCAGTTTTTTAGCACTCTTGATGACGTGATGAAACATGCTACCATGGTGCAGAAGCAAGTCAAATAAGAAACAAGAATATTATAAGCTTATCCCACTGTTCCTATTAGTTCATAGAGTCTCATAGGATTTTCTAATAATAAATTTGGGAGTTTTTGCAAGAAGACACAAGTGGAAGCTTAAAGAACACCTATCGATGTGAATATGAAGAATCAATGCTTTCAGTGACAAGGATATGGCCGTTTTCAAGCTGATAGTCCTCGAAACAGAGTTATGATCCTTCAAGATACAAATGAGAGTGAATAGGAGTGTTGAAGTGTATTCAATGGAGTTGAATTTCTTACAATTTCTTTGAGATGTTCAAGAGGAACTATATAGAACTGTTGTCGTCTTTGCAAGAGGTTTGAGTGATAAAACTTCATCAGAGGGTTAGATTCAGTTTTTTAGCACTCTTGATGACGTGATGAAACATGCTACCATGGTGCAGAAACAAGTCAAAGTAAGAAACAAGTATTATAGCTTATCCCACAGTTCTATTAGTTCATAGAATCTCATAGGAGTTTCTAATAATAAATTTAGGAGATTTTGCAAGAAGACACAAGTGGAAGCTTAAACAACACCTATCGATGTAAATATGAAGAATCAATGCTTTCAGTGACAAGGACATGGCCGTTTTCAAGCTGATAGTCCTCGAAACAGAGTTATGATCCTTCAAGATACAAATGAGAGTTAATAGGAGTGTTGAAGTGTATTCAATGGAGTTGAATTTCTTACAATTGCTTTGAGATGTTCAAGAGGAACTATAGAGAACTGTTGTCGTCTTTGCAAGAGGTTTGAGTGATAAAACTTCATCAGAGGGTTAGATTCAGTTTTTTAGCACTCTTGATGGCGTGATGAAACAGGAGAGCACGGGGCAGAAGCAAGTCAAAGTAAGAAACAAGTATTATAGCTTATCCCCTAGTTCTATTAGTTCATAGAATCTCATAGGAGATTCTATTAATAAATTTAGGAGTTTTTGCAAGAAGACACAAGTGGAAGCTTAAACAACACCTATCGATGTGAATATGAAGAATCAATGCTTTCAAGTGACAAGGATATGGCCGTTTTCAAGCTGATAGACCTAAAAACGTATTTATGACTCTTCAAGATACAAATGAGAGTGAATAGGAGTGTTGAAGTGTATTCAATGGAGTTGAATTTCTTACAATTGCTTTGAGATGTTCAAGAGGAACTATAGAGAACTGTTGTCGTCTTTGCAAGAGGTTTGAGTGATAAAACTTCATCGGAGGGTTAGATTCAGTTTTTAGCACTCTTGATGACGTGATGAAACATGCTACCATGGTGCAGAAGCAAGTCAAAGTAAGAAACAAGTATTATAACTCTTATCCACAGTTCTATTAGTTCATAGAATCTCATAGGAGTTTCTAATAATAAATTTGGGAGTTTTTGCAAGAAGACACAAGTGGAAGCTTAAACAACACCTATTGATGTGAATATGAAGAATCAATGCTTTAAGTGACAAGGATTTGGCAATTTTCAAGATAATAGTCTTGGAAACAGAGTTATGACCCTTCAAGATACAAATGACAGTGAATAGATGTGTTGAATTGTATTCAATGGAGGCGGATCTCTTACAATTGCTTTGAGATGATCAATATGAACTATAGAGAGCTATTGTCGTCTTTGTAAGAGGTTTGAGTGATAAAACTTCATCAGAGGGTTAGATTTAGTCTTTTAGCACTCTTGATGATGTAATGAAACATGGTACCATGGTGTAGAAGCAAGTCAAAGTAAGAAACAATCATTATAGCTTATCCAACAGTACTATTAGTTCTTAGAATCTCATAGGAGTTTCTCATAGAAATTGGGGAGTTGTTGCAAGAAGACACAAGTGGAAGCTTAAAGAACACCTATCGATGTGAATATGAAGAATCAATGCTTTCAGTGACAAGGATATGGCCGTTTTCAAGCTGATAGTCCTCGAAACAAAGTTATGATCCTTCAAGATACAAATGAGAGTGAATAGGAGTGTTGAAGTGTATTCAATGGAGTTGAATTTCTTACAATTGCTTTGAGATGTTCAAGAGGAACTATAGAGAACTGTTGTCGTCTTTGCAAGAGGTTTGAGTGATGCAACTTCATCGAGAGGGTTAGATTCAGTTTTTAGCACTCTTGATGACGTGATGAAACATGCTACCATGGTGCGAAGCAAGTCAAAGTAAGAAACAAGTATTATAGCTTATCCAGATTCTATTAGTTCATAGAATCTCATAGGAGTTTCTAATAATAAATTTAGGAGTTTTTGCAAGAAGACACAAGTGGAAGCTTAAACAACACCTATCGATGTGAATATGAAGAATCAATGCTTTCAGGTGACAAGGATATGGCCGATTTCAAGCTGATAGTCCTCGAAACAGAGTTATGATCCTTCAAGATACAAATGAGAGTGAATAGGAGTGTTGAAGTGTATTCAATGGAGTTGAATTTCTTACAATTTCTTTGAGATGTTCAAGAGAAACTATAGAGAACTGTTTGTTCTTTGCAAGAGGTTTGAGTGATAAAACTTCATCAGAGGGTTAGATTCAGTTTTTTAGCACTCTTGATGACGTGATGAAACATGCTACCATGGTGCAAAAGCAAGTCAAAGTAAGAAACAAGTATTATAGCTTATCCCACAGTTCTATTAGTTCATAGAATCTCATAGGAGTTTCTAATAATAAATTTAGAAGTTTTTGCAAGAAGACACAAGTGGAAGCTTAAACAACACCTATCAATGTGAATATGAAGAATCAATGCTTTCAGTGACAAGGACATGGCCGTTTTCAAGCTGATAGTCCTCGAAACAGAGTTATGATCCTTCAAGATACAAATGAGAGTGAATATGAGTGTTGAAGTGTATTTAATGGAGTTGAATTTCTTACAATTGCTTTGAGATGTTCAAGAGGAACTATAGAGAATTTGTCGTCTTTGCAAAGAGAGTTTGAGTGATAAAACTTCATCGAGAGGGTTAGATTCAGTTTTTTTAGCACTCTTGATGATGCGATGAAACATGCTACCACGGTGCAGAAGCAAGTCAAAGTAAGAAACAAGTATTATAGCTTATCCCACAGTTCTATTAGTTCATAGAATCCCATAGGAGTTTCTAATAATAAATTTAGGAGTTTTTGCACGAAGACACACGTGGAAGCTTAAACAACACCTATCGATGTGAATATGAAGAATCAATGCTTTTCAGTAATAAAGGATATGTTTTTCAAGCTGATAGTCCTCAAACAGAGTTATGATCCTTCAAGATACAAATGAGAGTGAATAGGAGTGTTGAAGTGTATTCAATGGAATTGAATTTCTTACAATTGCTTTGAGATGTTCAAGAGGAACTATAAGAGAGCTGTTGTACGTCTTTGCAAGAGGTTTGAGTGATAAAACTTCATCGAGAGGGTTAGATTCAGTTTTTTAGCACTCTTGATGACGTGATGAAACATGCTACAATGGTGTAGAAGCAAGTCAAAGTAAGAAACAAGTATTATAGCTTATCCCACAGTTCTATTAGTTCATAGAATCTCATAGGAGTTTCTAATAATAAATTTGAGAGTTTTTGCAAGAAGACACAAGTGGAAGCTTAAACAACACCTATCGATGTGAATATGAAGAATCAATGCTTTCAGTGACAAGGATATGGCCGTTTTCAAGCTGATAGTCCTCGAAACAGAGTTATGATCCTTCAAGATACAAATGAGAGTGAATATGAGTGTTGAAGTGTATTTAATGGAGTTGAATTTCTTACAATTGCTTTGAGATGTTCAAGAGGAACTATAGAGAACTGCTTTGGTTATTTAGGGAGATTGATGTGATGAACCATGCTACCATGGTGCAGAAAGCATAAGTCAAAGTAAGAAACAAGTATTATAAGCTTATCCCACAGTTCTATTAGTTCATAGAATCTCATAGGAGTTTCTAATAATAAATTTAGGAGTTTTTGCAAGAAGACACAAGTGGAAGCTTAAACAACACCTATCGATGTGAATATGAAGAATCAATGCTTTCAGTGACAAGGATATGGCCGATTTCAAGCTGATAGTCCTCGAAACAGAGTTATGATCCTTCAAGATACAAATGAGAGTGAATAGGAGTGTTGAAGTGTATTCAATGGAGTTGAATTTCTTACAATTTCTTTGAGATGTTCAAGAGAAACTATAGAGAACTGTTGTCGTCTTTGCAAGAGGTTTGAGTGATAAAACTTCATCAGAGGGTTAGATTCAGTTTTTTAGCACTCTTGATGACGTGATGAAACATGCTACCATGGTGCAAAAGCAAGTCAAAGTAAGAAACAAGTATTATAGCTTATCCCACAGTTCTATTAGTTCATAGAATCTCATAGGAGTTTCTAATAATAAATTTAGAAGTTTTTGCAAGAAGACACAAGTGGAAGCTTAAACAACACCTATCAATGTGAATATGAAGAATCAATGCTTTCAGTGACAAGGACATGGCCGTTTTCAAGCTGATAGTCCTCGAAACAGAGTTATGATCCTTCAAGATACAAATGAGAGTGAATATGAGTGTTGAAGTGTATTTAATGGAGTTGAATTTCTTACAATTGCTTTGAGATGTTCAAGAGGAACTATAGAGAACTGTTGTCGTCTTTGCAAGAGGTTTGAGTGATAAAACTTCATCAGAGGTTAGGATTCAGTTTTTGAGCACTCTGGAGGATGTGAGAAAACATGCTACCATGGTGCAGAAGCAAGTCAAAAGTAAAGAAACAAGTATTATAGCTTATCCCACAGTTCTAGTAGTTCATAGAATCTCATAGGAGTTTCTAATAATAAATTTAGGAGTTTTTGCAAGAAGACACAAGTGGAAGCTTAAACAACACCTATCGATGTGAATATGAAGAATCAATGCTTTCAGTGACAAGGATATGGCCGTTTTCAAGCTGATAGTCCTCGAAACAGAGTTATGATCCTTCAAGATACAAATGAGAGTGAATAGGAGTGTTGAAGTGTATTCAATGGAATTGAATTTCTTACAATTGCTTTGAGATGTTCAAGAGGAACTATAGAGAACTGTTGTCGTCTTTGCAAGAGGTTTGAGTGATAAAACTTCATCAGAGGGTTAGATTCAGTTTTTTAGCACTCTTGATGACGTGATGAAACATGCTACAATGGTGTAGAAGCAAGTCAAAGTAAGAAACAAGTATTATAGCTTATCCCACAGTTCTATTAGTTCATAGAATCTCATAGGAGTTTCTAATAATAAATTTGAGAGTTTTTGCAAGAAGACACAAGTGGAAGCTTAAACAACACCTATCGATGTGAATATGAAGAATCAATGCTTTCAGTGACAAGGATATGGCCGATTTCAAGCTGATAGTCCTCGAAACAGAGTTATGATCCTTCAAGATACAAATGAGAGTGAATAGGAGTGTTGAAATGTATTCAGTGGAGTTGAATTTCTTACAATTTCTTTGAGATGTTCAAGAGAAACTATAGAGAACTGCTGTCGTCTTTGCAAGAGGTTTGAGTGATAAAACTTCATCAGAGGGTTAGATTCAGTTTTTTAGCACTCTTGATGACGTGATGAAACATGCTACAATGGTGTAGAAGCAAGTCAAAGTAAGAAACAAGTATTATAGCTTATCCCACAGTTCTATTAGTTCATAGAATCTCATAGGAGTTTCTAATAATAAATTTAGGAGATTTTGCAAGAAGACACAAGTGGAAGCTTAAACAACACCTATCGATGTAAATATGAAGAATCAATGCTTTCAGTGACAAGGACATGGCCGTTTTCAAGCTGATAGTCCTCGAAACAGAGTTATGATCCTTCAAGATACAAATGAGAGTTAATAGGAGTGTTGAAGTGTATTCAATGGAGTTGAATTTCTTACAATTGCGTTGAGAGGTTCAAGAGGAACTATAGAGAACTGTTGTCGTCTTTACAAGAGGTTTGAGTGATAAAACTTCATCGGAGGGTTAGATTCAGTTTTTTAGCACTCTTGATGACGTGATGAAACATGCTACCATGGTGCGAAGCAAGTCAAGTCAAAGTAAGAAACAAACATTATAGCTTATCCAACAGTTCTATTAGTTCATAGAATCTCATAGGAGTTTCTAATAATAAATTTAGGAGTTTTTGCAAGAAGACACAAGTGGAAGCTTAAACAACACCTATTGATGTGAATATGAAGAATCAATGGTTTCATTGACAAGGATTTGGCCGTTTTCAAGCTGATAGTCCTCGAAACAGAGTTATGATCCTTCAAGATACAAATGAGAGTGAATAGGAGTGTTGAAGTGTATTCAATGGAGTTGAATTTCTTACAATTTCTTTGAGATGTTCAAGAGGAACTATAGAGAACTGTTGTGGTCTTTGCAAGAGGTTTGAGTGATAAAACTTCATCGAGAGGTTAGATTCAGTTTTTTAGCACTCTTGATGACGTGATGAAACATGCTACCATGGTGTAGAAGCAAGTCAAAGTAAGAAACAAGCATTATAGCTTATCCAACAGTACTATTAGTTCATAGAATCTCATAGGAGTTTCTAATAATAAATTTAGGAGTTTTTGCAAGAAGACACAAGTGGAAGCTTAAACAACACCTATCGATGTGAATATGAAGAATCAATGCTTTCATTGCCAAGGATTTGACCATTTTCAAGCTGATAGTCCCTCTGAAACGGAGTTACAATCCTTCAAGATAAAAATGAGAGTGAATAGAAGTGTTGTAGTGTATTCAATGGAGTTGAATTTCTTACAATTTCTTTGAGATGTTCAAGAGAAACTATAGAGAACTGTTGTCGTCTTTGCAAGAGGTTTGAGTGATCAAACTTCATCGAGAGGGTTAGATTCAGTTTTTTAGCACTCTTGATGACGTGATGAAACATGCTACCATGGTGCAAAAGCAAGTCAAAGTAAGAAACAAGTATTATAGCTTATCCCACAGTTCTATTAGTTCATAGAATCTCATAGGAGTTTCTAATAATAAATTTAGAAGTTTTTGCAAGAAGACACAAGTGGAAGCTTAAACAACACCTATCAATGTGAATATGAAGAATCAATGCTTTCAGTGACAAGGACATGGCCGTTTTCAAGCTGATAGTCCTCGAAACAGAGTTATGATCCTTCAAGATACAAATGAGAGTGAATATGAGTGTTGAAGTGTATTTAATGGAGTTGAATTTCTTACAATTGCTTTGAGATGTTCAAGAGTAACTATAGAGAAGCTGTATGTCGTCTTTGCAAGAGGTTTGAGTGATAAAACTTCATCGAGAGGGTTAGATTCAGTTTTTTAGCACTCTTGATGACGTGATGAAACATGCTACCATGGTGTAGAAGCAAAGTCAAAAGTAAAAACAAGTATTATAGCTTATCCCACAGTTCTATTAGTTCATAGAATCCCATAGGAGTTTCTAATAATAAATTTAGGAGTTTTTGCAAGAAGACACAAGTGGAAGCTTAAACAACACCTATCGATGTGAATATGAAGAATCAATGCTTTCAGTGACAAGGATATGGCCGTTTTCAAGCTGATAGTCCTCGAAACAAAGTTATGATCCTTCAAGATACAAATGAGAGTGAATAGGAGTGTTGAAGTGTATTCAATGGAGTTGAATTTCTTACAATTGCTTTGAGATGTTCAAGAGGAACTATAGAGAACTGTTGTCGTCTTTGCAAGAGGTTTGAGTGATAAAACTTCATCAGAGGGTTAGATTCAGTTTTTTAGCACTCTTGATGACGTGATGAAACATGCTACCATGGTGCAGAAGCAAGTCAAAGTAAGAAACAAGTATTATAGCTTATCCACAGTTCTATTAGTTCTTTGAATCTCAGAGGGTTTTCTAATAATAAATTTAGGGGTTTTTGCAAGAAGCACAAGTGGAAGCTTAAAGAACATCTATCGATGTTAACTTGAAGTATCAATGCTTTCAATGATAAGGATATGGCCGTTTTCAAGCTGATAGTCCTCAAAAAACAGAGTTATGATCCTTCAAGATACAAATGAGAGTGAATAGGAGTGTTGAAGTGTATTCAATGGAGTTGAATTTCTTACAATTTCTTTGAGATGTTCAAGAGGAACTATAGAGAACTGTTGTCGTCTTTGCAAGAGGTTTGAGTGATAAAACTTCATCGAGAGGTTAGATTCAGTTTTTTAGCACTCTTGATGACGTGATGAAACATGCTACCATGGTGCAGAAACAAGTCAAAGTAAGAAACAAGTATTATAGCTTATCCCACAGTTCTATTAGTTCATAGAATCTCATAGGAGTTTCTAATAATAAATTTAGGAGATTTTGCAAGAAGACACAAGTGGAAGCTTAAACAACACCTATCGATGTAAATATGAAGAATCAATGCTTTCAGTGACAAGGACATGGCCGTTTTCAAGCTGATAGTCCTCGAAACAGAGATATGATCCTTCAAGATACAAATGAGAGTTAATAGGAGTGTTGAAGTGTATTCAATGGAGTTGAATTTCTTACAATTGCTTTGAGATGTTCAAGAGGAACTATAGAGAGCTGTTGTCATCTTTGCAGGAGGTTTGAGTGATAAAACTTCATCGGAGGGTTCGAGTCAGTTTTTTAGCACTCGTGTTGACGTGATGAAACATGCTACCATGGTGCAGAAGCAAGTCAAAGTAAGAAACAAGTATTATAGCTTATCCACAGTTCTATTAGTTCATAGAATCTCATAGGAGTTTCTAATAATAAATTTAGGAGTTTTTGCAAGAAGACACAAGTGGAAGCTTAAACAACACTCGATGTGAATATGAAGAATCAATGCTTTCAGTGACAAGGATATGGCCGTTTTCAAGCTGATAGTCCTCGAAACAAAGTTATGATCCTTCAAGATACAAATGAGAGTGAATAGGAGTGTTGAAGTGTATTCAATGGAGTTGAATTTCTTACAATTGCTTTGAGATGTTCAAGAGGAACTATAGAGAACTGTTGTCATCTTTGCAAGAGGTTTGAGTGATAAAACTTCATCAGAGGGTTAGATTCAGTTTTTTAGCACTCTTGATGACGTGATGAAACATGCTACCATGGTGCAGAAGCAAGTCAAAGTAAGAAACAAGTATTATAGCTTATCCCACAGTTCTATTAGTTCATAGAATCTCATAGGAGTTTCTAATAATAAATTTGGGAGTTTTTGCAAGAAGACACAAGTG
Organism: Cardamine occulta; assembly: GCA_028015245.1. Lineage (NCBI taxonomy): Eukaryota > Viridiplantae > Streptophyta > Magnoliopsida > Brassicales > Brassicaceae > Cardamine > Cardamine occulta. The sequence goes on from CM051371.1 coordinate 4,561,861, forward strand.
GAAGCTTAAACAACACCTATTGATGTGAATATGAAGAATCAATGCTTTAAGTGACAAGGATTTGGCAATTTTCAAGATAATAGTCTTGGAAACAGAGTTATGACCCTTCAAGATACAAATGACAGTGAATAGATGTGTTGAATTGTATTCATGAGGTGGGATCTCTTACAATTGCTTTGAGATGATCAATATGAACTATAGAGAGCTATTGTCGTCTTTGTAAGAGGTTTGAGTGATAAAACTTCATCAGAGGGTTAGATTTAGTCTTTTAGCACTCTTGATGATGTAATGAAACATGGTACCATGGTGTAGAAGCAAGTCAAAGTAAGAAACAATCATTATAGCTTATCCAACAGTACTATTAGTTCTTAGAATCTCATAGGAGTTTCTCATAGAAATTGGGGAGTTGTTGCAAGAAGACACAAGTGGAAGCTTAAAGAACACCTATCGATGTGAATATGAAGAATCAATGCTTTCAGTGACAAGGATATGACCGTTTTCAAGCTGATAGTCCTCGAAACAAAGTTATGATCCTTCAAGATACAAATGAGAGTGAATAGGAGTGTTGAAGTGTATTCAATGGAGTTGAATTTCTTACAATTGCTTTGAGATGTTCAAGAGGAACTATAGAGAACTGTTGTCGTCTTTGCAAGAGGTTTGAGTGATAAAACTTCATCAGAGGGTTAGATTCAGTTTTTAGCACTTTTGATGATGTGATGAAACATGCTACCATGGTGCGAAGCAAAGTCAAAGTAAAACAAGTATTATAAGCTTATCCCACGCTCCTATTAGTTCATAGAGTCTCATAGGATTTTCTAATAATAAATTTAGGAGTTTTTGCAAGAAGACACAAGTGGAAGCTTAAAGAACACCTATCGATGTGAATATGAAGAATCAATGCTTTCGGTGACAAGGATATGGCCGTTTTCAAGCTGATAGTCCTCAACGCAGAGTTATGATCCTTCAAGATACAAATGAGAGTGAATAGGAGTGTTGAAGTGTATTCAATGGAGTTGAATTTCTTACAATTTCTTTGAGATGTTCAAGAGGAACTATAGAGAACTGTTGTCGTCTTTGCAAGAGGTTTGAGTGATAAAACTTTATCAGAGGTTAGATTCAGTTTTTAGCACTCTTGATGACGTGATGAAACATGCTACCATGGTGCGAAACAAGTCAAAGTAAGAAACAAGTATTATAGCTTATCCCCATTCTATTAGTTCATAGAATCTCATAGGAGTTTCTAATAATAAATTTAGGAGTTTTTGCAAGAAGACACAAGTGGAAGCTTAAACAACACCTATCGATGTAAATATGAAGAATCAATGCTTTCAGTGACAAGGACATGGCCGTTTTCAAGCTGATAGTCCTGAAACAGAGTTATGATCCTTCAAGATACAAATGAGAGTGAATAGGAGTGTTGAAGTGTATTCAATGGAGTTGAATTTCTTACAATTGCTTTGAGATGTTCAAGAGGAACTATAGAGAACTGTTGTCGTCTTTGCAAGAGGTTTGAGTGATAAAACTTCATCAGAGGGTTAGATTCAGTTTTTTAGCACTCTTGATGACGTGATGAAACATGCTACCATGGTGCAGAAGTCAAAGTCAAAAGTAAAAACAAGTATTATAGCTTATCCCACAGTTCTATTAGTTCATAGAATCTCATAGGAGTTTCTAATAATAAATTTAGGAGTTTTTGCAAGAAGACACAAGTGGAAGCTTAAACAACACCTATCGATGTGAATATGAAGAATCAATGCTTTCAGTGACAAGGATATGGCCGTTTTCAAGCTGATAGTCCTCGAAACAGAGTTATGATCCTTCAAGATACAAATGAGAATGAATAGGAGTGTTGAAGTGTATTCAATGGAGTTGAATTTCTTACAATTGCTTTGAGATGTTCAAGAGAGGAACTATAGAGAACTGTTACGTCTTTGCAAGAGGTTTGAGTGATAAAACTTCATCGGGAGGGGGATTGGATTCAGTTTTTTAGCACTCTTGATGACGTGATGAAACATGCTACAATGGTGTAGAAGCAAGTCAAAGTAAGAAACAAGTATTATAGCTTATCCCACAGTTCTATTAGTTCATAGAATCTCATAGGAGTTTCTAATAATAAATTTGAGAGTTTTTGCAAGAAGACACAAGTGGAAGCTTAAACAACACATATTGATGTGAATATGAAGAATCAATGCTTTAAGTGACAAGGATTTGACAATTTTCAAGATGATAGTCCTGGAAACAGAGTTATGACCCTTCAAGATACAAATGAGAGTGAATAGATGTGTTGAATTGTATTCAATGGAGTCGGATCTCTTGCAATTGCTTTGAGATGATCAAGATGAACTATAGAGAGCTATTGTCGTCTTTGTAAGAGGTTTGAGTGATAAAACTTCATCAGAGGGTTAGATTTAGTCTTTTAGCACTCTTGATGATGTAATGAAACATGGTACCATGGTGTAGAAGCAAGTCAAAAGTAAAAGCAATCATTATAGCTTATCCAACAGTACTATTAGTTCTTAGAATCTCATAGGAGTTTCTCATAGAAATTGGGGAGTTGTTGCAAGAAGACACAAGTGGAAGCTTAAAGAACACCTATCGATGTGAATATGAAGAATCAATGCTTTCAGTGACAAGGATATGGCCGTTTTCAAGCTGATAGTCCTCGAAACAAAGTTATGATCCTTCAAGATACAAATGAGAGTGAATAGGAGTGTTGAAGTGTATTCAATGGAGTTGAATTTCTTACAATTGCTTTGAGATGTTCAAGAGGAACTATAGAGAACTGTTGTCGTCTTTGCAAGAGGTTTGAGTGATAAAACTTCATCAGAGGGTTAGATTCAGTTTTTTAGCACTCTTGATGACGTGATGAAACATGCTACGATGGTGCAAAAGCAAGTCAAAGTAAGAAACCAGTATTATAGCTTTCACCTGATTCTATTAGTTCATAGAATCTCATAGGAGTTTCTAATAATAAATTTGGGAGTTTTTGCAAGAAGACACAAGTGGAAGCTTAAACAACACCTATTGATGTGAATATGAAGAATCAATGCTTTAAGTGACAAGGATTTGGCAATTTTCAAGATGATAATCCTGGAAACAGAGTTATGACCCTTCAAGATACAAATGACAGTGAATAGATGTGTTGAATTGTATTTAATGGAGGCGGATCTCTTACAATTGCTTTGAGATGATCAAGATGAACTATAGAGAGCTATTGTCGTCTTTGTAAGAGGTTTGAGTGATAAAACTTCATCAGAGGGTTAGATTTAGTCTTTTAGCACTCTTGATGATGTAATGAAACATGGTACCATGGTGTAGAAGCAAGTCAAAGTAAGAAACAATCATTATAGCTTATCCAACAGTACTATTAGTTCTTCGAATCTCATAGGAGTTTCTCATAGAAATTGGGGAGTTGTTGCAAGAAGACACAAGTGGAAGCTTAAAGAACACCTATCGATGTGAATATGAAGAATCAATGCTTTCAGTGACAAGGATATGGCCGTTTTCAAGCTGATATTCCTCGAAACAAAGTTATGATCCTTCAAGATACAAATGAGAGTGAATAGGAGTGTTGAAGTGTATTCAATGGAGTTGAATTTCTTACAATTGCTTTGAGATGTTCAAGAGGAACTATAGAGAACTGTTGTCGTCTTTGCAAGAGGTTTGAGTGATAAAACTTCATCAGAGGGTTAGATTCAGTTTTTTAGCACTCTTGATGACGTGATGAAACATGCTACCATGGTGCAAAAGCAAGTCAAAGTAAGAAACAAGTATTATAGCTTATCCCACAGTTCTATTAGTTCATAGAATCTCATAGGAGTTTCTAATAATAAATTTAGGAGTTTTTGCAAGAAGACACAAGTGGAAGCTTAAACAACACCTATCGATGTGAATAATGAAGAATAATGCTTTCAGTGTGACAAGGATATGGCCGTTTCAAGCTGATAGTCCTCGAAACAGAGTTATGATCCTTCAAGATACAAATGAGAGTGAATAGGAGTGTTGAAGTGTATTCAATGGAGTTGAATTTCTTACAATTTCTTTGAGATGTTCAAGAGAAACTATAGAGAACTGTTGTCGTCTTTGCAAGAGGTTTGAGTGATAAAACTTCATCGAGAGGGTTAGATTCAGTTTTTAGCACTCTTGATGACGTGATGAAACATGCTACCATGGTGCAAAAAGCAAGTCAAAGTAAGAAACAAGTATTATAAGCTTATCCACAGTTCTATTAGTTCATAGAATCTCATAGGAGTTTCTAATAATAAATTTAGGAGTTTTTGCAAGAAGACACAAGTGGAAGCTTAAACAACACCTATCGATGTGAATATGAAGAATCAATGCTTTCGGTGACAAGGACATGGCCGTTTTCAAGCTGATAGTCCTCGAAACAGCGAGTTATGATCCTTCAAGATACAAATGAGAGTGAATATGAGTGTTGAAGTGTATTTAATGGAGTTGAATTTCTTACAATTGCTTTGAGATGTTCAAGAGGAACTATAGAGAACTGTTGTCGTCTTTGCAAGAGGTTTGAGTGATAAAACTTCATCAGAGGGTTAGATTCAGTTTTTTAGCACTCTTGATGACGTGATGAAACATGCTACCATGGTGCAGAAGCAAGTCAAAGTAAGAAACAAGTATTATAGCTTATCCCACAGTTCTATTAGTTCATAGAATCCCATAGGAGTTTCTAATAATAAATTTAGGAGTTTTTGCAAGAAGACACAAGTGGAAGCTTAAACAACACCTATCGATGTGAATATGAAGAATCAATGCTTTCAGTGACAAGGATATGGCCGTTTTCAAGCTGATAGTCCTCGAAACAAAGTTATGATCCTTCAAGATACAAATGAGAGTGAATAGGAGTGTTGAAGTGTATTCAATGGAGTTGAATTTCTTACAATTGCTTTGAGATGTTCAAGAGGAACTATAAGAAGCTATTGTTGTCTTTGCAAGAGGTTTGAGTGATAAAACTTCATCAGAGGATTGGATTCAGTTTTTTAGCACTCTTGATGACGTGATGAAACATGCTACAATGGTGTAGAAGCAAGTCAAAGTAAGAAACAAGTATTATAGCTTATCCCACAGTTCTATTAGTTCATAGAATCTCATAGGAGTTTCTAATAATAAATTTGAGAGTTTTTGCAAGAAGACACAAGTGGAAGCTTAAACAACACATATTGATGTGAATATGAAGAATCAATGCTTTAAGTGACAAGGATTTGGCAATTTTCAAGATGATAGTCCTGGAAACAGAGTTATGACCCTTCAAGATACAAATGAGAGTGAATAGAAGTTTTGAACTGTAATCAAAGGAGTTGGATCTCTTGCAATTGCTTTGAGATGATCAAGATGAACTATAGAGAGCTATTATCGTCTTTGTAAGAGGTTTGAGTGATAAAACTTCATCAGAGGGTTAGATTTAGTCTTTTAGCACTCTTGATGATGTAATGAAACATGGTACCATGGTGTACAAGCAAGTCAAAGTAAGAAACAATCATTATAGCTTATCCAACAGTACTATTAGTTCTTAGAATCTCATAGGAGTTTCTTATAGAAATTGGGAAGTTGTTGCAAGAAGACACAAGTGGAAGCTTAAAGAACACCTATCGATGTGAATATGAAGAATCAATGCTTTCAGTGAAAAGGATATGGCCGTTTTCAAGCTGATAGTCCTCGAAACAGAGTTATGATCCTTCAAGATACAAATGAGAGTGAATAGGAGTGTTGAAGTGTATTCAATGGAGTTGAATTTCTTACAATTGCTTTGAGATGTTCAAGAGGAACTATAGAGAACTGTTGTCATCTTTGCAAGAGGTTTGAGTGATAAAACTTCATCAGAGGGTTAGATTCAGTTTTTTAGCACTCTTGATGACGTGATGAAACATGCTACCATGGTGCAGAAGCAAATCAATGTAAGAAACAAGTATTATAGCTTATCCCACAGTTCTATTAGTTCATAGAATCTCATAGGAGTTTCTAATAATAAATTTGGGAGTTTTTGAAAGAAGACACAAGTGGAAGCTTAAACAACACCTATTGATGTGAATATGAAGAATCAATGCTTTAAGTGACAAGGATTTGGCAATTTTCAAGATGATAGTCCTGGAAACAGAGTTATGACCCTTCAAGATACAAATGACAGTGAATAGATGTGTTGAATTGTATTCAATGGAGGCGGATCTCTTACAATTGCTTTGAGATGATCAAGATGAATTATAGAGAGCTATTGTCGTCTTTGTAAGAGGTTTGAGTGATAAAACTTCATCAGAGGGTTAGATTTAGTCTTTTAGCACTCTTGATGATGTAATGAAACATGGTACCATGGTGTAGAAGCAAGTCAAAGTAAGAAACAATCATTATAGCTTATCCAACAGTACTATTAGTTCTTAGAATCTCATAGGAGTTTCTCATAGAAATTGGGGAGTTGTTGCAAGAAGACACAAGTGGAAGCTTAAAGAACACCTATCGATGTGAATATGAAGAATCAATGCTTTCAGTGACAAGGATATGGCCGTTTTCAAGCTGATAGTCCTCGAAACAAAGTTATGATCCTTTAAGATACAAATGAGAGTGAATAGGAGTGTTGAAGTGTATTCAATGGAGTTGAATTTCTTACAATTGCTTTGAGATGTTCAAGAGGAACTATAGAGAACTGTTGTCGTCTTTGCAAGAGGTTTGAGTGATAAAACTTCATCAGAGGGTTAGATTCAGTTTTTTAGCACTCTTGATGACGTGATGAAACATGCTACCATGGTGCAGAAGCAAGTCAAAGTAAGAAACAAGTATTATAGCTTATCCCACAGTTCTATTAGTTCATAGAGTCTCATAGGATTTTCTAATAATAAATTTAGGAGTTTTTGCAAGAAGACACAAGTGGAAGCTTAAAGAACACCTATCGATGTGAATATGAAGAATCAATGCTTTCAGTGACAAGGATATGGCCGTTTTCAAGCTGATAGTCCTCAAAGCAGTTATGATCCTTCCGATACAAATGAGAGTGAATAGGAGTGTTAAAGTGTATTCCATGGAGTTGAATTTCTTACAATTTCTTTGAGATGTTCAAGAGGAACTATATAGAACTGTTGTCGTCTTTGCAAGAGGTTTGAGTGATAAAACTTCATCGAGAGGTTAGATTCAGTTTTTTAGCACTCTTGATGACGTGATGAAACATGCTACCCTGGTGCAGAAACAAGTCAAAGTAAAAAAACAAGTATTATAGCTTATCCCACAGTTCTATTAGTTCATAGAATCTCATAGGAGTTTCTAATAATAAATTTAGGAGTTTTTGCAAGAAGACACAAGTGGAGGCTTAAACAACACCTATTGATGTGAATATGAAGAATTAATGCTTTCAGTGACAAGGACATGGCCGTTTTCAAGCTGATAGTCCTCGAAACAGAGTTATGATCCTTCAAGATACAAATGAGAGTGAATAGGAGTGTTGAAGTGTATTCAATGGAGGTGGATTTCTTACAATTGCTTTGAGATGGTGAAGAGGGACTATAGAGAACTGTTGTACGTCTTTGCAAGGAGGTTTGAGTGATAAAACTTCATCGAGAGGGTTAGATTCAGTTTTTTAGCACTCTTGATGACGTGATGAAACATGCTACCATGGTGCGTAAGCAAGTCAAAAGTAAGAAACAAGTATTATAGCTTATCCACAGTTCTATTAGTTCATAGAATCTCATAGGAGTTTCTAATAATAAATTTAGGAGTTTTTGCAAGAAGACACAAGTGGAAGCTTAAACAACACCTATCGATGTGAATATGAAGAATCAATGCTTTTCAATGACAAGGATATGGCCGTTTTCAAGCTGATAGTCCTCGAAACAGAGTTATGATCCTTCAAGATACAAATGAGAGGGAATAGGAGTGTTGAAGTGTATTCAATGGAGTTGAATTTCTTACAATTTCTTTGAGATGTTCAAGAGAAACTATAGAAGCTGTTATCGTCTTTGCAAGAGGTTTGAGTGATAAAACTTCATCAGAGGGTTAGATTCAGTTTTTTAGCACTCTTGATGACGTGATGAAACATGCTACCATGGTGCAAAAGCAAGTCAAAGTAAGAAACAAGTATTATAGCTTATCCCACAGTTCTATTAGTTCATAGAATCTCATAGGAGTTTCTAATAATAAATTTAGGAGTTTTTGCAAGAAGACACAAGTGGAAGCTTAAACAACACCTATCGATGTGAATATGAAGAATCAATGCTTTCAGTGACAAGGACATGGACGTTTTCAAGCTGATAGTCCTCGAAACAGAGTTATGATCTTTCAAGATACAAATGAGAGTAAATATGAGTGTTGAAGTGTATTTAATGGAGTTGAATTTCTTACAATTGCTTTGAGATGTTCAAGAGGAACTATAGAGAACTGTTGTCGTCTTTGCAAGAGGTTTGAGTGATAAAACTTCATCAGAGGGTTAGATTCAGTTTTTTAGCACTCTTGATGACGTGATGAAACATGCTACCATGGTGCAGAAGCAAGTCAAAGTAAGAAACAAGTATTATAGCTTATCCCACAGTTCTATTAGTTCATAGAATCCCATAGGAGTTTCTAATAATAAATTTAGGAGTTTTTGCAAGAAGACACAAGTGGAAGCTTAAACAACACCTATCGATGTGAATATGAAGAATCAATGCTTTCAGTGACAAGGATATGGCCGTTTTCAAGCTGATAGTCCTCGAAACAGAGTTATGATCCTTCAAGATACAAATGAGAGTGAATAGGAGTGTTGAAGTGTATTCAATGGAGTTGAATTTCTTACAATTGCTTTGAGATGTTCAAGAGGAACTATAGAGAACTGTTGTCGTCTTTGCAAGAGGTTTGAGTGATAAAACTTCATCAGAGGATTGGATTCAGTTTTTTAGCACTCTTGATGACGTGATGAAACATGCTACAATGGTGTAGAAGCAAGTCAAAGTAAGAAACAAGTATTATAGCTTATCCCACAGTTCTATTAGTTCATAGAATCTCATAGGAGTTTCTAATAATAAATTTGAGAGTTTTTGCAAGAAGACACAAGTGGAAGCTTAAACAACACATATTGATGTGAATATGAAGAATCAATGCTTTAAGTGACAAGGATTTGGCAATTTTCAAGATGATAGTCCTGGAAACAGAGTTATGACCCTTCAAGATACAAATGAGAGTGAATAGATGTGTTGAATTGTATTCAATGGAGTCGGATCTCTTGCAATTGCTTTGAGATGATCAAGATGAACTATAGAGAGCTATTGTCGTCTTTGTAAGAGGTTTGAGTGATAAAACTTCATCAGAGGGTTAGATTTAGTCTTTTAGCACTCTTGATGATGTAATGAAACATGGTAGCATGGTGTAGAAGCAAGTCAAAGTAAGAAACAATCATTATAGCTTATCCACATCTTTATTAGTTCTTAGAATCTCATAGGAGTTTCTCATAGAAATTGGGGAGTTGTTGCAAGAAGACACAAGTGGAGGCTTAAAGAACACCTATCGATGTGAATATGAAGAATCAATGCTTTCAGTGACAAGGATATGGCCATTTTCAAGCTGATAGTCCTCGAAACAGAGTTATGATCCTTCAAGATACAAATGAGAGTGAATAGGAGTGTTGAAGTGTATTCAATGGAGTTGAATTTCTTACAATTTCTTTGAGATGTTCAAGAGGAACTATAGAGAACTGTTGTCGTCTTTGCAAGAGGTTTGAGTGATAAAACTTCATCAGAGGGTTAGATTCAGTTTTTTAGCACTCTTGATGACGTGATGAAACATGCTACCATGGTGCAGAAGCAAGTCAAAGTAAGAAACAAGTATTATAGCTTATCCCACAGTTCTATTAGTTCATAGAATCTCATAGGAGTTTCTAATAATAAATTTAGGAGTTTTTGCAAGAAGACACAAGTGGAAGCTTAAACAACACCTATCGATGTGAATATGAAGAATCAATGCTTTCAGTGACAAGGACATGGCCGTTTTCAAGCTGATAGTCCTCGAAACAGAGTTATGATCCTTCAAGATACAAATGAGAGTGAATAGGAGTGTTGAAGTGTATTCAATGGAGTTGAATTTCTTACAATTGCTTTGAGATGTTCAAGAGGAACTATAGAGAACTGTTGTCGTCTTTGCAAGAGGTTTAAGTGATAAAACTTCATCAGAGGGTTAGATTCAGTTTTTTAGCACTCTTGATGACGTGATGAAACATGCTACCATGGTGCAGAAGCAAGTCAAAGTAAGAAACAAGTATTATAGCTTATCCCACAGTTCTATTAGTTCTTAGAATCTCATAGGAGTTTCTAATAATAAATTTAGGAGTTTTTACAAGAAGACACAAGTGGAAGCTTAAACAACACCTATCGGTGTGAATATGAAGAATCAATGCTTTCAGTGACAAGGATATGGCCGGTTTCAAGCTGATAGTCCTCGAAACAGAGTTATGATCCTTCAAGATACAAATGAGAGTGAATAGGAGTGTTGAAGTGTATTCAATGGAGTTGAATTTCTTACAATTTCTTTAAGATGTTCAAGAGGAACTATATAGAACTGTTGTCGTCTTTGCAAGAGGTTTGAGTGATAAAACTTCATCAGAGGGTTAGATTCAGTTTTTTAGCACTCTTGATGACGTGATGAAACATGCTACCATGGTGCAGAAGCAAGTCAAAGTAAGAAACAAATATTATAGCTTATCCCACAGTTCTATTAGTTCATAGAATCCCATAGGAGTTTCTAATAATAAATTTAGGAGTTTTTGCAAGAAGACACAAGTGGAAGCTTAAACAACACCTATCGATGTGAATATGAAGAATCAATGCTTTCAGTGACAAGGACATGGCCGTTTTCAAGCTGATAGTCCTCGAAAAAGAGTTATGATCCTTCAAGATACAAATGAGAGTGAATGGGAGTGTTGAAGTGTATTCAATGGAGTTGAATTTCTTACAATTGCTTTGAGATGTTCAAGAGGAACTATAGAGAACTGTTATCGTCTTTGCAAGAGATTTGAGTGATAAAACTTCATCAGAGGGTTAGATTCAGTTTTTTAGCACTCTTGATGACGTGATGAAACATGCTACCATGGTGCAGAAGCAAGTCAAAGTAAGAAACAAGTATTATAGCTTTCCTATCCAGTTCTATTAGTTCATAGAATCCCATAGCAGTTTCTAATAATAAATTTAGGAGTTTTTGCAAGAAGACACAAGTGGAAGCTTAAACAACACCTATCGATGTGAATATGAAGAATCAATGCTTTCAGTGACAAGGATATGGCCGTTTTCAAGCTGATAGTCCTCGAAACAGAGTTATGATCCTTCAAGATACAAATGAGAGTGAATAGGAGTGTTGAAGTGTATTCAATGGAGTTGAATTTCTTACAATTTCTTAGAGATGTTCAAGAGGAACTATATAGAACTGTTGTCGTCTTTGCAAGAGGTTTGAGTGATAAAACTTCAGCAGAGGGTTAGATTCAGTTTTTTAGCACTCTTGATGACGTGATGAAACATGCTACCATGGTGCAGAAACAAGTCAAAGTAAGAAACAAGTATTATAGCTTATCCCACAGTTCTATTAGTTCTTAGAATCTCATAGGAGTTTCTAATAATAAATTTGGGAGTTGTTACAAGAAGACACAAGAGGAAACTTAAACAACACCTATTGATGTGAATATGAAGAATCAATGCTTTCAGTGACAAGGATATGGCTGTTTTCAAGCTGATAGTCCTCGAAACAGAGTTATGATCCTTCAAGATACAAATGAGAGTGAATAGGAGTGTTGAAGTCTATTCAATGGAGTTGAATTTCTTACAATTACTTTGAGATGTTCAAGAGGAACCATAGAGAACTGTTGTCGTCTTTGCAAGATGTTTGAGTGATAAAACTTCATCAGAGGGTTATAATCAGTTTTTAAGCACTCTTGATGACGTGATGAAGCATGCTACTATGGTGCAGAAGCAAGTCAAAGTAAGAAACAAGCATTATAGCTTATCCCACAGTTCTATTAGTTCTTAGAATCTCATAGGAGTTTCTAATAATAAATTTAGGAGTTTTTGCAAGAAGACACAAGTGGAAGCTTAAACAACACCTATCGATGTGAATATGAAGAATCAATGCTTTCAGTGACAAGGATATGGCCGTTTTCAAGCTGATAGTCCTCGAAACAGAGTTATGATCCTTCAAGATACAAATGAGAGTGAATAGGAGTGTTGAAGTGTATTCAATGGAGTTGAATTTCTTACAATTTCTTTGAGATGTTCAAGAGGAACTATAGAGAACTGTTGTCGTCTTTGCAAGAGGTTTGAGTGATAAAACTTCATCGAGAGGGTTAGATTCAGTTTTTTTAGCACTCTTGATGACGTGATGAAACATGCTACCATGGTGCGAAGCAAGTCAAAGTAAAGAAACAAGTATTATAAGCTTATCCCAGTCCTATTAGTTCATAGAATCTCATAGGAGTTTCTAATAATAAATTTAGGAGTTTTGCAAGAAGACACAAGTGGAAGCTTAAACAACACCTATCGATGTGAATATGAAGAATCAATGTTTCTTTTTATGAAAAGGAAAAGGGTTTTGTTAAAGCAGAGTTATGATCCTTCAAGATCCAAATGAGAGTGAATAGGAGTGTTGAAGTGTATTCAATGGAGTTGAATTTCTTACAATTGCTTTGAGATGTTCAAGAGGAACTATAGAGAACTGTTGTCGTCTTTGCAAGAGGTTTGAGTGATAAAACTTCATCAGAGGGTTAGATTCAGTTTTTTAGCACTCTTGATGACGTGATGAAACATGCTACCATAGTGCAGAAGCAAGTCAAAGTAAGAAACAAGTATTATAGCTTATCCCACAGTTCTATTAGTTCATAGAATCTCATAGGAGTTTCTAATAATAAATTTAGGAGTTTTTGCAAGAAGACACAAGTGGAAGCTTAAACAACACCTATCGATGTGAATATGAAGAATCAATGCTTTCAGTGACAAGGATATGGCCGTTTTCAAGCATGATAGTCCTCGAAACAGAGTTATGATCCTTCAAGATACAAATGAGAGTGAATAGGAGTGTTGAAGTGTATTCAATGGAGTTGAATTTCTTACAATTGCTTTGAGATGTTCAAGAGGAACTATAGAGAACTGTTGTCGTCTTTGCAAGAGGTTTGAGTGATAAAACTTCATCAGAGGGTTACATTCAGTTTTTTAGCACTCTTGATGACATGATGAAACATGCTACAATGGTGTAGAAGGAAGTCAAAGTAAGAAACAAGTATTATAGCTTATCCCACAGTTCTATTAGTTCATAGAATGTCATAGGAGTTTCTAATAATAAATTTGAGAGTTTTTGCAAGAAGACACAAGTGGAAGCTTAAACAACACATATTGATGTGAATATGAAGAATCAATGGTTTAAGTGACAAGGATTTGGCAATTTTCAAGATGATAGTCCTGGAAACAGAGTTATGACCCTTCAAGATACAAATGAGAGTGAATAGATGTGTTGAATTGTATTCAATGGAGTCGGATCTCTTGCAATTGCTTTGAGATGATCAAGATGAACTATAGAGAGCTATTGTCGTCTTTGTAAGAGGTTTGAGTGATAAAACTTCATCAGAGGGTTAGATTTAGTCTTTTAGCACTCTTGATGATGTAATGAAACATGGTACCATGGTGTAGAAGCAAGTCAAAGTAAGAAACAATCATTATAAGCTATCATCCGATACTATTAGTTCTTAGAATCTCATAGGAGTTTCTCATAAGAAATTGGGGAGTTTGTTGCAAAGAAGACACAAGTGGAAACTTAAAGAACACCTATCGATGTGAATATGAAGAATCAATGCTTTCAGTGACAAGGATATGGCCGTTTTCAAGCTGATAGTCCTCGAAACAGAGTTATGATCCTTCAAGATACAAATGAGAGTGAATAGGAGTGTTGAAGTGTATTCAATGGAGTTGAATTTCTTACAATTTCTTTGAGATGTTCAAGAGGAACTATAGAGAACTGTTGTCTTTGCTGCAAGAGGTTTGAGTGATAAAACTTCATCAGAGGGTTAGATTCAGTTTTTTAGCACTCTTGATGACGTGATGAAACATGCTACCATGGTGCAGAAGCAAGTCAAAGTAAGAAACAAGTATTATAGCTTATCCCACAGTTCTATTAGTTCATAGAATCTCATAGGAGTTTCTAATAATAAATTTAGGAGTTTTTGCAAGAAGACACAAGTGGAAGCTTAAACAACACCTATCGATGTGAATATGAAGAATCAATGCTTTCAGTGACAAGGACATGGCCGTTTTCAAGCTGATAGTCCTCAAAACAGAGGTATGATCCTTCAAGATACGAATGAGAGTGAAGAGGAGTGTTGAAGTGTATTCAATGGAGTTGAATTTCTTACAATTGCTTTGAGATGTTCAAGAGGAACTATAAAGAACTGTTGTCGTCTTTGCAAGAGGTTTGAGTGATAAAACTTCATCGGAGGGTTAGATTCAGTTTTTTAGCACTCTTGATGACGTGATGAAACATGCTACCATGGTGCAGAAGCAAGTCAAAAGAAACAAGTATTATAAGCTTATCCCACGTTTTATTAGTTCATAGAATCTCATAGGAGTTTCTAATAATAAATTTGGGAGTTTTTGCAAGAAGACACAAGTGGACGCTTAAACAACACCTATTGATGTGAATATGAAGAATCAATGCTTTAAGTGACAAGGATTTGGCAATTTTCAAGATGATAGTCCTCGGAAACAGAGTTATGACCCTTCAAGATACAAATGAGAGTGAATAGATGTGTTGAATTGTATTCAATGGAGTCGGATCTCTTACAATTGCTTTGAGATGATCAAGATGAACTATAGAGAGCTATTATGCGTCTTTGTAAGGAGGTTTGAGTGATAAAGCTTCATCAGAGTCTTCGATTTAGTCTTTTAGCACTCTTGATGATTTAATGAGCCATGGTAGCAAGGTGTAGAAGCAAGTCAAAGTAAGAAACAATCATTATAACCTTATCCAGTGATCTTATTAGTTCTTAGAGTCTCATAGGAGTTTCTCATAGAAATTGGGGAGTTGTTGCAAGAAGACACAAGTGGAAGCTTAAAGAACACCTATCGATGATAATATGAAGAATCAATGCTTTCAGTGACAAGGATATGGCCGTTTTCAAGCTGATAGTCCTCGAAACAGAGTTATGATCCTTCAAGATACAAATGAGAGTGAATAGGAGTTTTGAAGTGTATTCAATGGAGTTGAATTTCTTACAATTGCTTTGAGATGTTCAAGAGGAACTATAGAGAACTGTTGTCGTCTTTGCAAGAGGTTTGAGTGATAAAACTTCATCAGAGGGTTCGATTCAGTTTTTTAGCACTCTTGATGACGTGATGAAACATGCTACCATGGTGCAGAAGCAAGTCAAAGTAAGAAACAAGTATTATAGCTTATCCCACAGTTCTATTAGTTCATAGAATCTCATAGGAGTTTCTAATAATACATTTGGGAGTTTTTGCAAGAAGACACAAGTGGAAGCTTAAACAACACCTATTGATGTGAATATGAAGAATCAATGCTTTAAGTGACAAGGATTTGGTAATTTTCAAGATGATAGTCCTGGAAACAGAGTTATGACCCTTCAAGATACAAATGAGAGTAAATAGATGTGTTGAATTGTATTCAATGGAGTCGGATCTCTTAGAATTGCTTTGAGATGATCAAGATGAACTATAGAGAGCTATTGTCATCTTTGTAAGAGGTTTGAATGATAAAACTTCATCAGAGGGTTATATTTAGTCTTTTAGCACTCTTGATGATGTAATGAAACATGGTACCATGGTGTAGAAGCAAGTCAAAGTAAGAAACAATCATTATAGCTTATCCAACAGTACTATTAGTTCTTAGAATGTCATAGGAGTTTCTCATAGAAGTTGGGAAGTTGTAGCAAGAAGACACAAGTGGAAGCTTAAAGAACACCTATTGATGTGAATATGAATAATCAATGCTTTCACTGACAAGGATATGGCCATTTTCAAGCTGATAGTCCTCAAAACAGAGTTATGATCCTTCAAGATACAAATGAGAGTGAATAGGAGTGTTGAAGTGTATTCAATGGAGTTAAACCTCTTACAATTGCTTTGAGGTGTTCAGGGGGAAGTATAGAGATCTATTGTCGTCTTTGCAAGAGGTTTGACTGATAAAACTTCATCAGAGGGTTAGATTTAACTTTTTAGCACTCTTGATGACGTGATGAAACATGCTACCATGGTGCAGAAGCAAGTCAAAGTAAGAAACAAGCATTATAGCTTATCCCACAGTTCTATTAGTTCTTAGAATCTCATAGGAGTTTCTAATTATAAATTTGGGAGTTGTTGCAAGAAGACACAAGTGGAAGCTTAAACAACACCTATCGATATGAATATGAAGAATCAATGCTTTCAGTGACAAGGATATGGTCGTTTTCAAGCTGATAGTCCTTGAAACAGAGTTATGATCCTTCAAGATACAAATGAGAGTGAATAAGAGTGTTGAAGTGTATTCAATGGAGTTGAATTTCTTACAATTGCTTTGAGATGTTCAAGAGGAACTATAGAGAACTGTTGTCGTCTTTGCAAGAGGTTTGAGTGATAGAACTTCATCAGAGGGTTAGATTCAGTTTTTTAGCACTCTTGATGACGTGATGAAACATGCTACCATGGTGCAGAAGCAAGTCAAAGTAAGAAACAAGTATTATAGCTTATCCCACAGTTCTATTAGTTCATAGAATCTCATAGGAGTTTCTAATAATAAATTTAGGAGTTTTTGCAAGAAGACAGAAGTGGAAGCTTAAACAACACCTATCGATGTAAATATGAAGAATCAATGCTTTCAGTGACAAGGATATGGCCGTTTTCAAGCTGATAGTCCTCAAAACAGAGTTATGATCCTTCAAGATACAAATGAGAGTGAATAGGAGTGTTGAAGTGTATTCAATGGAGTTGAATTTCTTACAATTGCTTTGAGATGTTCAAGAAGAACTATAGAGAACTGTTGTCGTCTTTGCAAGGGGTTTCAGGGATAAAACTTCATCGGAGGGCTAGATTCAGTTTTTTCGGACTCTTGAAGCCGTGATGAAACATGCTACAATGGTGTAGAAGCAAGTCAACGCAAGACACAAGTATTATAGCTTATCCAACAGTTCTATTAGTTCTTAGAATGTCATAGGAGTTTCTAATAATAAATTTGGGAGTTTTTGCAAGAAGACACAAGTGGAAGCTTAAACAACACACTATTGATGTGAATATGAACAATCAATGCTTTCAGTGACAAGGATTTGGCAATTTTCAAGATGATAGTCCTCGAAACAGAGTTATGACCCTTCAAGATACAAATGAGAGTGAATAAATGTGTTGAATTGTATTCAATGGAGTCGGATCTCTTACAATTGCTTTGAGATGATCAAGATGAACTATAGAGAGCTATTGTCGTCTTTGTAAGAGGTTTGAGTGATAAAACTTCATCGAGAGGGTTAGATTTAGTCTTTTAGCACTCTTGATGATGTAATGAAACATGGCTACCATGGTGTAGAAGCAAGTCAAAGTAAAGCAAACATTCATTAGCTTATCCAACAGTACTATTAGTTCTTAGAATCTCATAGGAGTTTCTCATAGAAATTGGGGAGTTGTTGCAAGAAGACACAAGTGGAAGCTTAAAGAACACCTATCAATGTGAATATGAAGAATCAATGCTTTCAGTGACAAGGATATGGCCGTTTTCAAGCTGATAGTCCTCGAAACAGAGTTATGATCCTTCAAGATACAAATGAGAGTGAATAGGAGTGTTGAAGTGTATTCAATGGAGTTGAATTTCTTACAATTTCTTTGAGATGTTCAAGAGAAACTATAGAGAACTGTTGTCGTCTTTGCAAGAGGTTTGAGTGATAAAACTTCATCAGAGGGTTAGATTCAGTTTTTTAGCACTCTTGATGACGTGATGAAACATGCTACCATGGTGCAAAAGCAAGTCAAAGTAAGAAACAAGTATTATAGCTTATCCCACAGTTCTATTAGTTCATAGAATCTCATAGGAGTTTCTAATAATAAATTTAGGAGTTTTTGCAAGAAGACACAAGTGGAAGCTTAAACAACACCTATCGATGTGAATATGAAGAATCAATGCTTTTACTGACAAGGATATCACCGTTTTCAAGCTGATAGTCCTCAAAACAGAGTTATGATCCTTCAAGATACAAATGAGAGTGAATAGGAGTGTTGAAGTGTATTCAATGGAGTTGATTTTCTTACAATTGCTTTGAGATGTTCAAGAGGAACTATAGAGAACTGTTGTCGTCTTTTGCAAGAGGTTTGAGTGATAAAACTTCATCGAGAGGGTTAGATTCAGTTTTTTAGCACTCTTGATGACGTGGTGAAAAATGCTACCCTGGGGCCGAAGCGAGGCAAAGTGAGAAACAAGTATTATAAGCTTATCCAGATTCTATTAGTTCATAGAATCTCATAGGAGTTTCTAATAATAAATTTGGGAGTTTTTGCAAGAAGACACAAGTGGAAGCTTAAACAACACCTATTGATGTGAATATGAAGAATCAATGCTTTAAGTGACAAGGATTTGGCAATTTTCAAGATGATAGTCCTGGAAACAGAGTTATGACCCTTCAAGATACAAATGAGAGTGAATAGATGTGTTGAATTGTATTCAATGGAGTCGGATCTCTTACAATTGCTTTGAGATGATCAAGATGAACTATAGAGAGCTATTGTCGTCTTTGTAAGAGGTTTGAGTGATAAAACTTCATCAGAGGGTTAGATTTAGTCTTTTAGCACTCTTGATGATGTAATGAAACATGGTACCATGGTGTAGAAGCAAGTCAAAGTAAGAAAAAAGCATTATAGCTTATCCAGCATCTATTAGTTCTTAGAATCTCATAGGAGTTTCTCATAGAAATTGGGGAGTTGTTGCAAGAAGACACAAGTGGAAGCTTAAAGAACACCTATCGATGTGAATATGAAGAATCAATGCTTTCAGTGACAAGGATATGGCCGTTTTCAAGCTGATAGTCCTCGAAACAGAGTTATGATCCTTCAAGATACAAATGAGAGTGAATAGGAGTGTTGAAGTGTATTCAATGGAGTTGAATTTCTTACAATTTCTTTGAGATGTTCAAGAGGAACTATAGAGAACTGTTGTCGTCTTTTGCAAGAGGTTTGAGTGATAAAACTTCATCGGAGGGTTAGATTCAGCTTTTTAGCAGTTTTGATGATGTGATTAAACATGCTACTATGGTGCAGAAGCAAGTCAAAGTTAGAAACAAGTATTATAGCTTATCCCACCGTTCTATTAGTTCATAGAATCTCATAGGAGTTTCTAATAATAAATTTAGGAGTTTTTGCAAGAAGACACAAGTGGAAGCTTAAACAACACCTATCGATGTGAATATGAAGAATCAATGCTTTCAGTGACAAGGATATGGCCGTTTTCAAGCTGATAGTCCTCGAAACAGAGTTATGATCCTTCAAGATACAAATGAGAGTGAATAGGAGTGTTGAAGTGTATTCAATGGAGTTGAATTTCTTACAATTGCTTTGAGATGTTCAAGAAGAACTATAGAGAACTGTTGTCGTCTTTGCAAGAGGTTTGAGTGATAAAACTTCATCAGAGGGTTAGATTCAGTTTTTTAGCACTCTTGATGACGTGATGAAACATGCTACAATGGTGTAGAAGCAAGTCAAAGTAAGAAACAAGTATTATAGCTTATCCCACAGTTCTATTAGTTCATAGAATCTCATAGGAGTTTCTAATAATAAATTTGAGAGTTTTTGCAAGAAGACACAAGTGGAAGCTTAAACAACACATATTGATGTGAATATGAAGAATCAATGCTTTAAGTGACAAGGATTTGGCAATTTTCAAGATGATAGTCCTGGAAACAGAGTTATGACCCTTCAAGATACAAATGAGAGTGAATAGATGTGTTGAATTGTATTCCATGGAGTCGGATCTCTCTTACAATTGCTTTGAGATGATCAAGATGAACTATAGAGAGCTATTGGTCTTTGTAAGAGGTTTGAGTGATAAAACTTCATCGAGAGGGTTAGATTTAGTCTTTTAGCACTCTTGATGATGTAATGAAACATGGTACCATGGTGTAAGAAAGTCAAAGTCAAGAAACAATCATTATAGCTTATCCCAACGATTCTTATTAGTTCTTAGAATCTCATAGGAGTTTCTCATAGAAGTTGGGGAGTTGTTGCAAGAAGACACAAGTGGAAGCTTAAAGAACACCTATCGATGTGAATATGAAGAATCAATGCTTTCAGTGACAAGAGTATGGCCGTTTTCAGGCTGATAGTCCTCGAAGCAGATTTATTATCCTTCGAGATACAAATGAGAGTGAATTGGAGTGTTGAAGTGTATTCAATGGAGTTGAATTTCTTACAATTTCTTTGAGATGTCCAAGAGGAACTATAGAGAAATGTTGTCGTCTTTGCAAGAGGTTTGCGTGATCAAACTTCATCAGAGGGTTAGATTCAGTTTTTTAGCACTCTTGATGACGTGATGAACCATGCTACCATGGTGCAGAAGCAAGTCAAAGTAAGAAATAAGTATTATAGCTTATCCCACAGTTCTATTAGTTCATAGAATCTCATAGGAGTTTCTAATAATCAATTTAGGAGTTTTTGCAAGAAGACACAAGTGGAAGCTTAAACAACACCTATCGATGTGAATATGAAGAATCAATGCTTTCAGGTGACAAGGATATGGCCGTTTTCAAGCTGATAGTCCTCGAAACAGAAGTTATGATCCTTCAAGATACAAATGAGAGTGAATAGGAGTGTTGAAGTGTATTCAATGGAGTTGAATTTCTTACAATTGCTTTGAGATGTTCAAGAGGAACTATAGAAGGCTGTTGTGCGTCTTTGCAAGAGGTTTGAGTGATAAAACTTCATCGAGAGGGTTAGATTCAGTTTTTTAGCACTCTTGATGACGTGATGAAACATGCTACCATGGTGCAGAAGCAAGTCAAAGATGAAACAAGTATTATAGCTTATCCCACAGTTCTATTAGTTCATAGAATCTCATAGGAGGTTTCTAATAATAAATTTGGGAGTTTTTGCAAGAAGACACAAGTGGAAGCTTAAACAACACCTATTGATGTGAATATGAAGAATCAATGCTTTAAGTGACAAGGATTTGGCAATTTTCAAGATGATAGTCCTGGAAACAGAGTTATGACCCTTCAAGATACAAATGAGAGTGAATAGATGTGTTGAATTGTATTCAATGGAGTCGGATCTCTTACAATTGCTTTGAGATGATCAAGATGAACTATAGAGCAATCTATCGTCTTTGTAAGAGGTTTGAGTGATAAAACTTCATCGAGAGGGTTAGATTTAGTCTTTTAGCACTCTTGATGATGTAATGAAACATGGTACCATGGTGCAGAAGCAAGTCAAAGTAAGAAAGAATCATTATAGCTTATCAAGCGTTACTATTAGTTCTTAGAATCTCATAGGAGTTTCTCATAGAAATTGGGGAGTTGTTGCAAGAAGACACAAGTGGAAGCTTAAAGAACACCTATCGATGTGAATATGAAGAATCAATGCTTTCAGTGACAAGGATATGGCCGTTTTCAAGCTGATAGTCCTCGAAACAGAGTTATGATCCTTCAAGATACAAATGAGAGTGAATAGGAGTGTTGAAGTGTATTCAATGGAGTTGAATTTCTTACAATTTCTTTGAGATGTTCAAGAGGAACTATAGAGAACTGTTGTCGTCTTTGCAAGAGGTTTGAGTGATAAAACTTCATCAGAGGGTTAGATTCAGTTTTTTAGCACTCTTGATGACGTGATGAAACATGCTACCATGGTGCAGAAGCAAGTCAAAGTAAGAAACAAGTATTATAGCTTATCCCACAGTTCTATTAGTTCATAGAATCTCATAGGAGTTTCTAATAATAAATTTAGGAGTTTTTGCAAGAAGACACAAGTGGAAGCTTAAACAACACCTATCGATGTGAATATGAAGAATCAATGCTTTCAGTGACAAGGATATGGCCGTTTTCAAGCTGATAGTCCTCAAAACAGAGTTATGATCCTTCAAGATACAAATGAGAGTGAATAGGAGTGTTGAAGTGTATTCAATGGAGTTGAATTTCTTACAATTGCTTTGAGATGTTCAAGAGGAACTATAGAGAACTGTTGTCGTCTTTGCAAGAGGTTTGAGTGATAAAACTTCATCAGAGGGTTACATTCAGTTTTTAGTAGCACTCTTGATGACGTGATGAAACATGCTACCATGGTGCAGAAGCAAGTCAAAGTAAGAAACAAGTATTATAGCTTATCCCACAGTTCTATTAGTTCATAGAATCTCATAGGAGTTTCTAATAATAAATTTGGGAGTTTTTGCAACAAGACACAAGTGGAAGCTTAAAAAACACCTATTGATGTGAATATGAAGAATCAATGCTTTAAGTGACAAGGATTTGGCAATTTTCAAGATGATAGTCCTGGAAACAGAGTTATGACCCTTCAAGATACAAATGAGAGTGAATAGATGTGTTGAATTGTATTCAATGGAGTCGGATCTCTTACAATTGCTTTGAGATGATCAAGATGAACTATAGAGAGCTATTGTCGTCTTTGTAAGAGGTTTGAGTGATAAAACTTCATCAGAGGGTTAGATTTAGTCTTTTAGCACTCTTGATGATGTAATGAAACATGGTACCATGGTGTAGAAGCAAGTCAAAGTAAGAAACAATCATTATAGCTTATCCCATAGTTCTGTTAGTTCTTAGAATCTCATAGGAGTTTCTAATGGTGAACTTGGGAGTTGTTGCAAGAAGACACAAGTGGAAGCTTAAAGAACACTTATCGATGTGAATATGAAGAATCAATGCTTTCACTGACAAGGATATGGCCGTTTTCAAGCTGATAGTCCTCGAAACAGAGTTATGATCCTTCAAGATACAAATGAGAGTGAATAGGAGTGTTGAAGTGTATTCAATGGAGTTGAATTTCTTACAATTTCTTTGAGATGTTCAAGAGGAACTATATAGAACTGTTGTCGTCTTTGCAAGAGGTTTGAGTGATAAAACTTCATCGGAGGGTTAGATTCAGTTTTTTAGCACTCTTGATGACGTGATGAAACATGCTACCACGGTGCGAAGCAAGTCAAAGTAAGAAACAAGTATTATAGCTTATCCCACAGTTCTATTAGTTCTTAGAATCTCATAGGAGTTTCTAATAGTAAATTTGGGAGTTGTTGCAAGAAGACACACTTGGAGGCTTAAACAACACCTATTGGTGTGAATATGAAGAAACAATGATTTCGTTGACAAGAATTTGACCATTTTCAAGCTGATAGTCCTCGAAACAGAGTTATGATCCTTCAAGATACAAATGAGAGTGAATAGGAGTGTTGAAGTGTATTCAATGGAGTTGAATTTCTTACAATTGCTTTGAGATGTTCAACTGGCACTATAAAGAGCTGTTGTGGTCTTTGCAAGAGGTTTGAGTGATAAAACTTCATCAGAGGGTTAGATTCAGTTTTTTAGCACTCTTGATGACGTGATGAAACATGCTACCATGGTGCAGAAGCAAGTCAAAGTAAGAAACAAGTATTATAGCTTATCCCACAGTTCTATTAGTTCATAGAATCTCATAGGAGTTTCTAATAATAAATTTGGGAGTTTTTGCAAGAAGACACAAGTGGAAGCTTAAACAACACCTATTGATGTGAATATGAAGAATCAATGCTTTAAGTGACAAGGATTTGGCAATTTTCAAGATGATAGTCCTGGAAACAGAGTTATGACCCTTCAAGATACAAATGAGAGTGAATAGATGTGTTGAATTGTATTCAATGGAGTCGGATCTCTTAGAATTTCTTTGAGATGATCAAGATGAACTATAGAGAGCTATTGTCGTCTTTGTAAGAGGTTTGAGTGATAAAACTTCATCAGAGGGTTAGATTTAGTCTTTTAGCACTCTTGATGATGTACTGAAACATGGTACCATGGTGTAGCAGCAAGTCAAAGTAAGAAACAATCATTATAGCTTATCCAGCAGTACTATTAGTTCATAGAATCTCATAGGAGTTTCTAATAATAAATTTAGGAGTTTTTGCAAGAAGACACAAGTGGAAGCTTAAACAACACCTATCGATGTGAATATGAAGAATCAATGCTTTCAGTGACAAGAATATGGCCATTTTCAAGCTGATAGTCCTCGAAACAGAGTTATGATCCTTCAAGATACAAATGAGAGTGAATAGGAGTGTTGAAGTGTATTCAATGGAGTTGAATTTCTTACAATTGCTTTGAGATGTTCAAGAGGAACTATAGAGAACTGTTGTCGTCTTTGCAAGAGGTTTGAGTGATAAAACTTCATCAGAGGATTGGATTCAGTTTTTTAGCACTCTTGATGACGTGATGAAACATGCTACAATGGTGTAGAAGCAAGTCAAAGTAAGAAACAAGTATTATAGCTTATCCCACAGTTCTATTAGTTCATAGAATCTCATAGGAGTTTCTAATAATAAATTTGAGAGTTTTTGCAAGAAGACACAAGTGGAAGCTTAAACAACACATATTGATGTGAATATGAAGAATCAATGCTTTAAGTGACAAGGATTTGGCAATTTTCAAGATGATAGTCCTGGAAACAGAGTTATGACCCTTCAAGATACAAATGAGAGTGAATAGGAGTGTTGAAGTGTATTCAATGGAGTTGAATTTCTTACAATTGCTTTGAGATGTTCAAGAGGAACTGTAGAGAACTGTTGTCGTCTTTGCAAGAGGTTTGAGTGATAAAACTTCATCAGAGGGTTAGATTCAGTTTTTTAGCACTCTTGATGACGTGATGAAACATGCTACCATGGTGCAGAAGCAACTCAAAGTAAGAAACAAGTATTATAGCTTATCCCACAGTTCTATTAGTTCATAGAATCTCATAGGAGTTTCTAATAATAAATTTAGGAGTTTTTGCAAGAAGACACAAGTGGAAGCTTAAACAACACCTATCGATGTGAATATGAAGAATCAATGCTTTCAGTGAAAAGGATATGGCCGTTTTCAAGCTGATAGTCTTCGAAACAGAGTTATGATCCTTCAAGATACAAATGAGAGTGAATAGGAGTGTTGAAGTGTATTCAATGGAGTTGAATTTCTTACAATTGCTTTGAGATGTTCAAGAGGAACTATAGAGAACTGTTGTCGTCTTTGCAAGAGGTTTGAGTGATAAAACTTCATCAGAGGGTTAGATTCAGTTTTTTAGCACTCTTGATGACGTGATGAAAAATGCTACCATGGTGCAGAACCAAGACAAAGTAAGAAACAAGTATTATAGCTTATCCCACAGTTCTATTGGTTCATAGAATCTCATAGAAGTTTCTAATAATAAATTTGGGAGTTTTTGCAAGAAGACACAAGTGGAAGCTTAAACAACACCTATTGATGTGAATATGAAGAATCAATGCTTTAAGTGACAAGGATTTGGCAATTTTCAAGATGATAGTCCTGGACAAAGAACAGTTATGACCCTTCAAGATACAAATGAGAGTGAATAGATGTGTTGAATTGTATTCAATGGAGTCGGATCTCTTACAATTGCTTTGAGATGATCAAGATGAACTATAGAGAGCTATTGTCGTCTTTGTAAGAGGTTTGAGTGATAAAACTTCATCAGAGGGTTAGATTTAGTCTTTTAGCACTCTTGATGATGTAATGAAACATGGTACCATGGTGTAGAAGCAAGTCAAAGTAAGAAACAATCATTATAGCTTATCCAACAGTACTATTAGTTCTTAGAATCTCATAGGAGTTTCTCATAGAAATTGGGGAGTTGTTGCAAGAAGACACAAGTGGAAGCTTAAAGAACACCTATCGATGTGAATATGAAGAATCAATGCTTTCAGTGACAAGGATATGGCCGTTTTCAAGCTGATAGTCCTCGAAACAGAGTTATGATCCTTCAAGATACAAATGAGAGTGAATAGGAGTGTTGAAGTGTATTCAATGGAGTTGAATTTCTTACAATTTCTTTGAGATGTTCAAGAGGAACTATAGAGAACTGTTGTCGTCTTTGCAAGAGGTTTGAGTGATAAAACTTCATCAGAGGGTTAGATTCAGTTTTTTAGCACTCTTGATGACGTGATGAAACATGCTACCATGGTGCAGAAGCAAGTCAAAGTAAGAAACAAGTATTATAGCTTATCCCACAGTTCTATTAGTTCATAGAATCTCATAGGAGTTTCTAATAATAAATTTAGGAGTTTTTGCAAGAAGACACAAGTGGAAGCTTAAACAACACCTATCGATGTGAATATGAAGAATCAATGCTTTCAGTGACAAGGATATGGCCGTTTTCAAGCTGATAGTCCTCGAAACAGAGTTATGATCCTTCAAGATACAAATGAGAGTGAATAGGAGTGTTGAAGTGTATTCAATGGAGTTGAATTTCTTACAATTGCTTTGAGATGTTCAAGAGGAACTATAGAGAACTGTTGTCGTCTTTGCAAGAGGTTTGAGTGATAAAACTTCATCAGAGGGTTAGATTCAGTTTTTTAGCACTCTTGATGACGTGATGAAATATGCTACCATGGTGCAGAAGCAAATCAAAGTAAGAAACAAGTATTATAGCTTATCCCACAGTTCTATTAGTTCATAGAATCTCATAGGAGTTTCTAATAATAAATTTGGGAGTTTTTGCAAGAAGACACAAGTGGAAGCTTAAACAACACCTATTGATGTGAATATGAAGAATCAATGCTTTAAGTGACAAGGATTTGGCAATTTTCAAGATGATAGTCCTGGAAACAGAGTTATGACCCTTCAAGATACAAATAAGAGTGAATAGATGTGTTGAATTGTATTCAATGGAGTCGGATCTCTTACAATTGCTTTGAGATGATCAAGATGAACTATAGAGAGCTATTGTCGTCTTTGTAAGAGGTTTGAGTGATAAAACTTCATCAGAGGGTTAGATTTAGTCTTTTAGCACTCTTGATGATGTAATGAAACATGGTACCATGGTGTAGAAGCAAGTCAAAGTAAGAAACAATCATTATAGCTTATCCAACACTACTATTAGTTCTTAGAATCTCATAGGAGTTTCTCATAGAAATTGGGGAGTTATTGCAAGAAGACACAAGTGGAAGCTTAAAGAACACCTATCGATGTGAATATGAAGAATCAATGCTTTCAGTGACAAGGATATGGCCGTTTTCAAGCTGATAGTCCTCGAAACAGAGTTATGATCCTTCAAGATACAAATGAGAGTGAATAGGAGTGTTGAAGTGTATTCAATGGAGTTGAATTTCTTACAATTGCTTTGAGATGTTCAAGAGGAACTATAGAGAACTGTTGTCGTCTTTGCAAGAGGTTTGAGTGATAAAACTTCATCAGAGGGTTAGATTCAGTTTTTTAGCACTCTTGATGACGTGATGAAACATGCTACCATGGTGCAGAAGCAAGTCAAAGTAAGAAACAAGTATTATAGCTTATCCCACAGTTCTATTAGTTCATAGAATCTCATAGGAGTTTCTAATAATAAATTTAGGAGTTTTTGCAAGAAGACACAAGTGGATGCTTAAACAACACCTATCGATGTGAATATGAAGAATCAATGCTTTCAGTGAAAAGGATATGGCCGTTTTCAAGCTGATAGTCCTCGAAACAGAGTTATGATCCTTCAAGATACAAATGAGAGTCAATAGGAGTGTTGAAGTGTATTCAGTGGAGTTGAATTTCTTACAATTGCTTTGAGATGTTCAAGAGGAACTATAGAGAACTGTTGTCGTCTTTGCAAGAGGTTTGAGTGATAAAACTTCATCAGAGGGTTAGATTCAGTTTTTTAGCACTCTTGATGACGTGATGAAACATGCTACCATGGTGCAGAAGCAAGTCAAAGTAAGAAACAAGTATTATAGCTTATCCCACAGTTCTATTGGTTCATAGAATCTCATAGGAGTTTCTAATAATAAATTTGGGTGTTTTTGCAAGAAGACACAAGTGGAAGCTTAAACAACACCTATTGATGTGAATATAAAGAATCAATGCTTTAAGTGACAAGGATTTGGCAATTTTCAAGATGATAGTCCTTGAAACAGAGTTATGACCCTTCAAGATACAAATGAGAGTGAATAGATGTGTTGAATTGTATTCAATGGAGTCGGATCTCTTACAATTGCTTTGAGATGATCAAGATGAACTATAGAGAGCTATTGTCGTCTTTGTAAGAGGTTTGAGTGATAAAACTTCATCAGAGGGTTAGATTTAGTCTTTTAGCACTCTTGATGATGTAATGAAACATGGTACCATGGTGTAGAAGCAAGTCAAAGTAAGAAACAATCATTATAGCTTATCCAACAGTACTATTAGTTCTTAGAATCTCATAGGAGTTTCTCATAGAAATTGGGGAGTTGTTGCAAGAAGACACAAGTGGAAGCTTAAAGAACACCTATCGATGTGAATATGAAGAATCAATGCTTTCAGTGACAAGGATATGGCCGTTTTCAAGCTGATAGTCCTCAAAACAGAGTTATGATCCTTCAAGATACAAATGAGAGTGAATAGGAGTGTTGAAGTGTATTCAATGGAGTTGAATTTCTTACAATTTCTTTGAGATGTTCAAGAGGAACTATAGAGAACTGTTGTCGTCTTTGCAAGAGGTTTGAGTGATAAAACTTCATCAGAGGGTTAGATTCAGTTTTTTAGCACTCTTGATGACGTGATGAAACATGCTACCATGGTGCAGAAGCAAGTCAAAGTAAGAAACAAGTATTATAGCTTATCCCACAGTTCTATTAGTTCATAGAATCTCATAGGAGTTTCTAATAATAAATTTAGGAGTTTTTGCAAGAAGACACAAGTGGAAGCTTAAACAACACCTATCGATGTGAATATGAAGAATCAATGCTTTCAGTCACAAGGAAATGGCCGTTTTCAAGCTGATAGTCCTCGAAACAGAGTTATGATCCTTCAAGATACAAATGAGAGTGAATAGGAGTGTTGAAGTGTATTCAATGGAGTTGAATTTCTTACAATTGCTTTGAGATGTTCAAGAGGAACTATAGAGAACTGTTGTCGTCTTTGCAAGAGGTTTGAGTGATAAAACTTCAGCAGAGAGGTAGATTCAGTCTTAAGCACTCTTGATGACGTGATGAAACATGCTACCATGGTGCAGAAGCAAATCAAAGTAAGAAACAAGTATTATAGCTTATCCCACAGTTCTATTAGTTCATAGAATCTCATAGGAGTTTCTAATAATAAATTTGGGAGTTTTTGCAAGAAGACACAAGTGGAAGCTTAAACAACACCTATTGATGTGAATATGAAGAATCAATGCTTTAAGTGACAAGGATTTGGCAATTTTCAAGATGATAGTCCTGGAAACAGAGTTATGACCCTTCAAGATACAAATGAGAGTGAATAGATGTGTTGAATTGTATTCAATGGAGTCGGATCTCTTACAATTGCTTTGAGATGATCAAGATGAACTATAGAGAGCTATTGTCGTCTTTGTAAGAGGTTTGAGTGATAAAACTTCATCAGAGGGTTAGATTTAGTCTTTTAGCACTCTTGATGATGTAATGAAACATGCTACCAAGGTGGAGAAGCAAGTCAAAGTAAGAAACAATCATTATAGCTTATCCAACACTACTATTAGTTCTTAGAATCTCATAGGAGTTTCTCATAGAAATTGGGGAGTTATTGCAAGAAGACACAAGTGGAAGCTTAAAGAACACCTATCGATGTGAATATGAAGAATCAATGCTTTCAGTGACAAGGATATGGCCGTTTTCAAGCTGATAGTCCTCGAAACAGAGTTATGATCCTTCAAGATACAAATGAGAGTGAATAGGAGTGTTGAAGTGTATTCAATGGAGTTGAATTTCTTACAATTTCTTTGAGATGTTCAAGAGGAACTATAGAGAACTGTTGTCGTCTTTGCAAGAGGTTTGAGTGATAAAACTTCATCGAGAGGTTAGATTCAGTTTTTTAGCACTCTTGATGACGTGATGAAACATGCTACCATGGTGCAGAAGCAAGTCAAAGTAAGAAACAAGTATTATAGCTTATCCCACAGTTCTATTAGTTCATAGAATCTCATAGGAGTTTCTAATAATAAATTTAGGAGTTTTTGCAAGAAGACACAAGTGGAAGCTTAAACAACACCTATCGATGTGAATATGAAGAATCAATGCTTTCAGTGACAAGGAAATGGCCGTTTTCAAGCTGATAGTCCTCGAAACAGAGTTATGATCCTTCAAGATACAAATGAGAGTGAATAGGAGTGTTGAAGTGTATTCAATGGAGTTGAATTTCTTACAATTGCTTTGAGATGTTCAAGAGGAACTATAGAGAACTGTTGTCGTCTTTGCAAGAGGTTTGAGTGATAAAACTTCATCAGAGGGTTAGATTCAGTTTTTTAGCACTCTTGATGACGTGATGAAACATGCTACCATGGTGCAGAAGCAAGTCAAAGTAAGAAACAAGTATTATAGCTTATCCCACAGTTCTATTAGTTCATAGAATCTCATAGGAGTTTCTAATAATAAATTTGGGAGTTTTTGCAAGAAGACACAAGTGGAAGCTTAAACAACACCTATTGATGTGAATATGAAGAATCAATGCTTTAAGTGACAAGGATTTGGCAATTTTCAAGATGATAGTCCTGGAAACAGAGTTATGACCCTTCAAGATACAAATGAGAGTGAATAGATGTGTTGAATTGTATATAATGGAGTTGGATCTCTTACAATTGCTTTGAGATGATCAAGATGAACTATAGAGAGCTATTGTCGTCTTTGTAAGAGGTTTGAGTGATAAAACTTCATCAGAGGGTTAGATTTAGTCTTTTAGCACTCTTGATGATGTAATGAAACATGGTACCATGGTGTAGAAGCAAGTCAAAGTAAGAAACAATCATTATAAACTTATCCAACACTACTATTAGTTCTTAGAATCTCATAGGAGTTTCTCATAGAAATTGGGGAGTTATTGCAAGAAGACACAAGTGGAAGCTTAAAGAACACCTATCGATGTGAATATGAAGAATCAATGCTTTCAGTGACAAGGATATGGCCGTTTTCAAGCTGATAGTCCTCGAAACAGAGTTATGATCCTTCAAGATACAAATGAGAGTGAATAGGAGTGTTGAAGTGTATTCAATGGAGTTGAATTTCTTACAATTGCTTTGAGATGTTCAAGAGGAACTATAGAGAGCTGTTGTCGTCTTTGCAAGAGGTTTGAGTGATAAAACTTCATCAGAGGGTTAGATTAAGTTTTTTAGCACTCTTGATGACGTGATGCAACATGCTACCAAGGTGGAGAAGCAAGTCAAAGTAAGAAAAAAGTAATATAGCTTATCCCACAGTTCTGTTAGTTCATAGAATCTCATAGGAGTTTCTAATAATAAATTTAGGAGTTTTTGCAAGAAGACACAAGTGGATGCTTAAACAACACCTATCGATGTGAATATGAAGAATCAATGCTTTCAGTGAAAAGGATATGGCCGTTTTCAAGCTGATAGTCCTCGAAACAGAGTTATGATCCTTCAAGATACAAATGAGAGTGAATAGGAGTGTTGAAGTGTATTCAATGGAGTTGAATTTCTTACAATTGCTTTGAGATGTTCAAGAGGAACTATAGAGAACTGTTGTCGTCTTTGCAAGAGGTTTGAGTGATAAAACTTCATCAGAGGGTTAGATTCAGTTTTTTAGCACTCTTGATGACGTGATGAAACATGCTACCATGGTGCAGAAGCAAGTCAAAGTAAGAAACAAGTATTATAGCTTATCCCACAGTTCTATTAGTTCATAGAATCTCATAGGAGTTTCTAATAATAAATTTGGGTGTTTTTGCAAGAAGACACAAGTGGAAGCTTAAACAACACCTATTGATGTGAATATAAAGAATCAATACTTTAAGTGACAAGGATTTGGCAATTTTTAAGATGATAGTCCTTGAAACAGAGTTATGACCCTTCAAGATACAAATGAGAGTGAATAGATATGTTGAATTGTATTCAATGGAGTCGGATCTCTTACAATTGCTTTGAGATGATCAAGATGAACTATAGAGAGCTATTGTCGTCTTTGTAAGAGGTTTGAGTGATAAAACTTCATCAGAGGGTTAGATTTAGTCTTTTAGCACTCTTGATGATGTAATGAAACATGGTACCATGGTGTAGAAGCAAGTCAAAGTAAGAAACAATCATTATAGCTTATCTAACAGTACTATTAGTTCTTAGAATCTCATAGGAGTTTCTCATAGAAATTGGGGAGTTGTTGCAAGAAGACACAAGTGGAAGCTTAAAGAACACCTATCGATGTGAATATGAAGAATCAATGCTTTCAGTGACAAGGATATGGCCGTTTTCAAGCTGATAGTCCTCGAAACAGAGTTATGATCCTTCAAGATACAAATGAGAGTGAATAGGAGTGTTGAAGTGTATTCAATGGAGTTGAATTTCTTACAATTTCTTTGAGATGTTCAAGAGGAACTATAGAGAACGCTGTCGTCTTTGCAAGAGGTTTGAGTGATAAAACTTCATCGAGAGGTTAGATTCAGTTTTTTAGCACTCTTGATGACGTGATGAAACATGCTACCATGGTGCAGAAGCAAGTCAAAGTAAGAAACAAGTATTATAGCTTATCTCACAGTTCTATTAGTTCATAGAATCTCATAGGAGTTTCTAATAATAAATTTAGGAGTTTTTGCAAGAAGACACAAGTGGAAGCTTAAACAACACCTATCGATGTGAATATGAAGAATCAATGCTTTCAGTGACAAGGATATGGCCGTTTTCAAGCTGATAGTCCTCGAAACAGAGTTATGATCCTTCAAGATACAAATGAGAGTGAATAGGAGTGTTGAAGTGTATTCAATGGAGTTGAATTTCTTACAATTGCTTTGAGATGTTCAAGAGGAACTATAGAGAACTGTTGTTGTCTTTGCAAGAGGTTTGAGTGATAAAACTTCATCAGAGGGTTAGATTCAGTTTTTTAGCACTCTTGATGACGTGATGAAACATGCTACCATGGTGCAGAAGCAAATCAAAGTAAGAAACAAGTATTATAGCTTATCTCACAGTTCTATTAGTTCATAGAATCTCATAGGAGTTTCTAATAATAAATTTAGGAGTTTTTGCAAGAAGACACAAGTGGAAGCTTAAACAACACCTATCGATGTGAATATGAAGAATCAATGCTTTCAGTGACAAGGATATGGCCGTTTTCAAGCTGATAGTCCTCGAAACAGAGTTATGATCCTTCAAGATACAAATGAGAGTGAATAGGAGTGTTGAAGTGTATTCAATGGAGTTGAATTTCTTACAATTGCTTTGAGATGTTCAAGAGGAACTATAGAGAACTGTTGTCGTCTTTGCAAGAGGTTTGAGTGATAAAACTTCATCAGAGGGTTAGATTCAGTTTTTAGCACTCTTGATGACGTGATGAAACATGCTACCATGGTGGAGAAGCAAGTCAAAGTAAGAAACAAAGTATTATAAGCTTATCTCCAGTTCTATTAGTTCATAGAATCTCATAGGAGTTTCTAATAATAAATTTAGGAGTTTTTGCAAGACGACACAAGTGGAAGCTTAAACAACACCTATCGATGTGAATATGAAGAATCAATGCTTTTATTTCCAAGGATTTGACCATTTTCAAGCTGAGAATCCCAAAAACAGAGTTATGACTCTTCAAGATAGAAATGAGAGTGAATAGGAGTGTTGAAGTGTATTCAATGGAGTTGAATCTCTTACAATTGCTTTGAGATGTTCAAGAGGAACTATAGAGAACTATTGTCGTCTTTGCAAGAGGTTTGAGTGATAAAACTTCATCGAGAGGTTAGATTCAGTTTTTTTAGCACTCTTGATGACGTGATGAAACATGCTACCATGGTGCAGAAGCAAATCAAAGTAAGAAACAAGTATTATAGCTTATCCCACAGTTCTATTAGTTCATAGAATCTCATAGGAGTTTCTAATAATAAATTTGGGTGTTTTTGCAAGAAGACACAAGTGGAAGCTTAAACAACACCTATTGATGTGAATATAAAGAATCAATACTTTAAGTGACAAGGATTTGGCAATTTTTAAGATGATAGTCCTTGAAACAGAGTTATGACCCTTCAAGATACAAATGAGAGTGAATAGATATGTTGAATTGTATTCAATGGAGTCGGATCTCTTACAATTGCTTTGAGATGATCAAGATGAACTATAGAGAGCTATTGTCGTCTTTGTAAGAGGTTTGAGTGATAAAACTTCATCAGAGGGTTAGATTTAGTCTTTTAGCACTCTTGATGATGTAATGAAACATGGTACCATGGTGTAGAAGCAAGTCAAAGTAAGAAACAATCATTATAGCTTATCCAACAGTACTATTAGTTCTTAGAATCTCATAGGAGTTTCTCATAGAAATTGGGGAGTTGTTGCAAGAAGACACAAGTGGAAGCTTAAAGAACACCTATCGATGTGAATATGAAGAATCAATGCTTTCAGTGACAAGGATATGGCCGTTTTCAAGCTGATAGTCCTCGAAACAGAGTTATGATCCTTCAAGATACAAATGAGAGTGAATAGGAGTGTTGAAGTGTATTCAATGGAGTTGAATTTCTTACAATTGCTTTGAGATGTTCAAGAGGAACTATAGAGAACTGTTGTCGTCTTTGCAAGAGGTTTGAGTGATAAAACTTACAACGGGGGTTAGACTCAGTTTTTTAGCACTCTTGATGACGTGATGAAACATGCTACCATGGTGCAGAAGCAAGTCAAAGTAAGAAACAAGTATTATAGCTTATCCCACAGTTCTATTGGTTCATAGAATCTCATAGGAGTTTCTAATAATAAATTTGGGTGTTTTTGCAAGAAGACACAAGTGGAAGCTTAAACAACACCTATTGATGTGAATATAAAGAATCAATACTTTAAGTGACAAGGATTTGGCAATTTTTAAGATGATAGTCCTTGAAACAGAGTTATGACCCTTCAAGATACAAATGAGAGTGAATAGATATGTTGAATTGTATTCAATGGAGTCGGATCTCTTACAATTGCTTTGAGATGATCAAGATGAACTATAGAGAGCTATTTGTCGTCTTTGTAAGAGGTTTGAGTGATAAAACTTCATCGGGAGGGTTAGATTTAGTCTTTTAGCACTCTTGATGATGTAATGAAACATGGTACCATGGTGTAGAAGCAAGTCAAAGTAAGAAACAATCATTATAAGCTTATCTAACATGATCTATTAGTTCTTACAATCTCATACGAGTTTCTCATATAAATTAGGGAGTTGTAGCAAGAAGACACAAGTGGAAGCTTAAAGAACACCTATCGATGTGAATATGAAGAATCAATGCTTTTACTGACAAGGATATGGCCGTTTTCAAGCTGATACTCCTCGAAACAGAGTTATAATCTTTCAAGATACAAATGAGAGTGAATAGGAGTGTTGAAGTGTATTCAATGGAGTTGAATCTCTTACAATTGCTTTGAGATGTTCAAGAGGAACTATAGAGAACTGTTGTCGTCTTTGCAAGAGGTTTGAGTGATAAAACTTCATCAGAGGGTTAGATTCAGTTTTTTAGCACTCTTGATGACGTGATGAAACATGCTACCATGGTGCAGAAGCAAGTCAAAGTAAGAAACAAGTAGTATAGCTTATCACAGTTCTATTAGTTCATAGAATCTCATAGGAGTTTCTAATAATAAATTTAGGAGTTTGTGCAAGAAGACACAAGTGGAAGCTTAAACAACACCTATCGATGTGAATATGAAGAATCAATGCTTTCCGTGACAAGGATATGGCCGTTTTCAAGCTGATAGTCCTCGAAACAGAGTTATGATCCTTCAAGATACAAATGAGAGTGAATAGGAGTGTTGAAGTGTATTCAATGGAGTTGAATTTCTTACAATTGCTTTGAGATGTTCAAGAGGAACTATAGAGAGAACTGTTGTTGTCTTTGCAAGAGGTTTGAGTGATAAAACTTCATCGAGAGGTTAGATTCAGTTTTTTAGCACTCTTGATGACGTGATGAAACATGCTACCATGGTGCAGAAGCAAATCAAAGTAAGAAACAAGTATTATAGCTTATCCCACAGTTCTATTAGTTCATAGAATCTCATAGGAGTTTCTAATAATAAATTTGGGAGTTTTTGCAAGAAGACACAAGTGGAAGCTTAAACAACACCTATTGATGTGAATATAAAGAATCAATGCTTTAAGTGACAAGGATTTGGCAATTTTCAAGATGATAGTCCTGGAAACAGAGTTATGACCCTTCAAGATACAAATGAGAGTGAATAGATGTGTTGAATTGTATTCAATGGAGTCGGATCTCTTACAATTGCTTTGAGATGATCAAGATGAACTATAGAGAGTTATTGTCGTCTTTGTAAGAGGTTTGCGTGATAAAACTTCATCGAGAGGTTAGATTTAGTCTTTTAGCACTCTTGATGATGTAATGAAACATGGTACCATGGTGTAGAAGCAAGTCAAAGTAAGAAACAATCATTATAAGCTTATCCAACAGTACTTATTAGTTCTTAGAATCTCATAGGAGTTTCTCATAGAAATTGGGGAGTTATTGCAAGAAGACACAAGTGGAAGCTTAAAGAACACCTATCGATGTGAATATGAAGAATCAATGCTTTCGGTGACAAGGATATGGCCGTTTTCAAGCTGATAGTCCTCAAAAGCAGTTATGATCCTTCAAGATACAAATGAGAGTGAATAGGAGTGTTGAAGTGTATTCAATGGAGTTGAATTTCTTACAATTGCTTTGAGATGTTCAAGAGGAACTGTAGAGAACTGTTGTCGTCTTTGCAAGAGGTTTGAGTGATAAAACTTCATCAGAGGGTTAGATTCAGTTTTTTAGCACTCTTGATGACGTGATGAAACATGCTACCATGGTGCAGAAGCAAGTCAAAGTAAGACACAAGTATTATAGCTTATCCCACAGTTCTATTAGTTCATAGAATCTCATAGGAGTTTCTAATAATAAATTTAGGAGTTTTTGCAAGAAGACACAAGTGGAAGCTTAAACAACACCTATCGATGTGAATATGAAGAATCAATGCTTTCAGTGAAAAGGATATGGCCGTTTTCAAGCTGATAGTCCTCGAAACAGAGTTATGATCCTTCAAGATACAAATGAGAGTGAATAGGAGTGTTGAAGTGTATTCAATGGAGTTGAATTTTTTACAATTGCTTTGAGATGTTCAAGAGGAACTATAGAGAACTGTTGTCGTCTTTGCAAGAGGTTTGAGTGATAAAACTTCATCAGAGGGTTAGATTCAGTTTTTTAGCACTCTTGATGACGTGATGAAACATGCTACCATGGTGCAGAAGCAAGTCAAAGTAAGAAACAAGTATTATAGCTTATCTCACAGTTCTATTAGTTCATAGAATCTCATAGGAGTTTCTAATAATAAATTTAGGAGTTTTTGCAAGAAGACACAAGTGGAAGCTTAAACAACACCTATCGATGTGAATATGAAGAATCAATGCTTTCAGTGACAAGGATATGGCCGTTTTCAAGCTGATAGTCCTCGAAACAGAGTTATGATCCTTCAAGATACAAATGAGAGTGAATAGGAGTGTTGAAGTGTATTCAATGGAGTTGAATTTCTTACAATTGCTTTGAGATGTTCAAGAGGAACTATAGAGAACTGTTGTCGTCTTTGCAAGAGGTTTGAGTGATAAAACTTCATCAGAGGGTTAGATTCAGTTTTTTAGCACTCTTGATGACGTGATGAAACATGCTACCATGGTGCAGAAGCAAGTCAAAGTAAGAAACAAGTATTATAGCTTATCCCACAGTTCTATTAGTTCATAGAATCTCATAGGAGTTTCTAATAATAAATTTAGGAGTTTTTGCAAGAAGACACAAGTGGAAGCTTAAACAACACCTATCGATGTGAATATGAAGAATCAATGCTTTCAGTGACAAGGATATGGCCGTTTTCAAGCTGATAGTCCTCGAAACAGAGTTATGATCCTTCAAGATACAAATGAGAGTGAATAGGAGTGTTGAAGTGTATTCAATGGAGTTGAATTTCTTACAATTTCTTTGAGATGTTCAAGAGGAACTATAGAGAACTGTTGTCGTCTTTGCAAGAGGTTTGAGTGATAAAACTTCATCAGAGGGTTAGATTCAGTTTTTTAGCACTCTTGATGACGTGATGAAACATGCTACCATTGTGCAGAAGCAAGTCAAAGTAAGAAACAAGTATTATAGCTTATCCCACAGTTCTATTAGTTCATAGAATATCATAGGAGTTTCTAATAATAAATTTAGGAGTTTTTGCAAGAAGACACAAGTGGAAGCTTAAAGAACACCTATCGATGTGAATATGAAGAATCAATGCTTACAGTGAAAAGAATATGGCCGTTTTCAAGCTGATAGTCCTCGAAACAGAGTTATGATCCTTCAAGATACAAATGAGAGTGAATAGGAGTGTTGAAGTGTATTCAATGGAGTTGAATTTTTTACAATTGCTTTGAGATGTTCAAGAGGAACTATAGAGAACTGTTGTCGTCTTTGCAAGATGTTTGAGTGATAAAACTTCATCAGAGGGTTAGATTCAGTTTTTTAGCACTCTTGATGACGTGATGAAACATGCTACCATGGTGCAGAAGCAAGTCAAAGTAAGAAACAAGTATTATAGCTTATCCCACAGTTCTATTAGTTCATAGAATCTCATAGGAGTTTCTAATAATAAATTTAGGAGTTTTTGCAAGAAGACACAAGTGGAAGCTTAAACAACACCTATCGATGTGAATATGAAGAATCAATACTTTCAGTGACAAGGATATGGCCGTTTTCAAGCTGATAGTCCTCGAAACAGAGTTATGATCCTTCAAGATACAAATGAGAGTGAATAAGAGTGTTGAAGTGTATTCAATGGAGTTGAATTTCTTACAATTTCTTTGAGATGTTCAAGAGGAACTATAGAGAACTGTTGTCGTCTTTGCAAGAGGTTTGAGTGATAAAACTTCATCAGAGGGTTAGATTCTGTTTTTTAGCACTCTTGATGACGTGATGAAACATGCTACCATGGTGCAGAAGCAAGTCAAAGTAAGAAACAAGTATTATAGCTTATCCCACAGTTCTATTAGTTCATAGAATCTCATAGGAGTTTCTAATAATAAATTTAGGAGTTTTTGCAAGAAGACACAAGTGGAAGCTTAAACAACACCTATCGATGTGAATATGAAGAATCAATGCTTTCAGTGACAAGGATATGGCCGTTTTCAAGCTGATAGTCCTCGAAACAGAGTTATGATCCTTCAAGATACAAATGAGAGTGAATAGGAGTGTTGAAGTGTATTCAATGGAGTTGAATTTCTTACAATTGCTTTGAGATGTTCAAGAGGAACTATAGAGAACTGTTGTCGTCTTTGCAAGAGGTTTGAGTGATAAAACTTCATCAGAGGGTTAGATTCAGTTTTTTAGCACTCTTGATGACGTGATGAAACATGCTACCATGGTGCAGAAGCAAATCAAAGTAAGAAACAAGTATTATAGCTTATCCCACAGTTCTATTAGTTCATAGAATCTCATAGGAGTTTCTAATAATAAATTTGGGAGTTTTTGCAAGAAGACACAAGTGGAAGCTTAAACAACACCTATTGATGTCAATATAAAGAATCAATGCTTTAAGTGACAAGGATTTGGCAATTTTCAAGATGATAGTCCTGGAAACAGAGTTATGACCCTTCAAGATACAAATGAGAGTGAATAGATGTGTTGAATTGTATTCAATGGAGTCGGATCTCTTACAAGTGCTTTGAGATGATCAAGATGAACTATAGAGAGTTATTGTCGTCTTTGTAAGAGGTTCGAGTGATAAAACTTCATCAGAGGGTTAGATTTAGTCTTTTAGCACTCTTGATGATGTAATGAAACATGGTACCATGGTGTAGAAGCAAGTCAAAGTAAGAAACAATCATTATAGCTTATCCAACAGTACTATTAGTTCTTAGAATCTCATAGGAGTTTCTCATAGAAATTGGGGAGTTATTGCAAGAAGACACAAGTGGAAGCTTAAAGAACACCTATCGATGTGAATATGAAGAATCAATGCTTTCATTTCCAAGGATATGGCCGTTTTCAAGCTGATAGTCCTCGAAACAGAGTTATGATCCTTCAAGATACAAATGAGAGTGAATAGGAGTGTTGAAGTGTATTCAATGGAGTTGAATTTCTTACAATTGCTTTGAGATGTTCAAGAGGAACTATAGAGAAGCTGTTGTCGTCTTTGCAAGAGGTTTGAGTGATAAAACTTCATCGGAGGGTTAGATTCAGTTTTTTAGCACTCTTGATGACGTGATGAAACATGCTACCATGGTGCAGAAACAAGTCAAAGTAAGAAACAAGTATTATAGCCTCTCATCCAGTTCTATTAGTTCATAGAATCTCATAGGAGTTTCTAATAATAAATTTAGGAGTTTTTGCAAGAAGACACAAGTGGAAGCTTAAAGAACACCTATCGATGTGAATATGAAGAATCAATGCTTTCAGTGAAAAGGATATGGCCATTTTCAAGCTGATAGTCCTCGAAACAGAGTTATGATCCTTCAAGATACAAATGAGAGTGAATAGGAGTGTTGAAGTGTATTCAATGGAGTTGAATTTTTTACAATTGCTTTGAGATGTTCAAGAGGAACTATAGAGAACTGTTGTAAATCTTTGCAAGAGGTTTGAGTGATAAAACTTCATCAGAGGGGTTAGATTCAGTTTTTTAGCACTCTTGATGACGTGATGAAACATGCTACCATGGTGCAGAAGCAAGTCAAAAGTAAGAAACAAGTATTATAAGCTTATCCACAGTTCTATTAGTTCATAGAATCTCATAGGAGTTTCTAATAATAAATTTAGGAGTTATTGCAAGAAGACACAAGTGGAAGCTTAAACAACACCTATCGATGTGAATATGAAGAATCAATGCTTTCAGTGACAAGGATATGGCCGTTTTCAAGCTGATAGTCCTCGAAACAGAGTTATGATCCTTCAAGATACAAATGAGAGTGAATAGGAGTGTTGAAGTGTATTCAATGGAGTTGAATTTCTTACAATTGCTTTGAGATGTTCAAGAGGAACTATAGAGAACTGTTGTCGTCTTTGCAAGAGGTTTGAGTGATAAAACTTCATCAGAGGGTTAGATTCAGGTTTTTAGCACTCTTGATGACGTGAGGAAACTTGCTTCCTTTGTGCTGAATCAAGTCAAAGTAAGAAACTAGTATTATAGCTTATCCGATTCTATTAGTTCATAGAATCTCATAGGAGTTTCTAATAATAAATTTAGGAGTTTTTGCAAGAAGACACAAGTGGAAGCTTAAAGAACACCTATCGATGTGAATATGAAGAATCAATGCTTTCGATGAAAAGGATATGGCCGTTTTCAAGCTGATAGTCCTCGAAACAGAGTTATGATCCTTCAAGATACAAATGGGAGTGAATAGGAGTGTTGAAGTGTATTCAATGGAGTTGAATTTCTTACAATTGCTTTGAGATGTTCAAGAGGAACTATAGAGAACTGTTCTCGTCTTTGCAAGAGGTTTGAGTGATAAAACTTCATCGAGAGGTTAGATTCAGTTTTTTAGCACTCTTGATAGCGTGATGAAACATGCTACCATGGTGCAGAAGCAAGTCAAAGTAAGAAACAAGCATTATAGCTTATCCCACAGTTCTATTAGTTCTTAGAATCTCAGAGAAGTTTCTAATAGTAAATTTGGGAGTTGTTGCAAGAAGACACAAATGGAAGCATAAACAACACCTATTGATGTGAATATGAAGAATCAATGCTTTTAGTGACATGGATTTGGCAATTTTCAAGATGATAGTCCTCGAAATAGAGTTATGACCCTTCAAGATACAAATGAGAGTGAATAGATGTGTTGAAGTGTATTCAATGGAGTCAGATCTCTTACAATTGCTTTGAGATGATCAAGATGAACTATAGAGAGCTATTGTCATCTTTGTAAGAGGTTTGAGCGAGAAAACTTCATCAGAGGGTTAGATTTAGTCTTTTAGCACTCTTGATGACGTAATGAAACATGGTACCATGGTCTAGAAACAAGTCAAAGTAAGAAACAAGCATTATAACTTATCACGGTTCTATTAGTTCTTAGAATCTCATAGGAGTTTCTCATAGAAAATTGGGGAGTTGTTGCAAGAAGACACAAGTGGAAGCTTAAAGAACACCTATCGATGTGAATATGAAGAATCAATGCTTTTGATGACAAGGATATGGCCGTTTTCAAGCTGATAGTCCTCGAAATAGAGTTATGATCCTTCAAGATACAAATGAGAGTGAATAGGAGTGTTGAAGTGTATTCAATGGAGTTGAATTTTTTACAATTGCTTTGAGATGTTCAAGAGGAACTATAGAGAACTGTTGTCGTCTTTGCAAGAGGTTTGAGTGATAAAACTTCATCAGAGGGTTAGATTCAGTTTTTTAGCACTCTTGATGACGTGATGAAACATGCTACCATGGTGCAGAAGCAAGTCAAAGTAAGAAACAAGTATTATAGCTTATCCCACAGTTCTATTAGTTCATAGAATCTCATAGGAGTTTCTAATAATAAATTTAGGAGTTATTGCAAGAAGACACAAGTGGAAGCTTAAACAACACCTATCGATGTGAATATGAAGAATCAATGCTTTCAGTGACAAGGATATGGCCGTTTTCAAGCTGATAGTCCTCGAAACAGAGTTATGATCCTTCAAGATACAAATGAGAGTGAATAGGAGTGTTGAAGTGTATTCAATGGAGTTGAATTTCTTACAATTGCTTTGAGATGTTCAAGAGGAACTATAGAGAACTGTTGTCGTCTTTGCAAGAGGTTTGAGTGATAAAACTTCATCAGAGGGTTAGATTCAGTTTTTTAGCACTCTTGATGACGTGATGAAACATGCTACCATGGTGCAGAAGCAAGTCAAAGTAAGAAACAAGTATTATAGCTTATCCCACAGTTCTATTAGTTCATAGAATCTCATAGGAGTTTCTAATAATAAATTTAGGAGTTTTTGCAAGAAGACACAAGTGGAAGCTTAAAGAACACCTATCGATGTGAATATGAAGAATCAATGCTTTCAGTGAAAAGGATATGGCCGTTTTCAAGCTGATAGTCCTCGAAACAGAGTTATGATCCTTCAAGATACAAATGAGAGTGAATAGGAGTGTTGAAGTGTATTCAATGGAGTTGAATTTCTTACAATTGCTTTGAGATGTTCAAGAGGAACTATAGAGAACTGTTCTCGTCTTTGCAAGAGGTTTGAGTGATAAAACTTCATCAGAGGGTTAGATTCAGTTTTTTAGCACTCTTGATGACGTGATGAAACATGCTACCATGGTGCAGAAGCAAGTCAAAGTAAGAAACAAGTATTATAGCTTATCCCACAGTTCTATTAGTTCATAGAATCTCATAGGAGTTTCTAATAATAAATTTGGGAGTTTTTGCAAGAAGACACAAGTGGAAGCTTAAACAACACCTATTGATGTGAATATGAAGAATCAATGCTTTAAGTGACAAGGATTTGGCAATTTTCAAGATGATAGTCCTAGAAACAGAGTTATGACCCTTCAAGATACAAATGAGAGTGAATAGATGTGTTGAATTGTATTCAATGGAGTCGGATCTCTTACAATTGCTTTGAGATGATCAAGATGAACTATAGAGAGCTATTGTCGTCTTTGTAAGAGGTTTGAGTGATAAAACTTCATCAGAGGGTTAGATTTAGTCTTTTAGCACTCTTGATGATGTAATGAAACATGGTACCATGGTGTAGAAGCAAGTCAAAGTAAGAAACAACCAATATAGCTTATGCCATAGTTCTGTTACTTCTTAGAATCTCATAGGAGTTTCTCATAGAAATTGGGGAGTTGTTGCAAGAAGACACAAGTGGAAGCTTAAAAAACACCTATCGATGTGAATATGAAGAATCAATGCTTTCAGTGACAAGGATATGGCCGTTTTCAAGCTGATAGTCCTCGAAACAGAGTTATGATCCTTCAAGATACAAATGAGAGTGAATAGGAGTGTTGAAGTGTATTCAATGGAGTTGAATTTCTTACAATTTCTTTGAGATGTTCAAGAGGAACTATAGAGAACTGTTGTCGTCTTTGCAAGAGGTTTGAGTGATAAAACTTCATCAGAGGGTTAGATTCAGTTTTTTAGCACTCTTGATGACGTGATGAAACATGCTACCATGGTGCAGAAGCAAGTCAAAGTAAGAAACAAGTATTATAGCTTATCCCACAGTTCTATTAGTTCATAGAATCTCATAGGAGTTTCTAATAATAAATTTAGGAGTTTTTGCAAGAAGACACAAGTGGAAGCTTAAACAACACCTATCGATGTGAATATGAAGAATCAATGCTTTCAGTGACAAGGATATGGCCGTTTTCAAGCTGATAGTCCTCGAAACAGAGTTATGATCCTTCAAGATACAAATGAGAGTGAATAGGAGTGTTGAAGTGTATTCAATGGAGTTGAATTTCTTACAATTTCTTTGAGATGTTCAAGAGGAACTATAGAGAACTGTTGTCGTCTTTGCAAGAGGTTTGAGTGATAAAACTTCATCAGAGGGTT
The DNA here is from genome assembly GCA_028015245.1 of Cardamine occulta. Classification (NCBI taxonomy): domain Eukaryota; kingdom Viridiplantae; phylum Streptophyta; class Magnoliopsida; order Brassicales; family Brassicaceae; genus Cardamine; species Cardamine occulta. Next base: position 4,606,396 of record CM051371.1, read on the forward strand.
AGATTCAGTTTTTTAGCACTCTTGATGACGTGATGAAACATGCTACCATGGTGCAGAAGCAAGTCAAAGTAAGAAACAAGTATTATAGCTTATCCCACAGTTCTATTAGTTCATAGAATCTCATAGGAGTTTCTAATAATAAATTTGGGAGTTTTTGCAAGAAGACACAAGTGGAAGCTTAAACAACACCTACTGATGTGAATATGAAGAATCAACGCTTTAAGTGACAAGGATTTGGCAATTTTCAAGATGATAGTCCTGGAAACAGAGTTATGACCCTTCAAGATACAAATGAGAGTGAATAGATGTGTTGAATTGTATTCAATGGAGTCGGATCTCTTACAATTGCTTTGAGATGATCAAGATGAACTATAGAGAGCTATTGTCGTCTTTGTAAGAGGTTTGAGTGATAAAACTTCATCAGAGGGTTAGATTTAGTCTTTTAGCACTCTTGATGATGTAATGAAACATGGTACCATGGTGTAGAAGTAAGTCAAAGTAAGAAACAATCATTATAGCTTATCCAACAGTACTATTAGTTCTTAGAATCTCATAGGAGTTTCTCATAAAAATTGGGGAGTTATTGCAAGAAGACACAAGTGGAAGCTTAAAGAACACCTATCGATGTGAATATGAAGAATCAATGCTTTCAGTGACAAGGATATGGCCGTTTTCAAGCTGATAGTCCTCGAAACAGAGTTATGATCCTTCAAGATACAAATGAGAGTGAATAGGAGTGTTGAAGTGTATTCAATGGAGTTGAATTTCTTACAATTGCTTTGAGATGTTCAAGAGGAACTATAGAGAACTGTTGTCGTCTTTGCAAGAGGTTTGAGTGATAAAACTTCATCAGAGGGTTAGATTCAGTTTTTTAGCACTCTTGATGATGTGATGAAACATGCTACCATGGTGCAGAAGCAAGTCAAAGTAAGAAACAAGTATTATAGCTTATCCCACAGTTCTATTAGTTCATAGAATCTCATAGGAGTTTCTAATAATAAATTTAGGAGTTTTTGCAAGAAGACACAAGTGGAAGCTTAAACAACACCTATTGATGTGAATATGAAGAATCAATGCTTTAAGTGACAAGGATTTGGCAATTTTCAAGATGATAGTCCTGGAAACAGAGTTATGACCCTTCAAGATACAAATGAGAGTGAATAGATGTGTTGAATTGTATTCAATGGAGTCGGATCTCTTACAATTGCTTTTAGATGATCAAGCTGAACTATAGAGAGCTATTGTCGTCTTTGTAAGAGGTTTGAGTGATAAACCTTCATCGAGAGGTTAGATTTAGTCTTTTAGCACTCTTGATGATGTAATGAAACATCGTATCCATGGTGTAGAAGCAAGTCAAAGTAAGAAACAATCATTATAGCTTATCCAACAAGATCTATTAGTTCTTAGAATCTCATAGGAGTTTCTCATAGAAATTGGGGGAGTTGTTGCAAGAAGACACAAGTGGAAGCTTAAAGAACACCTATCGATGTGAATATGAAGAATCAATGCTTTCGATGACAAGGATATGGCCGTTTTCAAGCTGATAGTCCTCGAAACAGAGTTATGATCCTTCAAGATACAAATGAGAGTGAATAGGAGTGTTGAAGTGTATTCAATGGAGTTGAATTTCTTACAATTTCTTTGAGATGTTCAAGAGGAACTATAGAGAACTGTTGTCGTCTTTGCAAGAGGTTTGAGTGATAAAACTTCATCAGAGGGTTAGATTCAGTTTTTTAGCACTCTTGATGACGTCATGAAACATGCTACCATGGTGCAGAAGCAAGTCAAAGTAAGAAACAAGTATTATAGCTTATCCCACAGTTCTATTAGTTCATAGAATCTCATAGGAGTTTCTAATAATAAATTTAGGAGTTTTTGCAAGAAGACACAAGTGGAAGCTTAAACAACACCTATTGATGTGAATATGAAGAATCAAAGCTTTCATTTCCAAGGATTTGACAATTTTCAAGATGATAGTCCTCGAAACAGAGTTATGACCCTCCCAAGATACAAATGAGAGTGAATAGATGTGTTGAATTGTATTCAATGGAGTCGGATCTCTTACAATTGCTTTTAGATGATCAAGCTGAACTATAGAGAGCTATTGTCGTCTTTGTAAGAGGTTTGAGTGATAAAACTTCATCGAGAGGGTTAGATTTAGTCTTTTAGCACTCTTGATGATGTAATGAAACATCGCGTACCATGGTGTAGAAGCAAGTCAAAGTAAGAAACAATCATTATAGCTTATCACAAGTACTATTAGTTCTTAGAATCTCATAGGAGTTTCTCATATGAAATTGGGGCGTTGTTGCAAGAAGACACAAGTGGAAGCTTAAGAACAACACCTATCGATGTGAATATGAAGAATCAATGCTTTCAGTGACAAGGATATGGCCGTTTTCAAGCTGATAGTCCTCGAAACAGAGTTATGATCCTTCAAGATACAAATGAGAGTGAATTGGAGTGTTGAAGTGTATTCAATGGAGTTGAATTTCTTACAATTTCTTTGAGATGTTCAAGAGGAACTATAGAGAACTGTTGTCGTCTTTGCAAGAGGTTTGAGTGATAAAACTTCATCAGAGGGTTAGATTCAGTTTTTTAGCACTCTTGATGACGTGATGAAACATGCTACCATGGTGCAGAAGCAAGTCAAAGTAAGAAATAAGTATTATAGCTTATCCCACAGTTCTATTAGTTCATAGAATCTCATAGGAGTTTCTAATAATAAATTTAGGAGTTTTTGCAAGAAGACACAAGTGGAAGCTTAAACAACACCTATTGATGTGAATATGAAGAATCAATGCTTTAAGTGACAAGGATTTGGCAATTTTCAAGATGATAGTCCTGGAAACAGAGTTATGACCCTTCAAGATACAAATGAGAGTGAATAGATGTGTTGAATTGTATTCAATGGAGTCGGATCTCTTACAATTGCTTTTAGATGATCAAGCTGAACTATAGAGAGCTATTGTCGTCTTTGTAAGAGGTTTGAGTGATAAAACTTCATCAGAGGGTTAGATTTAGTCTTTTAGCACTCTTGATGATGTAATGAAACATCGTACCATGGTGTAGAAGCAAGTCAAAGTAAGAAACAATCATTATAGCTTATCCAACAGTACTATTAGTTCTTAGAATCTCATAGGAGTTTCTCATAGAAATTGGGGAGTTGTTGCAAGAAGACACAAGTGGAAGCTTAAAGAACACCTATCGATGTGAATATGAAGCACCACTGCACACAGTGACAACGACATGGCCGTTTTCAAGCTGATAGTCCTCGAAAGCGAGTTATGATCCTTCAAGATACAAATGAGAGTGATTATTAGTGTTGAAGTGTATTCAATGGAGTTGAATTTCTTACAATTTCTTTGAGATGTTCAAGAGGAACTATAGAGAACTGTTGTCGTCTTTGCAAGAGGTTTGAGTGATAAAACTTCATCAGAGGGTTAGATTCAGTTTTTTAGCACTCTAGATGACGTGATGAAATATGCTACCATGGTGCAGAAGCAAGTCAAAGTAAGAAACAAGTATTATAGCTTATCCCACAGTTCTATTAGTTCATAGAATCTCATAGGAGTTTCTAATAATAAATTTAGGAGTTTTTGCAAGAAGACACAAGAGGAAGCTTAAACAACACCTATCGATGTGAATATGAAGAATCAATGCTTTCAGTGACAAGGATATGGCCGTTTTCAAGCTGATAGTCCTCGAAACAGAGTTATGATCCTTCAAGATACAAATGAGAGTGAATAGGAGTGTTGAAGTGTATTCAATGGAGTTGAATTTCTTACAATTGCTTTGAGATGTTCAAGAGGAACTATAGAGAACTGTTGTCGTCTTTGCAAGAGGTTTGAGTGATAAAACTTCATCAGAGGGTTAGATTCAGGTTTTTAGCACTCTTGATGACGTGATGAAACATGCTACTATGGTGCAGAAGCAAGTTAAAGTAAGAAACAAGTATTATAGCTTATCCCACAGTTCTATTAGTTCATAGAATCTCATAGGAGTTTCTAATAATAAATTTGGGAGTTTTTGCAAGAAGACACAAGTGGAAGCTTAAACAACACCTATTGATGTGAATATGAAGAATCAATGCTTTAAGTGACAAGGATTTGGCAATTTTCAAGATGATAGTCCTGGAAACAGAGTTATGACCCTTCAAGATACAAATGAGAGTGAATAGATGTGTTGAATTGTATTCAATGGAGTTGGATCTCTTACAATTGCTTTGAGATGATCAAGATGAACTATAGAGAGCTATTGTCGTCTTTGTAAGAGGTTTGAGTGATAAAACTTCATCAGAGGGTTAGATTTAGTCTTTTAGCACTCTTGATGATGTAATGAAACATGGTACCATGGTGTAGAAGCAAGTCAAAGTAAGAAACAATCATTATAGCTTATCCAACAGTACTATTAGTTCTTAGAATCTCATAGGAGTTTCTCATAGAAATTGGGGAGTTGTTGCAAGAAGACACAAGTGGAAGCTTAAAGAACACCTATCGATGTGAATATGAAGAATCAATGCTTTCAGTGACAAGGATATGGCCGTTTTCAAGCTGATACTCCTCGAAACAGAGTTATGATCCTTCAAGATACAAATGAGAGTGAATAGGAGTGTTGAAGTGTATTCAATGGAGTTGAATTTCTTACAATTTCTTTGAGATGTTCAAGAGGAACTATAGAGAACTGTTGTCGTCTTTGCAAGAGGTTTGAGTGATAAAACTTCATCAGAGGGTTAGTCTCCATTTTTTAGCACTCTTGATGACGTGATGAAACATGCTACCATGGTGCAGAAGCAAGTCAAAGTAAGAAACAAGTATTATAGCTTATCCCACAGTTCTATTAGTTCATAGAATCTCATAGGAGTTTCTAATAATAAATTTAGGAGTTTTTGCAAGAAGACACAAGTGGAAGTTTAAACAACACCTATCGATGTGAATATGAAGAATCAATGCTTTCAGTGACAAGGATATGGCCGTTTTCAAGCTGATAGTCCTCGAAACAGAGTTATTATCCTTCAAGATACAAATGAGAGTGAATAGGAGTGTTGAAGTGTATTCAATGGAGTTGAATTTCTTACAATTGCTTTGAGATGTTCAAGAGGAACTATAGAGAACTGTTCTCGTCTTTGCAAGAGGTTTGAGTGATAAAACTTCATCAGAGGGTTAGATTCAGTTTTTTAGCACTCTTGATGACGTGATGAAACATGCTACCATGGTGCAGAAGCAAGTCAAAGTAAGAAACAAGTATTATAGCTTATCCCACAGCTTTATTTGTTCATAGAATCTCATAGGAGTTTCTAATCATAAATTTGGGAGTTTTTGCAAGAAGACACAAGTGGAAGCTTAAACAACACCTATTGATGTGAATATGAAGACTCAATGCTTTAAGTGCCAAGGATTTGGCCATTTTCAAGAGGATAGCCGGGGAAACAGGGTTATGACCCTTCAAGTTACAAATGAGGGTGAATGGAGGTGTGGAGGGGTATTCAAGGGGGTCGGATCTCTTACAATTGCTTTGAGGTGATCAAGATGAACTATAGAGAGCTATTGTCGTCTTTGTAAGAGGTTTGAGTGATAAAACTTCATCAGAGGGTTAGATTTAGTCTTTTAGCACTCTTTATGATGTAATGAAACATGGTAGCATGGTGTAGAAGCAAGTCAAAGTAAGAAACATTCATTATAAGCTTCTCCAAAGATACTATTAGTTCTTAGAATCTCATACGGAGTTTCTCATAGAAATTGGGGAGTTGTTGCAAGAAGACACAAGTGGAAGCTTAAAGAACACCTATCGATGTGAATATGAAGAATCAATGCTTTCAAGTGACAAGGATATGGCCGTTTTCAAGCTGATACTCCTCGAAAGAGTTATGATCCTTCAAGATACAAATGAGAGTGAATAGGAGTGTTGAAGTGTATTCAATGGAGTTGAATTTCTTACAATTTCTTTGAGATGTTCAAGAGGAACTATAGAGAATTGTCGTCTTTGCAAGAGGTTTGAGTGATAAAACTTCATCGGAGGGTTAGTCTCCATGTTTTAGCACTCTTGATGACGTGATGAAACATGCTACCATGGTGCAGAAGCAAGTCAAAGTAAGAAACAAGTATTATAGCTTATCCCACAGTTCTATTAGTTCATAGAATCTCATAGGAGTTTCTAATAATAAATTTAGGAGTTTTTGCAAGAAGACACAAGTGGAAGTTTAAACAACACCAATCGATGTGAATATGAAGAATCAATGCTTTCAGTGACAAGGATATGGCCGTTTTCAAGCTGATAGTCCTCGAAACAGAGTTATTATCCTTCAAGATACAAATGAGAGTGAATAGGAGTGTTGAAGTGTATTCAATGGAGTTGAATTTCTTACAATTGCTTTGAGATGTTCAAGAGGAACTATAGAGAACTGTTCTCGTCTTTGCAAGAGGTTTGAGTGATAAAACTTCATCAGAGGTTAGATTCAGTTTTTTAGCACTCTTGATGACGTGATGAAACATGCTACCATGGTGCAGAAGCAAGTCAAAGTAAGAAACAAAGTATTATAAGCTTATCCCACAGTTCTATTAGTTCATAGAATCTCATAGGAGTTTCTAATAATAAATTTGGGAGTTTTTGCAAGAAGACACAAGTGGAAGCTTAAACAACACCTATTGATGTGAATATGAAGAATCAATGCTTTAAGTGACAAGGATTTGGCAATTTTCAAGATGATAGTCCTGGAAACAGAGTTATGACCCTTCAAGATACAAATGAGAGTGAATAGATGTGTTGAATTGTATTCAATGGAGTCGGATCTCTTACAATTGCTTTGAGATGATCAAGATGAACTATAGAGAGCTATTGTCGTCTTTGTAAGAGGTTTGAGTGATAAAACTTCATCAGAGGGTTAGATTTAGTCTTTTAGCACTCTTTATGATGTAATGAAACATGGTAGCATGGTGTAGAAGCAAGTCAAAGTAAGAAACATTCATTATAGCTTCTCCAACAGTACTATTAGTTCTTAGAATCTCATAGGAGTTTCTCATAGAAATTGGGGAGTTGTTGCAAGAAGACACAAGTGGAAGCTTAAAGAACACCTATCGATGTGAATATGAAGAATCAATGCTTTCAGTGACAAGGATATGGCCGTTTTCAAGCTGATACTCCTCGAAACAGAGTTATGATCCTTCAAGATACAAATGAGAGTGAATAGGAGTGTTGAAGTGTATTCAATGGAGTTGAATTTCTTACAATTTCTTTGAGATGTTCAAGAGGAACTATAAAGACTGTTGTCATCTTTGCAAGAGGTTTGAGTGATAAAACTTCATCGAGAGGGTTAGATTCAGTTTTTTAGCACTCTTGATGACGTGATGAAACATGCTACCATGGTGCAGACAAGTCAAAGTAAGAAAACAAGTATTATAGCTTATCCCACAGTTCTATTAGTTCATAGAATCTCATAGGAGTTTCTAATAATAAATTTAGGAGTTTTTGCAAGAAGACACAAGTGGAAGCTTAAACAACACCTATCGATGTGAATATGAAGAATCAATGCTTTCGAGTGACAAGGATATGGCCGTTTTCAAGCTGATAGTCCTCGAAACAGAGTTATGATCCTTCAAGATACAAATGAGAGTGAATAGGAGTGTTGAAGTGTATTCAATGGAGTTGAATTTCTTACAATTGCTTTGAGATGTTCAAGAGGAACTATAGAGAACTGTATGTCGTCTTTGCAAGAGGTTTGAGTGATAAAACTTCATCGAGAGGGTTAGATTCGTTTTTTAGCACTCTTGATGACGTGATGAAACATGCTACCATGGTGCAGAAGCAAGTCAAAGTAAGAAACAAGTATTATAGCTTATCCCACAGTTCTATTAGTTCATAGAATCTCATAGGAGTTTCTATTAATAAATTTGGGAGTTTTTGCAAGAAGACACAAGTGGAAGCTTAAACAACACCTATTGATGTGAATATGAAGAATCAATGCTTTAAGTGACAAGGATTTGGCAATTTTCAAGATGATAGTCCTGGAAACAGAGTTATGACCCTTCAAGATACAAATGAGAGTGAATAGATGTGTTGAATTGTATTCAATGGAGTCGGATCTCTTACAATTGCTTTGAGATGATCAAGATGAACTATAGAGAGCTATTGTCGTCTTTGTAAGAGGTTTGAGTGATAAAACTTCATCAGAGGGTTAGATTTAGTCTTTTAGCACTCTTGATGATGTAATGAAACATGGTACCATGGTGTAGAAGCAAGTCAAAGTAAGAAACAATCATTATAGTTTATCCCACGAGTCTGTTAGTTCTTAGAATCTCATAGGAGTTTCTCATAGAAATTGGGGAGTTATTGCAAGAAGACACAAGTGGAAGCTTAAAGAACACCTATCGATGTGAATATGAAGAATCAATGCTTTCAGTGACAAGGATATGGCCGTTTTCAAGCTGATAGTCCTCGAAACAGAGTTATGATCCTTCAAGATACAAATGAGAGTGAATAGGAGTGTTGAAGTGTATTCAATGGAGTTGAATTTCTTACAATTGCTTTGAGATGTTCAAGAGGAACTATAGAGAACTGTTGTCGTCTTTGCAAGAGGTTTGAGTGATAAAACTTCATCAGAGGGTTAGATTCAGTTTTTTAGCACTCTTGATGACGTGATGAAACATGCTACCATGGTGCGGATGCTAGTCAAAGTAAGAAACAAGTATTATAAGCTTATCCCACAGTTCTATTAGTTCATAGAATCTCATAGGAGTTTCTAATAATAAATTTGGGAGTTTTTGCAAGAAGACACAAGTGGAGGCTAAAAAATACTATTTATGTGAATATGAAGAATCAATGCTTTAAGTGACAAGGATTTGGCAATTTTCAAGATGATATTCCCGGAAAGCGAGTTATGACCCTTCAAGATACAAATGAGAGTGAATAGATGTGTTGAATTGTATTCAATGGAGTCGGATCTCTTACAATTGCTTTGAGATGATCAAGATGAACTATAGAGAGCTATCGTCGTCTTTGTAAGAGGTTTGAGTGATAAAACTTCATCGAGAGGTTAGATTTAGTCCTTTAGCACTCTTGATGATGTACTGAAACATGGTACCATGGTGTACAAGCAAGTCAACGTAAGAAACAATCATTATAGCTTCTCCAACAGTACTATTAGTTCTTATAATCTCACAGGTGTTTCTCCATAGAAATTGGGGAGTTTATTGCAAGAAGACACAAGTGGAAGCTTATAGAACACCTATCGATGATAATATGAAGAATCAATGCTTTCAGTGACAAGGATATGGCCGTTTTCAAGCTGATAGTCCTCGAAACAGAGTTATGATCCCTCAAGATACAAATGAGAGTGAATAGGAGTTATGAAGTGTATTCAATGGAGTTGAATTTCTTACAATTGCTTTGAGATGTTCAAGAGGAACTATAGAGAACTGTTGTCGTCTTTGCAAGAGGTTTGAGTGATAAAACTTCATCAGAGGGTTCGATTCAGTTTTTTAGCACTCTTGTTGACGTGATGAAACATGCTACCATGGTGCAGAAGCAAGTCAAAGTAAGAAACAAGTATTATAGCTTATCCCATAGTTCTATTAGTTCATAGAATCTCATAGGAGTTTCTAATAATAAATTTGGGAGTTTTTGCAAGAAGACACAAGTGGAAGCTTAAAGAACACCTATCGATGTGAATATGAAGAATCAATGCTTTCAGTGACAAGGATATGGCCGTTTTCAAGCTGATAGTCCTCGAAACAGAGTTATGATCCTTCAAGATACAAATGAGAGTGAATAGGAGTGTTGAAGTGTATTCAATGGAGTTGAATTTCTTACAATTTCTTTGAGATGTTCAAGAGGAACTATAGAGAACTGTTGTCGTCTTTGCAAGAGGTTTGAGTGATAAAACTTCATCAGAGGGTTAGATTCAGTTTTTTAGCACTCTTGATGACGTGATGAAACATGCTACCATGGTGCAGAAGCAAGTCAAAGTAAGAAACAAGTATTATAGCTTATCCCACAGTTCTATTAGTTCATAGAATCTCATAGGAGTTTCTAATAATAAATTTAGGAGTTTTTGCAAGAAGACACAAGTGGAAGCTTAAACAACACCTATCGATGTGAATATGAAGAATCAATGCTTTCAGTGACAAGGATATGGCCGTTTTCAAGCTGATAGTCCTCGAAACAGAGTTATGATCCTTCAACATACAAATGAGAGTGAATAAGAGTGTTGAAGTGTATTCAATGGAGTTGAATTTCTTACAATTGCTTTGAGATGTTCAAGAGGAACTATAGAGAACTGTTGTCGTCTTTGCAAGAGGTTTGAGTGATAAAACTTCATCAGAGGGTTAGATTCAGTTTTTTAGCACTCTTGATGACGTGATGAAACATGCTACCATGGTGCAGAAGCAAGTCAAAGTAAGAAACAAGTATTATAGCTTATCCCACAGTTTTATTAGTTCATAGAATCTCATAGGAGTTTCTAATAATAAATTTGGGATTTTTTGCAAGAAGACACAAGTGGAAGCTTAAACAACACCTATTGATGTGAATATGAAGAATCAATGCTTTAAGTGACAAGGATTTGGCAATTTTCAAGATGATAGTCTTGGAAACAGAGTTATGACTCTTCAAGATACAAATGAGAGTGAATAGATGTGTTGAAGTGTATTCAATGGAGTTGAATTTCTTACAATTTCTTTGAGATGTTCAAGAGGAACTATAGAGAACTGTTGTCGTCTTTGCAAGAGGTTTGAGTGATAAAACTTCATCAGAGGGTTAGTCTCCATTTTTTAGCACTCTTGATGACGTGATGAAACATGCTACCATGGTGCAGAAGCAAGTCAAAGTAAGAAACAAGTATTATAGCTTATCCCACAGTTCTATTAGTTCATAGAATCTCATAGGAGTTTCTAATAATAAATTTAGGAGTTTTTGCAAGAAGACACAAGTGGAAGTTTAAACAACACCAATCGATGTGAATATGAAGAATCAATGCTTTCAATGGACAAGGATATGGCCGTTTTCAAGCTGATAGTCCTCGAAACAGAAGTTATGATCCTTCAAGATACAAATGAGAGTGAATAGGAGTGTTGAAGTGTATTCAATGGAGTTGAATTTCTTACAATTGCTTTGAGATGTTCAAGAGGAACTATAGAGAACTGTTCTCGTCTTTGTAAGAGGTTTGAGTGATAAAACTTCATCGAGAGGTTAGATTCAGTTTTTTAGCACTCTTGATGACGTGATGAAACATGCTACCATGGTGCAGAAGCAAGTCAAAGTAAGAAACAAGTATTATAGCTTATCCCACAGTTCTATTAGTTCATAGAATCTCATAGGAGTTTCTAATAATAAATTTGGGAGTTTTTGCAAGAAGACACAAGTGGAAGCTTAAACAACACCTATTGATGTGAATATGAAGAATCAATGCTTTAAGTGACAAGGATTTGGCAATTTTCAAGCTGATAGTCCTGGAAACAGAGTTATGACCCTTCAAGATACAAATGAGAGTGAATAGGAGTGTTGAAGTGTATTCAATGGAGTTGAATTTCTTACAATTTCTTTGAGATGTTCAAGAGGAACTATAGAGAACTGTTGTCGTCTTTGCAAGAGGTTTGAGTGATAAAACTTCATCAGAGGGTTAGTCTCCATTTTTTAGCACTCTTGATGACGTGATGAAACATGCTACCATGGTGCAGAAGCAAGTCAAAGTAAGAAACAAGTATTATAGCTTATCCCACAGTTCTATTAGTTCATAGAATCTCATAGGAGTTTCTAATAATAAATTTGGGATTTTTTGCAAGAAGACACAAGTGGAAGCTTAAACAACACCTATCGATGTGAATATGAAGAATCAATGCTTTCAGTGACAAGGATATGGCCGTTTTCAAGCTGATAGTCCTCGAAACAGAGTTATGATCCTTCAAGATACAAATGAGAGTGAATAGGAGTGTTGAAGTGTATTCAATGGAGTTGAATTTCTTACAATTTCTTTGAGATGTTCAAGAGGAACTATAGAGAACTGTTGTCGTCTTTGCAAGAGGTTTGAGTGATAAAACTTCATCAGAGGGTTAGTCTCCATTTTTTAGCACTCTTGATGACGTGATGAAACATGCTACCATGGTGCAGAAGCAAGTCAAAGTAAGAAACAAGTATTATAGCTTATCCCACAGTTCTATTAGTTCATAGAATCTCATAGGAGTTTCTAATAATAAATTTAGGAGTTTTTGCAAGAAGACACAAGTGGAAGTTTAAACAACACCTATCGATGTGAATATGAAGAATCAATGCTTTCAGTGACAAGGATATGGCCGTTTTCAAGCTGATAGTCCTCGAAACAGAGTTATTATCCTTCAAGATACAAATGAGAGTGAATAGGAGTGTTGAAGTGTATTCAATGGAGTTGAATTTCTTACAATTGCTTTGAGATGTTCAAGAGGAACTATAGAGAACTGTTCTCGTCTTTGCAAGAGGTTTGAGTGATAAAACTTCATCAGAGGGTTAGATTCAGTTTTTTAGCACTCTTGATGACGTGATGAAACATGCTACCATGGTGCAGAAGCAAGTCAAAGTAAGAAACAAGTATTATAGCTTATCCCACAGTTCTATTAGTTCATAGAATCTCATAGGAGTTTCTAATAATAAATTTGGGAGTTTTTGCAAGAAGACACAAGTGGAAGCTTAAACAACACCTATTGATGTGAATATGAAGAATCAATGCTTTAAGTGACAAGGATTTGGCAATTTTCAAGATGATAGTTCTTGAATCAGAGTTCTGCCCCTTCAAGATACACATGTGCCCTAATAGATGTGTTGAATTGTATTCAATGGAGTCGGATCTCTTACAATTGCTTTGAGATGATCAAGATGAACTATAGAGAGCTATTGTCGTCTTTGTAAGAGGTTTGAGTGATAAAACTTCATCAGAGGGTTAGATTTAGTCTTTTAGCACTCTTTATGATGTAATGAAACATGGTAGCATGGTGTAGAAGCAAGTCAAAGTAAGAAACATTCATTATAGCTTCTCCAACAGTACTATTAGTTCTTAGAATCTCATAGGAGTTTCTCATAGAAATTGGGGAGTTGTTGCAAGAAGACACAAGTGGAAGCTTAAAGAACACCTATCGATGTGAATATGAAGAATCAATGCTTTCAAGTTGACAAGGATATGGCCGTTTTCAAGCTGATACTCCTCGAAAGCAAGTTATGATCCTTCAAGATACAAATGAGAGTGAATAGGAGTGTTGAAGTGTATTCAATGGAGTTGAATTTCTTACAATTTCTTTGAGATGTTCAAGAGGAACTATAGAGAACTGTTGTCGTCTTTGCAAGAGGTTTGAGTGATAAAACTTCATCAGAGGGTTAGTCTCCATTTTTTAGCACTCTTGATGACGTGATGAAACATGCTACCATGGTGCAGAAGCAAGTCAAAGTAAGAAACAAGTATTATAGCTTATCCCACAGTTCTATTAGTTCATAGAATCTCATAGGAGTTTCTAATAATAAATTTAGGAGTTTTTGCAAGAAGACACAAGTGGAAGTTTAAACAACACCTATCGATGTGAATATGAAGAATCAATGCTTTCAGTGACAAGGATATGGCCGTTTTCAAGCTGATAGTCCTCGAAACAGAGTTATTATCCTTCAAGATACAAATGAGAGTGAATAGGAGTGTTGAAGTGTATTCAATGGAGTTGAATTTCTTACAATTGCTTTGAGATGTTCAAGAGGAACTATAGAGAACTGTGCTCGGCTTTGCAAGAGGTTTGAGTGATAAAACTTCATCAGAGGGTTAGATTCAGTTTTTTAGCACTCTTGATGACGTGATGAAACATGCTACCATGGTGCAGAAGCAAGTCAAAGTAAGAAACAAGTATTATAGCTTATCCCACAGTTCTATTAGTTCATAGAATCTCATAGGAGTTTCTAATAATAAATTTGGGAGTTTTTGCAAGAAGACACAAGTGGAAGCTTAAACAACACCTATTGATGTGAATATGAAGAATCAATGCTTTAAGTGACAAGGATTTGGCAATTTTCAAGATGATAGTCCCGGAAACAGAGTTATGACCCTTCAAGATACAAATGAGAGTGAATAGATGTGTTGAATTGTATTCAATGGAGTCGGATCTCTTACAATTGCTTTGAGATGATCAAGATGAACTATAGAGAGCTATTGTCGTCTTTGTAAGAGGTTTGAGTGATAAAACTTCATCAGAGGGTTAGATTTAGTCTTTTAGCACTCTTTATGATGTAATGAAACATGGTAGCATGGTGTAGAAGCAAGTCAAAGTAAGAAACATTCATTATAGCTTCTCCAACAGTACTATTAGTTCTTAGAATCTCATAGGAGTTTCTCATAGAAATTGGGGAGTTGTTGCAAGAAGACACAAGTGGAAGCTTAAAAAACACCTATCGATGTGAATATGAAGAATCAATGCTTTCAGTGACAAGGATATGGCCGTTTTCAAGCTGATACTCCTCGAAACAGAGTTATGATCCTTCAAGATACAAATGAGAGTGAATAGGAGTGTTGAAGTGTATTCAATGGAGTTAAATTTCTTACAATTTCTTTGAGATGTTCAAGAGGAACTATAAAGAACTGTTGTCATCTTTGCAAGAGGTTTGAGTGATAAAACTTCATCAGAGGGTTAGATTCAGTTTTTTAGCACTCTTGATGACGTGATGAAACATGCTACCATGGTGCAGAAGCAAGTCAAAGTAAGAAACAAGTATTATAGCTTATCCCACAGTTCTATTAGTTCATAGAATCTCATAGGAGTTTCTAATAATAAATTTAGGAGTTTTTGCAAGAAGACACAAGTGGAAGCTTAAACAACACCTATCGATGTGAATATGAAGAATCAATGCTTTCAGTGACAAGGATATGGCCGTTTGCAAGCTGATAGTCCTCGAAACAGAGTTATGATCCTTCAAGATACAAATGAGAGTGAATAGGAGTGTTGAAGTGTATTCAATGGAGTTGAATTTCTTACAATTGCTTTGAGATGTTCAAGAGGAACTATAGAGAACTGTTGTCGTCTTTGCAAGAGGTTTGAGTGATAAAACTTCATCAGAGGGTTAGATTCCGTTTTTTAGCACTCTTGATGACGTGATGAAACATGCTACCATGGTGCAGAAGCAAGTCAAAGTAAGAAACAAGTATTATAGCTTATCCCACAGTTCTATTAGTTCATAGAATCTCATAGGAGTTTCTATTAATAAATTTGGGAGTTTTTGCAAGAAGACACAAGTGGAAGCTTAAACAACACCTATTGATGTGAATATGAAGAATCAATGCTTTAAGTGACAAGGATTTGGTAATTTTCAAGATGATAGTCCTGGAAACAGAGTTATGACCCTTCAAGATACAAATGAGAGTGAATAGATGTGTTGAATTGTATTCAATGGAGTCGGATCTCTTACAATTGCTTTGAGATGATCAAGATGAACTATAGAGAGCTATTGTCGTCTTTGTAAGAGGTTTGAGTGATAAAACTTCATCAGAGAGTTAGAGGCAGTCTTTGAGCACTCTTGATGACGTGATGAAACATGCTACCATGGTGCAGAAGCAAGTCAAAGTAAGAAACAATCATTATAAGCTTATCCAACAGTACTATTAGTTCTTAGAATCTCATAGGAGTTTCTCATAGAAATTGGGGGAGTTATTGCAAGAAGACACAAGTGGAAGCTTAAAAGAACACCTATCGATGTGAATATGAAGAATCAATGCTTTCAAAGTGACAAGGATATGGCCGTTTTCAAGCTGATAGTCCTCGAAACAGAGTTATGATCCTTCAAGATACAAATGAGAGTGAATAGGAGTGTTGAAGTGTATTCAATGGAGTTGAATTTCTTACAATTGCTTTGAGATGTTCAAGAGGAACTATAGAGAACTGTTGTCGTCTTTGCAAGAGGTTTGAGTGATAAAACTTCATCGAGAGGTTAGATTCAGTTTTTTAGCACTCTTGATGACGTGATGAAACATGCTACCATGGTGCAGAAGCAAGTCAAAGTAAGAAACAAGTATTATAGCTTATCCCACAGTTCTATTAGTTCATAGAATCTCATAGGAGTTTCTAATAATAAATTTGGGAGTTTTTGCAAGAAGACACAAGTGGAAGCTTAAACAACACCTATTGATGTGAATATGAAGAATCAATGCTTTAAGTGACAAGGATTTGGCAATTTTCAAGATGATATTCCTGGAAACAGAGTTATGACCCTTCAAGATACAAATGAGAGTGAATAGATGTGTTGAATTGTATTCAATGGAGTCGGATCTCTTACAATTGCTTTGAGATGATCAAGATGAACTATAGAGAGCTATTGTCGTCTTTGTAAGAGGTTTGAGTGATAAAACTTCATCAGAGGGTTAGATTTAGTCTTTTAGCACTCTTGATGATATAATGAAACATGGTACCATGGTGTAGAAGCAAGTCAAAGTAAGAAACAATCATTATAGCTTCTCCAACAGTACTATTAGTTCTTAGAATCTCATAGGAGTTTCTCATAGAAATTGGGGAGTTATTGCAAGAAGACACAAGTGGAAGCTTAAAGAACACCTATCGATGATAATATGAAGAATCAATGCTTTCAGTGACAAGGATATGGCCGTTTTCAAGCTGATAGTCCTCGAAACAGAGTTATGATCCCTCAAGATACAAATGAGAGTGAATAGGAGTTATGAAGTGTATTCAATGGAGTTGAATTTCTTACAATTGCTTTGAGATGTTCAAGAGGAACTATAGAGAACTGTTGTCGTCTTTGCAAGAGGTTTGAGTGATAAAACTTCATCAGAGGGTTCGATTCAGTTTTTTAGCACTCTTGTTGACGTGATGAAACATGCTACCATGGTGCAGAAGCAAGTCAAAGTAAGAAACAAGTATTATAGCTTATCCCATAGTTCTATTAGTTCATAGAATCTCATAGGAGTTTCTAATAATAAATTTGGGAGTTTTTGCAAGAAGACACAAGTGGAAGCTTAAAGAACACCTATCGATGTGAATATGAAGAATCAATGCTTTCAGTGACAAGGATATGGCCGTTTTCAAGCTGATAGTCCTCAAAACGAGTTATGATCCTTCAAGATACAAATGAGAGTGAATAGGAGTGTTGAAGTGTATTCAATGGAGTTGAATTTCTTACAATTTCTTTGAGATGTTCAAGAGGAACTATAGAGAACTGTTGTCGTCTTTGCAAGAGGTTTGAGTGATAAAACTTCATCAAAGGGTTAGATTCAGTTTTTTAGCACTCTTGATGACGTGATGAAACATGCTACCATGGTGCAGAAGCAAGTCAAAGTAAGAAACAAGTATTATAGCTTATCCCACAGTTCTATTAGTTCATAGAATCTCATAGGAGTTTCTAATAATAAATTTAGGAGTTTTTGCAAGAAGACACAAGTGGAAGCTTAAACAACACCTATCGATGTGAATATGAAGAATCAATGCTTTCAGTGACAAGGATATGGCCGTTTTCAAGCTGATAGTCCTCGAAACAGAGTTATGATCCTTCAACATACAAATGAGAGTGAATAAGAGTGTTGAAGTGTATTCAATGGAGTTGAATTTCTTACAATTGCTTTGAGATGTTCAAGAGGAACTATAGAGAACTGTTGTCGTCTTTGCAAGAGGTTTGAGTGATAAAACTTCATCAGAGGGTTAGATTCAGTTTTTTAGCACTCTTGATGACGTGATGAAACATGCTACCATGGTGCAGAAGCAAGTCAAAGTAAGAAACAAGTATTATAGCTTATCCCACAGTTCTATTAGTTCATAGAATCTCATAGGAGTTTCTAATAATAAATTTGGGATTTTTTGCAAGAAGACACAAGTGGAAGCTTAAACAACACCTATTGATGTGAATATGAAGAATCAATGCTTTAAGTGACAAGGATTTGGCAATTTTCAAGATGATAGTCCTGGAAACAGAGTTATGACTCTTCAAGATACAAATGAGAGTGAATAGATGTGTTGAATTGTATTCAATGGAGTCGGATCTCTTACAATTGCTTTGAGATGATCAAGATGAACTATAGAGAGCTATTGTCGTCTTTGTAAGAGGTTTGAGTGATAAAACTTCATCAGAGGGTTAGATTTAGTCTTTTAGCACTCTTGATGATGTAATGAAACATGGTACCATGGTGTAGAAGCAAGTCAAAGTAAGAAACAATCATTATAGCATCTCCAACAGTACTATTAGTTCTTAGAATCTCATAGGAGTTTCTCATAGAAATTGGGGAGTTGTTGCAAGAAGACACAAGTGGAAGCGTAAAGAACACCTATCGATGATAATATGAAGAATCAATGCTTTCAGTGACAAGGATATGGCCGTTTTCAAGCTGATATTCCTCGAAACAGAGTTATGATCCTTCAAGATACAAATGAGAGTGAATAGGAGTTTTGAAGTGTATTCAATGGAGTTGAATTTCTTACAATTGCTTTGAGATGTTCAAGAGGAACTATAGAGAACTGTTGTCGTCTTTGCAAGAGGTTTGAGTGATAAAACTTCATCAGAGGGTTCGATTCAGTTTTTTAGCACTCTTGTTGACGTGATGAAACATGCTACCATGGTGCAGAAGCAAGTCAAAGTAAGAAACAAGTATTATAGCTTATCCCACAGTTCTATTAGTTCATAGAATCTCATAGGAGTTTCTAATAATAAATTTGGGAGTTTTTGCAAGAAGACACAAGTGGAAGCTTAAACAACACCTATTGATGTGAATATGAAGAATCAATGCTTTAAGTGACAAGGATTTGGTAATTTTCAAGATGATAGTCCTGGAAACAGAGTTATGACCCTTCAAGATACAAATGAGAGTGAATAGATGTGTTGAATTGTATTCAATGGAGTCGGATCTCTTACAATTGCTTTGAGATGATCAAGATGAACTATAGAGAGCTATTGTCGTCTTTGTAAGAGGTTTGAGTGATAAACTTCATCAGAGGGTTAGATTCAGTTTTTTAGCACTCTTGATGACATGATGAAACATGCTACCATGGTGCAGAAGCAAGTCAAAGTAAGAAACAAGTATTATAACTTATCCCACAGTTCTATTAGTTCATAGAATCTCATAGGAGTTTCTAATAATAAATTTAGGAGTTTTTGCAAGAAGACACAAGTGGAAGCTTAAACAACACCTATCGATGTGAATATGAACAATCAATGCTTTCAGTGAAAAGGATATGGCCGTTTTCAAGCTGATAGTCCTCGAAAAAGAGTTATGATCCTTCAAGATACAAATGAGAGTGAATAGGAGTGTTGAAGTGTATTCAATGGAGTTGAATTTCTTACAATTGCTTTGAGATGTTCAAGAGGAACTATAGAGAACTGTTGTCGTCTTTGCAAGAGGTTTGAGTGATAAAACTTCATCAGAGGGTTAGATTCAGTTTTTTAGCACTCTTGATGACGTGATGAAACATGCTACCATGGTGCAGAAGCAAGTTAAAGTAAGAAACAAGTATTATAGCTTATCCCACAGTTCTATTAGTTCATAGAATCTCATAGGAGTTTCTAATAATAAATTTGGGAGTTTTTGCAAGAATACACAAGTGGAAGCTTAAACAACACCTATTGATGTGAATATGAAGAATCAATGCTTTAAGTGACAAGGATTTGGCAATTTTTAAGATGATAGTCGTGGAAACAGAGTTATGACCCTTCAAGATACAAATGAGAGTGAATAGATGTGTTGAATTGTATTCAATGGAGTCGGATCTCTTACAATTGCTTTGAGATGATCAAGATGAACTATAGAGAGCAATGGTCGTCTTTGTAAGAGGTTTGAGTGATAAAACTTCATCAGAGGGTTAGATTTAGTCTTTTAGCACTCTTGATGATGTAATAAAACATGGTAACATGGTGTAGAAGCAAGTCAAAGTAAGAAACAATCAATATAGCTTCTCCAACAGTACTATTAGTTCTTAGAATCTCATAGGAGTTTCTCATAGAAATTGGGGAGTTGTTGCAAGAAGACACAAGTGGAAGCTTAAAGAACACTTATCGATGATAATATGAAGAATCAATGCTTTCAGTGACAAGGATATGGCCGTTTTCAAGCTGATAGTCCTCGAAACAGAGTTATGATCCTTCAAGATACAAATGAGAGTGAATAGGAGTTTTGAAATGTATTCAATGGAGTTGAATTTCTTACAATTGCTTTGAGATGTTCAAGAGGAACTATAGAGAACTGTTGTCATCTTTGCAAGAGGTTTGAGTGATAAAACTTCATCAGAGGGTTCGATTCAGTTTTTTAGCACTCTTGTTGACGTGATGAAACATGCTACCATGGTGCAGAAGCAAGTCAAAGTAAGAAACAAGTATTATAGCTTATCCCACAGTTCTATTAGTTCATAGAACCTCATAGGAGTTTCTAATAATAAATTTAGGAGTTTTTGCAAGAAGACACAAGTGGAAGCTTAAACAACACCTATCGATGTGAATATGAAGAATCAATGCTTTCAGTGACAAGGATATGGCCGTTTTCAAGCTGATAGTCCTCGAAACAGAGTTATGATCCTTCAAGATACAAATGAGAGTGAATAGGAGTGTTGAAGTGTATTCAATGGAGTTGAATTTCTTACAATTGCTTTGAGATGTTCAAGAGGAACTATAGAGAGCTGTTGTCGTCTTTGCAAGAGGTTTGAATGATAAAACTTCATCAGAGGGTTAGATTCAGTTTTTTAGCACTCTTGATGACGTGATGAAACATGCTACCATGGTGCAGAAGCAAGTCAAAGTAAGAAACAAGTATTATAGCTTATCCCACAGTTCTATTAGTTCATAGAATCTCATTGGAGTTTCTCATAGAAATTGGGAAGTTGTAGCAAGAAGACACATGTGGAAGCTTAAAGAACACCTATTGATGTGAATATGAAGAATCAATGCTTTCACTGACAAGGATATGGCCATTTTCAAGCTGATAGTCCTCAAAACAGAGTTATGTTCCTTCAAGATACAAATGAGAGTTAATAGGAGTGTTGAAGTGTATTCAATGGAGTTAAACCTCTAACAATTGCTTTGAGGTGTTCAAGGGGAAGTATAGAGATCTATTGTCGTCTTTGCAAGAGGTTTAACTGATAAAACTTCATCAGAGGGTTAGATTCAATTTTTTAGCACTCTTGATGACGTGCTGAAACATGCTACCATGGTGCAGAAGCAAGTCAAAGTAAGAAACAAGCATTATAGCTTATCCCACAGTTCTATTAGTTCTTAGAATCTCATAGGAGTTTCTAATTATGGTCGTTTTCAAGCTGATAGTCCTCGAAACAGAGTTATGATCCTTCAAGATACAAATGAGAGTGAATAGGAGTGTTGAAGTGTATTCAATGGAGTTGAATTTCTTACAATTGCTTTGAGTTGTTCAAGAGGAACTATAGAGATCTGTTGTCGTTTTTGCAAGATGTTTGAGAGATAAAACTTCATCAGAGGGTTAGATTCAGTTTTTTAGCACTCTTGATGACGTGATGAAACATGCTACCATGGTGCAGAAGCAAGTCAAAGTAAGAAACAAGTATTATAGCCTATCCAACAGTACTATTAGTTCTTAGAATCTCATACGAGTTTTGCATAGAAATTGGGGAGTTGTAGCAAGAAGACACAAGTGGAAGCTTAAAGAACATCTATTGATGTGAATATGAAGAATCAATGCTTTCACTGACAAGGATATGGCCGTTTTCAAGCTGATAGTCCTCAAAACAGAGTTATGATCCTTCAAGATACAAATGAGAGTTAATAGGAGTGTTGAAGTGTATTCAATGGAGTTAAATCTCTTACAATTGCTTTGAGCTGTTCAAGAGGAAGTATAGAGATCTATTGTCGTCTTTGCAAGAGGTTTGACTGATAAAACTTCATCAGAGGGTTAGATTCAATTTTTTATCACTCTTGATGACGTGATGAAACATGCTACCATGGTGCAGAAGTAAGTCAATGTAAGAAACAAGCATTATAGCTTATCCCACAGTTCTATTAGTTCTTAAAATATCATAGGAGTTTCTAATAATAAATTTGGGAGTTGTTGCAAGAAGACACAAGTGGAAGCTTAAACAACACCTATCGATGTGAATATGAAGAATCAATGCTTTCAGTGACAAGGATATGGCCGTTTTCAAGCTGATAGTTCTCGAAACAGAGTTATGATCCTTCAAGATACAAATGAGAGTGAATAGGAGTGTTGTTCAATGGAGTTGAATTTCTTACAATTGCTTTGAGATGTTCAAGAGGAACTATAGAGAACTGTTGTCGTCTTTGCAAGAGGTTTGAGTGATTAAACTTCATCAGAGGGTTAGATTCAATTTTTTAGCACTCTTGATGACGTGATGAAACATGCTACCATGGTGCAGAAGCAAGTCAAAGTAAGAAACAAGTATTATAGCTTATCCAACAGTACTATTAGTTCTTAGAATCTCATACGAGTTTTGCATAGAAAATGGAGAGTTGTAGCAAGAAGACACAAGTGGAAGCTTAAACAACACCTATTGATGTGAATATGAAGAATCAATGCTTTCACTGACAAGGATATGGCTGTTTTCAAGCTGATAGTCCTCAAAACCGAGTTATGTTCCTTCAAGATACAAATGAGAGTGAATAGGAGTGTTGAAGTGTATTCAATGGAGTTGAATCTCTTACAATTGCTTTGAGGTGTTCAAGAGGAAGTATAGAGAACTATTGTCGTCTTTGCAAGAGGTTTGAGTGATAAAACTTCATCAGAGGGTTAGATTCAGTTTTTTAACACTCCTGATGACGTGATGAAAAATGCTACCAAGGTGCAGAAGCAAGTCAAAGTAAGAAACAAGCATTATAGCTTATCCCACAGTTCTATTAGTTCTTAGAATCTCATAGGAGTTTCTAATTATAAATTTGGGAGTTGTTGCAAGAAGACACAAGTGGAAGCTTAAACAACACCTATCGATGTGAATATGTAGAATCAATGCTTTCAGTGACAAGGATATGGTCGTTTTCAAGCTGATAGTCCTCGAAACAGAGTTATGATCCTTCTAGATACAAATGAGAGTGAATAGGAGTGTTGAAGTATATTCAATGGAGTTGAATTTCTTACAATTGCTTTGAGATGTTCAAGAGGAACTATAGAGAACTGTTGTCGTCTTTGCAAGAGGTTTGAGTGATAAAACTTCATCAGAGGGTTAGATTCAGTTTTTTAGCACTCTTGATCACGTGATGAAACATGCTACCATGGTGCAGAAGCAAGTCAAAGTAAGAAACAAGTATTATAGCTTATCCAACAGTACTATTAGTTCTTAGAATCTCATACGAGTTTTGCATAGAAATTGGAGAGTTGTAACAAGAAGACACAAGTGGAAGCTTAAACAACACCTATTGATGTGAATATGAAGAATCAATGCTTTCAGTGACAAGGATTAGGCAATTTTCAAGATGATAGTCCTGGAAACAGAGTTATGACCCTTCAAGTGAATATGAAGACACAAGTGGAAGCTTAAAGAACACCTATTGATATGAATATGAAGAATCATTGCCTTTACTAACAAGGATATGGCCGTTTTCAAGCTGATAGTCCTCGAAACAGAGTTATGACTCTTCAAGATACAAATGAGAGTGAATAGGAGTGTTGAAGTGTATTCAATGGAGTTGAATCTCCTACAATTGCTTTGAGATTTCAAGAGGAACTCTAGAGAACTATTGTCGTGTTTGCAAGAGGTTTGAGTGATAAAACTTCTTCAGAGAGTTAGATTCAGTCTTTTAGCACTCTTGATGACGTGATAAAACATGCTACCATGGTGTAGAAGCAAGTTAAAGTAAAAAAACAAGCATTATAGCTTATCCCATAGGAGTTTCAATAGGTGAATTTGTGAGTTGTAGCAACAAGACACAAGTGGAAGCTTAAACAACACATATTGATGTGAATATGAAAAATCACTATTTTCATTGACAAGGATTTGGCCATTTTCAAGCTAATAGTCCTAAAAACAGAGTTATGACCCTTCAAGATACAAATGAGAGTGAATATAAGTGTATTCAATGGAGTTGGATCTCTTACAATTCCTTTCAGATGTTCAAGAGGAACTATAAATAGCTATTGTGGTCTTTGTAAGAGGTTTCAGTGATAAAACTTCTTCAGAGGTTAGATTCAGTCTTTTAACACTCTTGATCACGTGACGAAACATGGTACCATGGTGTAGAAGCAAGTCAAAGTAAGAAACAAGCAATATAGCTTATCCAACAGTTCTATTAGTTCTTAGAATCTCATAGGAGTTTCTATTAGAAATTTGAGAGTTGTAGCAAGAAGACACAAGTGAAAGCTTAAAGAACACCTATTGATGTGAATATGAAGAATCAATGCCTTCAGTGACAAAGGATATGGCCGTTTTCAAGCTGATACTCCTCAAAATAGAGTTATGACTCTTCAAGATACAAATGAGAGTGAATAGGAGTGTTGAAGTGTATTCAATGGAGTTGAATCTCTTACAACTGCTTTGAGATGTTCAGGAGGAACTATAGAGAACTATTGTCCTCTTTGCAAGAGGTTTGAGTGATAAAACTTCATTAGAGAGTTAGATTCAGTCTTTTAGCACTCTTAATGACGTAATGAAACATGGTACCATGGTGTAGAAGCAAGTCAAAGTAAGAAACAAACATTTTAGCTTATCCCACAGTTCTATTAGTTTTGAGAATCTCATAGGAGTTTCAATAGGTGAATTTGTTAGTTGTAGCAACAATACACAAGTGGAAGCTTAAACAACACCTATTGATGTGAATATGAAAAATCACTGTTTTCACTGACAAGCATTTGGCCATTTTCAAGCTAATAGTTCTAGAAACAGAGTTATGACCCTTCAAGATACAAATGAGAGTGAATGTAGGTGTTGAAGTGTATTCAATGGAGTTGGATCTCTTACAATTGCTGTGAAATGTTCAAGAGGAACTATAAAGAGCTATTGTGGTCTTTGTAAGAGGTTTGAGTGATAAAACTTCATCAGAGGGTTAGATTCAGTCTTTTAGCACTCTTGAAGACATGAGGAAACATATTACCATGGTGTAGAAGCAAGTCAAAGTAAGAAACAAGCATTATAGCTTATCACACCGTTCTATTAGTTTTTACAATCTCATAGGAGTTTCTAATAGAAATTTGGGAGTTGTAGCAAGAAAACACAAGTGGAAGCTTAAAGAACACATATTGATGTGAATATGAAGAATCAATACTTTCAGTGACAAGGATATGGCCGTTTTCAAGCTGATAGTCCTCAAAACAGAGTTATGACTCTTCAAGATACAAATGAGAGTGAATAGCAGTGTTGAAGTGAATTCAATGGAGTTGAATCTTTTACAATTACTTTGAGATGTTCAAGAGGAACTATAGAGAACAATTATCGTTTTTGCAAGAGGTTTGAGTGATAAAACTTTATCAGAGAGTTAGATTAAGTCTTTTAGCACTCTTGATGATGTGATAAAACATGCTACCATGGTGTAGAAGCAACTCAAAGTAAGAAAAAAGCATTATAACTTATCCCATAGTTCTATTACTTCTGAGAATCTCATAGGAGTTTCAATAGGTGAATTTGTGAGTTGTAGCAACAAGATACAAGTGGAAGCTTAAATAACATATATTGATGTGAATATGAAAAATCACTGTTTTCACTGACAAGGATTTAGCCATTTTCAAGCTGATAGTCCTAGAAACAGAGTTATGACACTTCAAGATACAAATGAGAGTGTATATAAGTGTTGAAGTGTATTCAATGGCGTTGGATCTCTCACAATTGCTATGAGATGTTCAAGAGGAACTATAAACAGCTATTGTGGACTTTGTAAGAAGTTTCAGTGATAAAACTTCATCAGAGGGTTAAATTCAGTCTTTTAGCACTCTTGATGACATGATGAAACATCGTACCATGGTGTAGAAGCAAGTCAAAGTAAGAAACAAGCATTATAGCTTATCCAACAGTTCTTTTAGTTCTTAGAATCTCATAGGAGTTTCTCATAGGAATTTGAGAGTTGTAGCTAGAAGACACAAGTCGAAGCTTAAAGAACACCTATTAATGTGAATATGAAGAATCAATACTTTCACTGACAAGGATATGGCCGTTTTCAAGCTGATAGTCCTCAAAACAGAGTTATGACTCTTCAAGATACAAATGAGAGTGCATAGGAGTGTTGAAGTGTATTCAATGGAGTTGAATCTCTTACAATTGCTTTGAGATATTCAAGAGGAACTATAGAGAACAATGGTCATCTTTGCAATAGGTTTGAGTGATAAAACTTTATCAGAGACTTAGATTCAGTTTTTTAGCACTCTTGATGACGTGACAAAACATGCTACCATGGTGTAGAAGCAAGTCAAACTAAGAAACAAGCATTATAGCTTATCCCACAGTTCTATTAGTTCATAGAATCTCATAGGAGTTTCAATAGGTCAATTTGTGAGTTGTAGCAACAAGACACAAGTGGAAGCTTAAACAACACCTATTGATGTCAATATGAAAATCACTGTTTTCGTTGACAAGGAGTTGGCCATTTTCAAGCTAATAGTCCTG
This sequence comes from Cardamine occulta, assembly GCA_028015245.1. NCBI lineage: Eukaryota > Viridiplantae > Streptophyta > Magnoliopsida > Brassicales > Brassicaceae > Cardamine > Cardamine occulta. Next base: position 4,632,876 of record CM051371.1, read on the forward strand.
GAAACAGAGTTATGACCCTTCAGGATACAAATAAGAGTGAATAGAAGTGTATTCAATGGAGTTGGATCTCTTACAATTGCTATGAGATGTTCAAGAGGAACTATAAAGAGCTATTGTGGTCTTTGTAAGAGGTTTCAGTGATAAAACTTAATCAGAGGGTTAGATTCAGTCTTTTAGGACTCTTGATGACATGACGAAACAAAGTACCATGGTGTAGAAGCAAGTCAAAGTAAGAAACAAACATTATAGCTTATCCCACAGTTCTATTAGTTTGATGTGAATATGAAGAATCAATGCCTTCACTGACAAAGATATGGCCGTTTTAAGCTGATAGTCCTCAAAACAAAGTTATGACTCTTCAAGATACAAATGAGAGTGAATAGGATGTTGAAGTGTATTCAATGGAGTTGAATCTCTTACACTGCTTTGAGATGTTCAAGAGGAACAATAGAGAACTATTGTCGTCTTTGCAAGAGGTTTGAGTGATCAAACTTCATCGGAGAGTTAGATTCAGCCTTTTAGCACTCTTGATGACGTCATGAAACATGGTACCATGGTGTAGAAGCAAGTCAAAGTAAGAAACAAGAATTATAGCTTATCCAACAGTACAATTAGTTCTTAGAATCTTATAGGAGTTTCTCATAGAAATTTGGGAGTTGTAGCAAGAAGACACAAGTGGTAGCTTAAACAACACCTATCGATGTGAATATGAAGAATCAATGCCTTCACTGACAAGGATATGTCCGTTTTCAAGCTGATAGTCCTCGAAACAAAGTTATGACTCTTCAAGATACAAATGAGAGTGAATAGAGGGGATTGAATTTGATGTCAAGAAAAGACTACCTTCCATCCTTCGATAAATAGTTTTATCACTCAAACCTCTTGCAAAGACTTCATTGTTTTCTAACTCTTATCAGCTTGAAAACGGCCATATCCTTGTCAGTGAAACTATTGATTCTTCATATTCACATCAATAGGTGTTCTTTAAGCTTCCACTTGTGTCTTCTTGCTACACCTATTGATGTCAATATGAAAATCACTGTTTTCGTTGACAAGGATTTGGCCATTTTCAAGCTAATAGTCCTAGAAACAGAGTTATGACCCTTCAAGATACAAATGAGAGTGAATAGAAGTGTATTCAATGGAGTTGGATCTCTTACAATTGCTTTGAGATGTTCAAGAGGAACTATAAATAGCTATTGTGGTCTTTGTAAGAGGTTTCAGTGATAAAACTTCATCAGAGGGTTAGATTCAATCTTTTAGCACTCTTGATCACGTGACGAAACATGCTACCATGGTGTAGAAGCAAGTCAAACTAAGAAACAAGCATTATAGCTTATCCCACAGTTCTGTTAGTTCATAGAATCTCATAGGAGTTTCAATAGGTCAATTTGTGAGTTGTAGCAACAAGACACAAGTGGAAGCTTAAACAACACCTATTGATGTCAATATGAAAATCACTGTTTTCGTTGACAAGGAGTTGGCCATTTTCAAGCTAATAGTCCTGGAAACAGAGTTATGACACTTCAGGATACAAATGAGAGTGAATAGAAGTGTATTCAATGGAGTTGGATCTCTTACAATTGCTATGAGATGTTCAAGAGGAACTATAAAGAGTTATTGTGGTCTTTGTAAGAGGTTTCAGTGATAAAACTTCATCAGAGGGTTAGATTCAATCTTTTAGGACTCTTGATGACATGACGAAACAAAGTACCACGGTGTAGAAGCAAGTCAAAGTAAGAAACAAGCATTATAGCTTATCCAACAGTACAATTACTTCTTAGAATCTTATTGGAGTTTCTCATAGAAATTTGGGAGTTGTAGCAAGAAGACACAAGTGGTAGCTTAAATAATACCTATCGATGTGAATATGAAGAATCAATGCCTTCACTGACAAGGATATGGCCGTTTTCAAGCTGATAGTCCTCAAAACAGAGTTATGACTCTTCAAGATACAAATGAGAGTGAATAGGAGTGTTTAAACTTCATCAGAGGGTTAGATTCAATCTTTTAGCACTCTTGATCACGTGACGAAACATGGTACCAGGGTGTAGAAGCAAGTCAAAGTAAGAAACAAGCATTATAGCTTATCTAACAGTTCTATTAGTTCTTAGAATCTCTTAGGAGTTTCTATTAGAAATTTGGGAGTTGTAGCAAGAAGACACAAGTGGTAGCTTAAACAACACATATCGATGTGTATATGAAGAATCAATGCATTCACTGACAAGGATATGGCCGTTTTTAAGCTGATAGTCCTCGAAACAGAGTTATGACTCTTCTAGATACAAATGAGAGTGAATAGGAGTGTTGAAATGTATTCAATGGAGTTGAATCTCTTACAATTGCTTTGAGATGTTCAAGAGGAACTATAGAGAACAATGGTCGTCTTTGCAATAGGTTTGAGTGATAAAACTTTATCAGAGACTTAGATTCAGTTTTTTAGCACTCTTGATGACGTGACAAAACATGCTACCATGGTGTAGAAGCAAGTCAAACTAAGAAACAAGCATTATAGCTTATCTCACAGTTCTATTAGTTCATAGAATCTCATAGGAGTTTCAATAGGTCAATTTGTGAGTTGTAGCAACAAGACACAAGTGGAAGCTTAAACAACACCTATTGATGTGAATATGAAAAATCATTGTTTTCACTGACAAGGATTTGGCCATTTTTAAGCTAATAGTCCTAGAAACAGAGTTATAATCCTTCAAGATACAAATGAGAGTGAATATAAGTGTTGAAGTGTATTCAACGGAGTTGGATCTCTTACAATTGCTATGAGATGTTCAAGAGGCACTAAAAAGAGCTATTGTGGTCTTTGTAAGAGGTTTTAGTGATAAAACTTCATCAGAGGGTTAGATTCAGTCTTTTAGCACTCTTGATCACGTGACGAAACATGGTACCATGGCGTAGAAGCAAGTCAAAGTAAGAAACAAGCATTATAGCTAAGCCAACAGTTCTATTAGTTCTTAGAATCTCATAGGAGTTTCTATTAGAAATTTGGGAGTTGTAGCAAGAAGACACAAGTGGAAGCTTAAAGAACACCTCCTAAACCATAAACCTTGATCCGAAAACACTAAACCCTAAACGCTAAACCTAAACATTAAAGACTAAATCCAAAATTCTAAACCTTAAACCCTAAAACTTAAAACGTAAACCCTAATTCCTTTACCCTAAACCTTACACACGAAACTCCAATTTGTAAACCCTAAACCGTAAACTCTAAATCCTAAACCCTAAATCCGAAACCTTAAATCCTAAACCCTAAACCATAAATCCTAAACACTAAACTCTAAATCCTAAACGCTAAACCCAAAACACTAATCCCTATACCCTAAACCCTAAACCTAAAGGTTGAAGACTAAATCAAAAAACCTAAACCTTAAACCATAAAACTTAAAACCTAAACCCTAATTCCTAGACCCTAAACCCTAATTCCTAAACCCAAAACCCAAAACTCTAAATCCTAAACCGTAAATGCCAAACACTAAAGCTTAAACCCTAAACTCTCAACCATAAACCCTAAACCGTAAACCCTAAACCCTAAACCCTAAACCTTAAATCTTATGCCACAAACCTTAAACCTTAAACCCTAAACCCAAAACCCAAAATCCTGAACCCTAAACCCAAAACCCTAAATCCTAAACCCCAAACCCTAAACCCTAAACTCAAAACCCTAAACCCTAACTCCCAAACCCTCAACTCTAAACCCTAAACCTAAACTCTAAAGCCTAAATCCAAAATTCTAAACTTTGAACCATAAAACTTAAAATCTAAAACTAAAACTCTATACCCTAAACCTTAATTCCTAAACCCTAAAAAGTAAACACTAAACCTTTTAACCTTAAATCGCAATCCTAAACCATAAACCCTAAACCGAAAAACCCTAAACCCTAACCTATACCCTAAACCTAAATTTTTAAGACAAAATCCAAAACCCTAAACCTTAAAACATAAAACTTAAAACCTAAACCTTAAAACATAAAACCTAAGCCCTAATTCCTAGACCCTAAACCTTAAACCCTAAACCCTAATTCCGAAACCCTAAACCCTAAACCCCAAATCCTAAACCCTAAATCCCAAACCCTAAACTCTAAACCCTAAAGTTTAAACCCTAAACCCTAAACCTTAAACCTTAAACCCAAAACCCTAAACCCTAAACACTAATCCTAAACTCTAAAGCGTAAACCTTAAATCTTAAACCTGAAACCCTAGACCTTAAATCCTAAACGCTACACTTTAAACCAAAAATCCTAAATCTTAAATCCGAAACGCTAAATCATAAATCCTAAACCTTAAATCTCATGCCCGAATCTCTAAACCCTAAACCCTAAAACGTACCCTAAACCCTAAACATTAAATCTCATGCCTTAAACAATAAACCATAAATCTCATGCCTTAAATCCTAAACCCTAAACCCTCAACCCTAAACCTAAAACACTAAACCCTAAACCCTAAACCCTAAACCCTAAACCCAAGACCCTAAACCTCAAACTCTAAACCCTAAACATGAAACCTTAACTCTAAAGCCTAAACCTTAAATCCTAAACCTGAAACCCTAAATGATGAGGACATCAGAACCAACTTCTCGGGAGCTACCAAGGAAATCCACATATCGGTCATGAAATAAACCCCGAGAACGAGGTCAGGAATAAAGAGCATACGGGAAGAGTTCAACAAGTCATTGGAGATCCTATTCACACTCATAGAGCATGAGGAACTTAAGGGAAGCTTGCTCACCAAGGAGATTCTTCAACAAACCCTGCTAGTAACTAGGGAGGATCACACCATGCCCCCGGACATAGTAGAAGGACCGGAAGCTAACCATGCAGAACTAAGAGGTTACCATGGAGGCAACAAGTGCCATGACAACAATTTCTTGTAACCCAAGAAGTAAGATATCTTTTTCCTACCGGTTCTACAAGGATGTACCGAAATCTCAGTATTCATCATCTCGGCCAAGACTAGATCCATGGACATGGATGGAGTGCCAAGTTGGCATCTCAGAGAAGTGTCTTCACCACTTCACTAGGATGAAGACACACAAAGACGTGCTAAGGAATTGTACTCTTTTTCTTTATCTCGGTTTTATCCCATTGGGTTTTCTGGGAAAGGTTTTTACAAGGCAACACCCTTAGTGCGCATTACCGAGCTTGTCACCACTTCACCTACAAGCTCAGAATGCCTTAGTCTCTACAGCATACACGAAGCTTCAGTTCGCACCAACTTTCCATTTCTAGATTTCATTTTAAATTACACGCCTTGTTGTTTCGCTTTAGACTTCTTGTTGTTTTAGCTAGGTTTACTTGTTCGCCCTAGGGTTCTCTTATAAAACCCAAGGTTTCGCATTTTAAGAAAGCATTCTTTGATTAATAGAATTCATAGTTTCTTCTTTGAAAGAATGCAGCCGACATTCTTTTCACTTGTGTGCGAAGCCTTGTGAATCTAGTGTCTTTAGACTTATCACGGAACAGTCCATAGTCTCGTGTGGCGTCTATCACTCCCCCGATCGATCCATCTTTGTTCTACGGTCAATCCTTGATCGTTCCACGTCCGTTCCTCGATCAACACTACAAAAAGAGTCTACATTGATAGCAAAAAACAAAAGCTTGTTTTTACTGTTTTGCTATCGTAAATGTGTTACAAATTTTCAAACAATACGATAGCATTGGATAAACTTTATTATATATTTTTAACTAAGCGGGAACCTAAAATTATGTTTTTCGCCAAACACTTAGCCATTTCCCTCTTTCAGCTTCTCATTTCCCTCTTTCTCTTAGAACCCTAAAACGAATAAAAGTCAAAATTTCTTCTCTCCGCCTCGAATCAGCTACTAATTCACCTCATTTTTATCATTTCCCTCTTTGTCTTAGAACCCTAAAACAAATTCAGGGACGAATTTGCTTCTCCCCGCCTCGAATCACCTACGATTTCGCCTCATTTTTGTCATTTTCCTCTTTCTCTTAGAACCCTAAAACGAATTCAGAGACGAATGTGCTTCTCCCCACCTCAAATCAGCTACTAATTCGCCTCATCCGCCTTTTAAGCTCACCTGTTGTAGGTCGCCGCCATAAGTGAAGCTCTTGCCGGCCCTAATTTTGTAATCTCCGTGGACAGTGGGCTCAAATCGAAGGCATTTATTTTTGCTTCGAATTCCCCTTTGCATTTTATGTACCCACATTTCTTTCACTCAAGAAGTCTTGATTTTTAACAACATTTTCCTAGGTTGTTAGTTGTACTAAATTCAATTTCACGATCTCTACTTTACAGGTATGTTTCACAATCTCTACTTTACCATGCTTGTTCGATTATGTCTTCAGTTTGGTTGAATTTTTGTTTTGCTTTGTTTGCTGTCGTGCTTTACATGTTTATATGCGTTTGACAAGTTAATTGTTATTTGTCTGAATATATTGAGTCACTGTGTGTTGGAGAAAAATGTTGGACAAAGCATGGGTGCATCTTTTCAGGTAACAATTTTTTTTTAACTGTTAGGTTTGAGTAGTTTTTTATAGACTCACTTGTTTCTTTCTTTTTTGTCTTTTAATTTTTTATTTCAGAGTTGATCCTGTTTATGAAATAGGGGCTTTGAAATTTGTAAGGGATGTTTCTGAGGCTTTGGGTGGGATAGATATGATCGTATGCCCTTGTATTGACTGTCGAAATATGGATCAGCACAAGGGCAGTGTTGTTGTTGATCATTTGGTCACAAGGGGAATGGATGAGGCTTATAAGATGAGGTCGGATTGGTATCTGCATGGAGAGTTGAATTCAGTGGATGAAAGTGAAAAAAAATCTCGTCAAAGGAATGATGAGATATTTGGGTTATATCAAGCTGCAGAATTTATGGATGAAGATTTTACTAGTAAGGCTGACTTGGGTGATATTGCTGAGGGTGAGGAAAAGAAAGAAGACTAGTTCCTTGCAAAGCTTGCAGATGTTGAGACACCATTGTATCTGAGATGTTACCAGAGGATAATGTGTTATCAGAAGATTCATGCATGTGTTAATGACTGTTGCTTATTCAGGAAGACGTTCAAGAAGCTCGAGAAATATCCAAAATGCAAGGCTTCAAGATGGAATACTAATATGCACACTGGTGAAATAAGAAAAGGTGTCCCACAGAAGGTATTAGGAATTAAGTTTAAGGATTAGGGTTTAGGGTTTGGAGTTTGGGGTTTTGGGTTTAGGCTTCTTGATTTAGGGTTTAGAGTTTAGGGTTTAAGGTTTGTGATTTTGGTTTCGGGGTTTACGTTTCGGGACTCAGGGTTTAGGGTTTATGGTTTAGGGTTTAAGGTACATGGTTTAAGATTTAGGGTTTAGGGTTTATGGTTTAGGGTTTTAGGTGTAGGGCTTAGGGTTAACTGTTTATGGTTTAGGGTATAGGGTTTGTTATTTTGTGTTTAGGGTTCAGGTTTTAGAAATTATGGTTTAGGGTTTAGGGATTAGGGTTTAATATTTTGGATTTAGGATTTAGGGTTTATAGTTTTGGATTTAGGATTTAGGGTTTAGAGTTTAAGGTTTAGAGTTTAGGGTTTAGTGTTTAAGGTTTAGGGTTTAGGGTTTAGTATTGGGGTGTAGGGTTTATGGTTCTAGATTTAGGATTTAGGCTTTAGGCTTTAGGGTTTAGGTTTAGGGTTTAAGGTTTAAAATTTATGGTTTAGGGTTTAGGATTTTGGGTTAGGGTTTAGGGTTTCAGATTTAGGGTTTAGGGTTTAATGTTTCAGATTTAGGGTTTAAGGATTTAGGGTTTACAGTTTAGGGTTTACGATTTAGGGTTTAGAGTTTAAGATTTAGAGTTTAGGGTTTTGTGTTGAAGGTTTAGGGATTAGGGTTTAATGTAGGTGTTTAGAGTTTAGGATTTAGGGTTTAGTGTTTAGGTTTAGGGCTTAGGGTTTACGGTTATGGATTAGTTTTCAGGGTTCTAGATTTCGGATTTAGGCTTTAGGCTTTAGGGTTTTGGGTTTTGGGTTTAGGATTTAAGGTTTAAGATTTAGGGTTTAAGGTTTCGGATTTAGGGTTAAGGTTTAGGGTTTAAGGTTTAATGTTGAGGGTTTAAGGTTTAGTGTTTAGGGTTTAGGATTTCTGGTTAGGGTTTAGGTTTAAGGTTTAGGGTTTAGGGTTTGGAGTTTGGAGTTTGGGGTTTAGGCTTCTCTATTTAGGGTTTAGGGTTTAAGGTTTGAGATTTTTGTTTTGGGTTTTGGTTTTGGGGCTCAGGGTTTAGGGTTTATGGTTTAGGGTTTAAGGTAGAGGGTTTGAGATTTAGGGTTCTGGGTGGTGGATTTTTTATTTAAGATTTAGGGTCTAGGGTTTAAAGATTAGGGTTAAGGGTTTGGGGTTTACTATTTAGTGTTTAAGGTTTAGGGTTCAGGGTTTAGGGTTAGGATTTAGGATTTAAGTTGAGGGTTTAGGGTTTAGGGTTTAGGATTTAGGGTTTAGGGTTTAGAGTTTAGGGTTTCGGGTTTAGTGTTTATGATTTAGGCTTTAGGGCTTAGGGTTTGAGATTTAGGATTTAAGATTTAGGTTTTATGATTCAGATTTAGGATTTAGGGTTTGGTGTTTTGGGTTTAAGATTTAGGGTAAGGGGTTTAAGGTCGAGGATTTAGGGTTTAGTGTTTAAGATTTAAAGGTTCAAGTTTAAGGTTTAGGTTAGGGTTTAGCGTTTATGGTTTAAAGTTTAAGGTTTAAGGTTTAGAGTTTAGTTTTTGGGGTTTAGGGTTTGAGGTTTAGTGTTTAGAGTTTAATCTTAGGGTTTAGGTTAAAGGTTTAATGTTTAGGGTTAGGGTTTAGGGTTGAAGGTTTAGGGTTTAAGGTTTAGAGTTTTGGGTTTAGGGTTTAGGATTCTAGATTTAGGATTTAAGGTTTAGCCTTTAGTTTTTCGAGTTTCGGGTTTAGGGCTTAGGGTTATTATTTAGGGTTTCAGGTTTAGGTTTTAGGGTTTAGTGTTTATGGTTAAGGGTTTAGTGTTTATGGTGTAGGGTTAGGGTTTAGTGTTTATGGTGTAGGGTATAGGGTGTGTTATTTTGGGTTTAATGTTTATGGTTTAAAGTTTAGGGTTTACGGTTAGGGTTTAGTGTTTAGGGTTCTAGATTTAGGATTTTGGCTTTAGGGTTTAGGGTTTTGGGTTTAGGATTTAAGGTTTAAGATTTAGGATTTAGGGTTTATGATTTTGAGTTAGAGTTTAGGGCTTAAGGTTTAGGGTTTAATGTTTACGGTTTAGGGTTTAGGGTTTTAAGTTTAGGGTTTAGGGTTTCAGGTTTAGGGTTTAGGGTTTAATGTTTACGGTTTATGCTTTAGGGTTTAGGGTTTAGGGTTTAGTGTTAAGGGCTTAGGGTTAGGGTTTAGGGTTTGGTGTTTATGGTTTAGGATTTAGTCTTTAGAGTTTAGAGTTTAAGATTTAGGGTTTAGGGTATCCGAAATATCCGTAATTAGATACATTTGCTTATATTTTATAATTTGTTGATGATGATAGATAAAATCAGTACTTAAATTTTGTGCAACCTAACCAAATTAACTGACATAACCCAATTATCTTTAAACACTTCTCGCTCAGATCTTTAAACACAGATATTTCAAGAAGTCTAAGTATCTTGGATTGTGGTAAAGAAAGAAGACCATCATATGCTTGGCGAAATATTTTGTTTGGACGTGAATTGTTGGTTAAAGGGATGATAAAGGTTGTTGGTGACGGGAAGAGCACTAGAATTTGGGATGAAAATTGGATTATGGGTAAGACACCAAGAGCCCCAGTAAGTGCACCGGGTTTAATAGACATGACGGCTACAGTCTCCGAACTATGGGATCCGATGCTGCACAAATGGAAAGAGAGTACTTCAAGACGATTGTTTACAACAAGAGATGCACAATGCATACGACATCTTAAAGTTTTCGAAGGTCTGGACGACAAGTATACATGGGGAATGTAAAAACGGGAGTTTATAACACGCAAAGTGGATATAGATTGGCTGATGAGTTGAGAGATACACAAGATGAACAGGAGCAACAGTTATCACCAATGAAGAAAAAGCTATGGCGAAAGCTCTGGAAAATGAAAACAACTCCAAAAATCCGACACTTTCTATGGAAGGCGTTGCTGGAGCGCTAGCAGTAGCGAACAGACTACAAACAAGAGGCATATACATAGATCCAATATGTAAAGCTTGTGGAACAACACAGGAAACAATTTGCCATGTCCTCTTCAATTGTTTGGCAGTAACTCAGATGTGGACGATGATAGGGATACCAATCCCACAAAGAGGCTGGTCGACAAATTCTGTTATGAGTAATCTATGTCATGTAGTCGGAGTTTGTGAGAATAAGGAGATTGCAGAAAACATAAAACAGCCAATACCATGGATGTTATGGTACGCGTGGAAGGCAAGAAATTCATTGGTGATCGAAGGAGTTCAATTAGAACCTGCAGGTCTGGTTAAGAAAGCACAAGAATAGGCTGATTTGTGGTATGTGATAAATAAAAAGAACAGCGGCAATGAGTTACATAACAATGATCCTTCTAGTCTTTCACGAACCTGGGAAAAGCCACCTGCAAGTTGTACCAAATGTAATGTTGGCTGTTCATGGCTACGTCCGAGAAGAAATAGTGGTACGGGATGGATCACGCGAAACGATGCAGGGGAAGTTCTCTTCCATAGCCATAGATCATTCTCGAAAACTTCATTGCTAATGGAGGCAGAGTTAATAAGCTTTTTATGGGCGGTGGAAGGAATGGGGGATTTAAACAAAGCAGAGTGATTTTTGAAACACCAAAAAACGATGTGATTACTGCGGTAAGGGAACCTGTAAAATGGCCACTCTTTAGGAATCTGTTAGCTGAGATTCAGAAAGGACTGGGGAGGATCGCAGAGTGGTATTTACAAGTAATGTTGGCACAAAGTAATCAATGTGCGTCAAGAATTGCAAAGAGTGTAACAGAAGATCATAGATATCAATCGTATGTGGCGAGAGGGGGACCAAGATGGCTCCAAGATGTATGGGAGACAGAAGCCAGATGAACATCAAGACAGGTGGACAATCAAGACTCAGCTCTTGTAAGTTTTATGATTGATGTGGTTTTATTCTAGATTTACTGCTCTGTTTCTTCCTTTAGTTTTGTCTCCTTAAAGTGATTGAAGACTAAAGGTTTAAAAGTTTAGCTTGCCTTCTGGTTAAGTGTTTGTAAGACTGTCTCGATGAGTATACCCCTGAATCCCTGATAAGTGCTGTAATGAAGAATTTTAAGTGGAAAAAAAAACCCAATTATCTAAATTACATGTTTATATGCAATTGATTAATAGATTATCTTTTATAAACTTCAGTTAATTGGTTAGGTTGCACATAATCTAAGTTCGGTTTGGATAATTTAGTATAATTTTTTTTAATGGTTTAGTTTATAATGATATTTAGTTCGTGATTAAATTGCTGAATTTAGATCTGGTTCACATCAGATAAATATTTTCATTATTAATATACTTTCATGGGAAATATTTAGCTAAATAGAAAAAGGTAGATAATACCTCATGTCCACCGGTGACTCTGTCCACGGCATTGGAACTTATTGTTGTCTCGTTCAGATCGGAAATCAGCCTTCATACTGGAATTGATCCTTGGTCAATCTTGTTCTAATTTTGTGCCATACTCGTCATCCATATGCTTCTTCTGTTAGTAGTGTGTGTTGTAAGTCCGTAGGCGAAATAAATAAATAAAAATAAATGAGTGAAAAAAAAGAATTTAAAAATAAAAATAAAACATGTAGTGTATGGTTTTTGAGAAGGGGGTTACTGAAAGTTATTTGATCTTCTTTCTTGATGCAGTCCATTAGGTCCCGTCCGTGCTCTAATACATTTCATAGAAACAAAAATGGAAATGGGTTATGTACATGGAGTCATGGATGGTTAACACTGGGATTGAGAATCCTCCTAGTGGAGTGAGGAGTCAACCAAGAAGCAAGAGCAGTAGCAATTACAGGAAATCTGATATCCAATATATAATGAATGAATAGAATTTCTCTCGACTTGACGTATCATCATTTCTTTATTATTTTTAATAAAAAATTGTTTGACATCTAATCATCAACTTGAAATTAATTAACTTAAAAATTATAAATGTATAAGTAATAAAATCAACAAAATTCATAGTTAATTTTAAAACGCAAAATATATGGCATAAAACTTTTTAAACTGATTTTATCAGCATGATTTTGCGTTTATATAATATATAATTTTTTTTAATATAAACAAGTGAATTGACAAAACAAATAAGAAAAATGTAAGCAAAATATAAGTAAACATAAGCAAAATATAAGCAAACCATAATTGTCGAAAAAAAATAAAACATGAATAAAACTAAAATACATTTCAATTTGTTTTCATGTATGTATTTCATTACATAATAAGTAATTCTAATTATTAAATTTTGAAAATATGAATGAAATTCATTTAAATATTTATAACCAAACAACACTATAGATACACAATTATGCGCATATATGTATGTATAAGTTTGTATCCTATAATTCAATAAAATAAAAACTAACTAAACTCCCCTACTATAATAATAATAGTAAGGTTTGATATTACCAGATAAAATGTGATCTATTAGGGTGATTTACTCTTACTGGTATGGGTGTGCAATCGACGATTTCTCTTGTAGGAGAACCTCTAAGATGGTGGATAATTTCTTAGAAGGGAAGTTGGACGTTACACTTAATATGAGATGATGGCTAGTTTAAATTTTATTAAATCAAAAAGGAAAATTTTAAAAAATTATCAGATGTTTTTTAATCAGTCTGGGTTTAGTAATAGATTGCAAAGATCGATGTTAAAAACAATATATGACAATAACAACTTGAACTTTTTTTTAAATTATAAAAATTTAGGATTTTTGATTTTTTTTAGATTTGAGATGTTTATTGAATGTTAAATGTTAAATTATTTTATTTTAGTTAGAATTTGCAACTTTAGAATGTAATGCAATTTGGAATTTTATAAAATAAATAATAAAATTTATAAAATTTTATGGAATTTGTAATTTTAAAAATTATTTATGGAGTTTGGAAATTTTTATTTGGATTTGTTTGATTTTTATAATTTTAAAAAAAGTTCAAGTTGTTATTGTTAAAATTTCGGGAAATTACCAAAACAAACACCCAACTTACGTTGACTTGCCAAAAAAGACATGAAGTTACTCACCGTTAAATCCACATTTAAATCTGCTAATGGTGTGTCTTTTTTTGGCCAGTCAACGATAATATTGTCTATTTATTCGAAAGTCAATAATGTTTGGGCTTTTTTGGCCAGTTTGGAAGGTGGATGTTTTTTTGGCAATTCGAGATAAGTTTCATATTTTTTTGGCCGAATTCCCATATATATATGTATATATTTATTTATTTTATATTAGTTCCGCTCTCACATTCGGATCTAAATTTTTTTATATACTAAAATATCCGAACCGAACTTAGATTTTGTGCAACATAACCAAATTAACTGGTATAACATAATTATCTAAACTTATAATTATAAAATTTAAAATATTAATTATTTTAAAACCAAAATGATTAAAATATATAATATAATTAAAATATCCAAAAGTTCTTAGTTATATTTTTAAAATTTTAATCAAATTTTATTCAAATTTAATATTTTAATTTAATTTTATTCAAAATTCTTTGATATCCGAACCCAAATGGATATGAACCAAATCCGACCTGAAACTACAAATCACCCAAGCGGGTTATATACCCCTAACCCGAATACTCGAAAACCTGAACGAGTATCCGAATGCCCACCAATTGAGATATTTCATTATTGATTCAGTTTCACTCACTCACTATAACTATTTTTGCTTTAACCAAATTGTGATCCCAAGTGAATAATTGGCGAGAGATATATAAAGGAAAGATGGAACCAAGTCTTTTCAAGATACCTCTCGGCTAAGTAAAACTTAAGTTTTTAAGGACAAAAGAGATTGAAAAGAAGAAAACATTAATTATGGGTCCATATAGAAGAAGTAAAAAAGCAAAAGTGAAGAGACAAAAGAGCTAATAATGAACTACACTTGAGTACCCATGATATTTTTTTTTCCCATATGCAACCACTAACTAACAGTCTCTTTCGCTAGTTATTAGTATGAACTAACTATCTCCGTGATTGAAGGTGTTTTAGGATAAGATCATTTATGTTGTAGGACACTCATAACATGTATTAAGACATTGTGTTAGGCTCTTACTAGTTAGGCATGTGTTAATCTAAACTGACTTAAAATCAAGGTAGTTTTTTTATGGACCCTATTCGAATGAAAGCCGCTGGCTAGGATTAGTTTTTGGGGATGTACCGTACGATACAATAAAATTTAGATAATTTTCTTTTATTTGGATTGTATCGGGTTTGGGACATATACATAAAGAGTTTAAGGGGGTCGTAACATTATTCATCAGATCGATTAATTAAAAATTCTTAGAGGCAAATGGTATTCGTTTAAAACAAAAAAAAACATTAAATCTTGATTTTTTCCCTTTGATTTCACTTTCTAAGGTTCTATTAATTCTTCCTAATTCACAACAATTTGGAATATGAACAAATAACTGTTTCACGTTACTATTAGTTGAACTCAAGATTAGATCTTCCCTTTAGAAAATTGCACAATCACCACTACAAGATGTAATTGTTCTGACTAATCTGTTTAAGCGTTTTTTTTAATCAAGGTCTGAAACATATAGACTGAGTAAAAAGAAATAAAGCAATGGTGGTAGTTATTGAAATGGCCCAACGGGTGAAAAGAATGTTAACTTTCTAAAGTCACTTTATTTTTTCTTGTCTCTGTTTCTCTCATTTCTTTCTTATATTCACGCCACTCTTAACGGAACAAAGCAAAAGAGAAAAAAACTTGCCTAGTCTTTTTAAACCTTCTTTGTCACCATTGACATAATCTCCCAAAGGTTTCTTCTACAAACATGTCTGAATTTGCAGTGTCATCTTCAGAAGAGAATTCCAATAAGAAGAATATTGGTTTTTCTTCTCTTCTTCTCTCTGAATTTTATCTCTTTTGTTCATTCATCCTCTCCCACCCTTTATATTTTTCTTACTTACTCTTCTTCTCACCTTACATCTTCAAGATTCTCTCTTTTCTTTCACCACTCTTTGTCACTACCACACTCTTGATTCTTGCCTTACTTAGTACTTTGCATGGTCACGACAGTGGTCCTGACTCTGAATCATTAGAAACACAACAAAGCTTCTTTGTTTCTTTTTGTAGTAAGCTTGGAAGTGTCTTGGAACCCAAGTTTGATGTTAACGATGAGGGTTTTAATTTTAAGTCCTTGGAGGAGTTTGAAGCGTATAAGATGGTTGTTGAAGCTTGCTCAATGGAATGTAATGAGATACGTTCGGATGAACTGACGTTTGTTGACAAGTTCTGTAGCCATGAGAGCACCGTGTCGGAATCTTTGATCAATGAGACCCGTGAGGAGCTAGTTGAGATGATCCAACCGTTGAAATGTGTGGATCTGATTGATTTGGAGAAAGAAGAAACAAAGAAATGTGAGAAGAGAGATGAAGAAGAACAAAAAGTCAAACCAAAAAGTGACGTTGTCCTCGATAATGGAGAAAAGCCGACAAAAGAAGAATCCAAGGGTTCAAAAGTTGAAGTTGTCGGATATGGTAATGATGAAAGCTATGATCTCCCAAAACTGAGCGATTTTTTCGGAGAAGAGAAGAAGAATGAAGTGATTAAGAAGAAGGAAGAAGAAGAACATGTTGTGCTCGAGAGTTTTGGATCAATGAGGAAAGAAAAAGAATGGAGAAGAACATTAGCTTGCAAGCTATTTGAAGAACGACACAATGCTGACGTTGGACAAGGTATGGATCAGTTGTGGGAGACTTACGAGACAGAAACAGAGAAGAAGCAGACCGAAGAAGATAAGAATAAGAAGAAGATAAAGAAGAAGAAGAAGAAGTCGATGATGATGAAGACGAAGAGTATAGAGAAGGAAGTAATAGTAGTGGAGGAGGAAGATGAAGATGGGATTGATCAGCAGCAGCTTTGTTGCTTACAAGCTTTGAAGTTCTCAACAGGGAAAATGCATTTGGGAATTGCGAAGCCTAACCTTCTGAAGCTAAGTAAGGCTTTCAAAGGCTTTGGACGGTTTTACAATGCAAACAAGCATTCCAAGAAAGCTTGAAAGGGAGATGAATAAAACTTTGTAATAATTTCGATCTCTATATATAAAAGTTATTAGAGATAGTTATTATGCTTTTGTAGTTTCTATAGTTTTGAGCAAGTTCTATATGCACAAGTTAAGGGTAATTGAAATTAAAAGATGTTGTTAATAATGGCCAAGATTTTTGCAATATGTATATTTAGCTTTGTTGATCTTCACGGCTGTTATAATTAATATTTTTCTTAAACTATTAATTTCTTTTGTTTTCGTCGTCGTATATTAACATTGTCTTTTTTTTTTGTTTATATAGTAAAACATTTTATAGTGATATAATCTATGGTCGTGTAGTTTGAATTGGACAAAGAAATGTCTAATGCAGTAGTTACGATTTCATATTAGTAATGAACCTCGTAAAAGTAATGTAAAACAGAAAATTTTATAAACTCTTGGTCCCTTTTTGTTTGTAAGCATTTTAGTATCTCACTAATTGGTTTTAATGAAGTGAACATGGTTGTATAATCAAATTAAAAATTAGTTTGTGGACAAAACGACAATCTTTCATATGCAACCAATTTAACGCGGGTGAGGCATGAATTTGCGTATTCTTATATTCTAATTAAGTTCAGATCTGGTATGAATGTGTTAATATAAGAATTTAGTAAAAGTTCTTATCAAAACTTCATTAATATGATTGTTATTTGTTACGATTAGATTAAGATTAAAGAAAAAAAAAAGTTGAAAAATAGTTACCGACATTTTTTTTCCTAATCTATTTATCATTTGATAAGGAAAAAAATTGTCGACCCTGAATTTGGCCTATCCCACCAGTAGCATCGACCCTGAATTTTGAGTGACTTCAAAAAAAAAGAAAAAAATTGAAGGCCTATTTTGTTATAGAAAAAGAAGATGATACTGAGAGTTGACTGGAGTTGAAGTTGGTAGAAATAGAGTGAACGAATAAAGAGTTGACATGTGGAAGATTATGGGCGTGAGAAGAGTTGATCGAAACTATACACATGTACGGTTTAGATTGAGAAGAAAGTTTGTTACGATCAAAATCATTTACCAATCAACCAACGGCCGACTATACGCACAAGCATTGACTACTGCAACAATGGGTTGGGGCTCTACTCACTTCGTGTGACAGGGGGTTTCGTTGAGTCTGCGTTCCTCAGATCCGAAGTGTTTGATAGCTATAAGTGTCATGAAAATTCGGTGTCAGTTAATGTTAGCGAAATATCTAAGATTCTGAGAGTTGCTTGTAATGATGACCAAATCACAATGAAAGCTGATGCTGATGGCGATAAATTTACTTTGATTTGAGAGAGTCCAAGTAAGAATTTCAGGAATTATATTCTCTAGTTATATATTTTAGATGTTGCTTTGTTATCCTTCGGATGTTGGATGAAACTCAATGAAAAAAAAATTCTTTATTATTTTTTCGCAAAAAAAAAAAAAAAAAAAAAAATTAAATGATAAAGTTAAAGGAAGTTGATGAGTAATAAACATTTGACCATAACATACAATAGTACAATGAACACTAATAAATTCTTTTTTATTAAAACTCTCCCAAAAGAAAAAAAAAACTAACCTCATTTTATCTTAAAAACTACATTTTTTATAAGAAGTTTATGAGTAACAAATACCACTTTTGGGGTAAGATCATCGTCTTATCTTATATTATTTCACTCAAAATCAAAATCTAATTTTTATTAAGTAACCTCATTATCTTTTTTTCGTGTGTTGCTATGTATTCTCGGTTTGGCATTATCGACAATCCCAACAGATCCTAATGGTAAGTTTATAGAAAATACTTTTCTAATTTCTTAATATTTTTATAATTTCACCGTAGAGATTTCACGGATTAGTAAGTATAGTTGCACTACAAATTATAACTTTAAATAATATTAAGTTATAATGAACTAAATCTGGACAACAACATAAGGACACAATTTGCACAAACTATCGATTTATATGTTATAGTTAAATTTAATTATTAATTATAATTTTTAAATAATGTGATTAGTTATGAAATCAGATTGATTCGCCTGGTTAAGTTGTAAACCACATTTCCTTTACTTTTGACTATAAACAGCCTCAAAAACCTAAGTAGAGGCATGCTTTGTTTTTAAAAGATCTCTTTAGCCACTTTGAGATATTTAGTGAAGAACATTGTATGAAATTTCATCCTTTAAGTTTTTAATCTTTAAATTCTTCTTAATCATTTGCATCTATTCACATAAGTTTCATGATTATGCAAAGATCAAACCTATTCCTTTGTGTTATGGAAATGAGTGAGTAATCTATTTGAGCTTTAGGGATTGGTAGATTTAGGGTGATCATGTGTTAGATTAGGTGGAGTTAGGCTTGTAAATGATAAATCCATGTTTGATTATCAAATTAGCTCCCACAAAGTGTTTGGTGTTTGATAAAATGCCAAACTGAAATTATCAAGTGCTTTGCTTTCCTTCCCTTCCCTATGATAATAGTTGATTACGATGCTTAGAGGTAATTAGACTTGCTTTATTGCTCATTTTCGTAGCCAATGAGAGTTGTTGTGATTAGTGAAAAGATTAATCAAGATCTTCTAAGGATCAACCGATCCACATGACATAATATTCCATTTTTTAATTTTTATTAGGGTTTTCGTTTCATTTACTTATAAATAGGGCGGCCACCCCAAAACAGTTTCAACTCGTTATTTACAGTTTATCTCTCTATTTTCGTAGATTTGGGAGAAAAAATGTCTTGCTCTTCTAAAAGTGATTTTGGAACCCTGTTATAGTGATTTTGATATCTATGCAATCATATTATTCATTCATCATGGTTTCATTATCAATGTCTGAGTAATTCCTATGTTGGGTGTAGGGATTTTCGTTCAAAGGGTTATTCAATGATTAGTTAGAGTATTGTTATAGATTAGACTTTGTGAATTAGCTCTCTATAATCTAGGTTCTCAATGCATTTGTTAGGTTGACGAATTTGACAAATGATCTGTAGATTTTCTGGCTCAGTCTGGCGATCGTTCAGGTTCTCAGATTCGTAGATTATAGGCCTAATAAACTTTAGCCAACGATCAATTGAAGTTAAGGCATTTAGGTGAACATATCATTCTTGTTTAAAATGCTAGCATCCCTTGTTAAGATGGTTAGTACCGTAGGCGCGGACTAACATGTCATTAGTGTTTTGAGTTTAAGAGCATTCATTCATATCATCTTGATCTGGTTAGATATCACTGTTAGTCATTAAATCCCTGCATTTCCCGAATCCAACTATTTTCTCTATTGGTTTACATTCTCTATTTACTTGTTTTACATAATTTCATTGCAATCGTGATAACATCAACCCATATATTGTTCTAGCTCTACTTGTTGCATCACAAATTCATTGTGTGACCTTAGTCTCAGCTGATTCGATACCCTATCTATACTATTACGTGCTATATGCAATTGTGCTAATAGTGAATGTTAAAACCTGAGTACATCAACAAGGTAAAGGAAGAGCAAGCAATGTTAAACTGCCACAATCGATGAATGTCTACTTGGTTCATGGTCTGAAAGCAAATTTGAATAGTGTTAGTTGGTTGTGTGATGAAGGGTTAACAATCACTTTTACTAAAATTGATTATATGCCATTAATGAGGTTGGTGACATTGTATTTAGAGGAAGAAGATCAGGAAACAACTGTTAAATGTGGGAGAACGACTCAACCAACTATTTAAGTGCAAGAGATGATCTTAGTCTGTGGGATTGACGTCTCGGCCACATGAATATAAGTAGCCCTGGGCCTACAGCTTGGGTTAGTCAGTTTGGATTGGACTGATCCAAGTTTTTTAGGTTCGGATTTCAATTGGAATTTAAGAGTAAACCGAATGAAATGATTTTAATGAGAATTCAGTTATTGGATCGGTTCAGATCGGATCTGATAAATTCTTGATCGTGATAAAAGAGTCAGCCCCTTGATGCCCTTCGTGTGGTTGCTATGGAGTGGCGGAATAATGGTTTGATTCGCTGAAGTGATGACTCAATGGATCGAAGTGAAACTTCCAAAGGATTGCGGAAGATCCTTGGAATTTCGAAGTTCGGATTCACTGAGGATATTACGCACCAACAGTAAAAATGAATTGAGAATTGTGATATTACACACACAAAACTCGGATCAAACAGGTAAGAAAGTTTTAGAATACAATGTTTGATAAAAATCAGACCAAGAGTCACATGCAGAATATAAAGAGAATGGGGAGAAGGAGAAGAGACACATAGTCAAGTCAAGAATTTAAGAGACATGCCTCGAAAATTCATGCAACATAATGACCAAGTTTGAATCGACAATAAGATAGAAATATTACAAAGAAAAATTCGAAATTAAACATGTGAAGAGTGGGCCGGTTGTTAACAATGGGCTGGGATATAGTATGTGGCCTTGCCTCACTAAAAACCTCCCTTGGAAAACCCAATGGGAAAAACTAAGGAGAGGGAAAAAGAGTACAAGTCCACATACCTCCATTGTCATCGCTTAGATGGCTTGAATCACAACCAATGTGGCTGGACAAGCATCACATCTAAGACTGGCATGAATGGTAAGTAGACGATTGTTGATGATTTGAATGAACTCTTTAGCTCTAGTCCTTGTCATGGGACCAACAGGAACAATCAAAGCTGCATCCTCTTCAGCTCCAAGCTCCCTGGGTTCAAGCTGCGGTTTAGTTTTATGCTCCAAGCTCTCCATGCTCACATCAGGCTCTCCCACTTAAAAAGGATTTGTCCTCAAATCCGATTCATCTGCAATAAAAGGCACAAGATCAGTAACATTGAAAGTATTACTCACATTATACTTAGCTTGCAAGTCTATTATGTAGGCGTTATTGTTGATCCTTTGAAGCACTTTAAAAGGTCCATCCATTCTTGGCATTAGCTTAGACTTCCTTTCATTAGGAAAGCGGTCCTTCCAAAGATGAATCCAAACTAAGTCTCCTTCCTCGAAGATAAGTTCCTTGCGGCCCTTGTTAGCATACTTGGTGTATTGCTTTGTCTTATTCTCAATATTTTTCCTAGCCGCCTCATGGATTCGCTGAACCATCTCCGCTTTCTTCTGTCCATCTGTACTATTTCTTTTACTCAAAGGTAAAGGCATCAAATCCAAAGGAGTGGTGGGATTAAACCCATAAACAATTTGAAACGGTGAGAATTTAGAAGCAGAATGTATGGAATGATTATAAGCAAATTCTACATGTGGTAAACAATCCTCCCAATACTTTTAGGTTCTTCTTAATCAACGCACGTAAGAGTGTGGATAGGGTCCTATTAACTATTTCGGTTTGTCCATCAATTTGGGGGTGGCAAGTAGTGGAGAACAAAGCGTTTTCCAGAAGTAACTAAGAAATTTAGGGTCTCTATCAGATACCATGGTCCTAGGCATGCCATGTAAGCGTACACCTTCTCTAAAGAACAGGTCGGCTACATGCTTAGCATCATCAGTTTTATGACAGAGAATAAAATGGCCATCTTAGAAAATCTATCCACCACCACAAAGACCGAATCCTTACCAGTTCTAGTTCTAGGCAATCATACTACAAAGTCCATTGAAATGTCATTCCAGGGATGCAAAGGAATAGGGAGAGGATTATACAAACCGTGGGGGTGTGATTTAGCTTTCGCTTGTTTACAAGTTGAACATTTCTCACACATTTTCTCAACATCATGTCTCATATGCGGCCAATGGAAGTGATCTTGCATGACTTGCATAGTTTTAGACACACCAAAGTGTCCCATTAAACCTCCACCGTGTGCTTCCCATAGAAACAAATCTTCAAAGACGAGTTAGGAACACAAAAACGGTTATCATAAAATAAGTATCCTTCATGCCTATAATATTTTTCGAATGCAAACTTCTCACAAGCAGCAAATATTTTTCCAAAGTCAGAATCATTTTCATAGAGAGTTTTAATGTGCTCAAAGCCAAGTAGCTTGGCATCTAAAGATGAGAGTAACACGTACCTCCGGGACAATGCGTCGGCCACGACATTGTCCTTACCTTTTTTGTACTTGATGACATAGGGAAAGGTCTCAATGAACTCCACCCACCGAGCATGTCTCTTATTGAGCTTTTGTTGTCCCTTGAGATGTTTTAAAGACTCATGGTCAGTGTGGATCACGAACTCTTTAGGCCAGAGGTAATGTTGCCACGTTTGTAAAGCTCTCACCAAAGCGTAGAGTTTTTTGTCGTAGGTTGGATAGTTAAGCGTTGCTCCTCCTAGCTTTTCGCTGAAATATGCTACTGGCTTCTTGTCCTGCATTAACACAGCACCAATCCCAACACCAGATGCATCACATTCGATTTCAAAAGTCTTAATAAAATTAAGGAGAGAAAAGATAGGAGCCTGAGTAAGTTTTTCTTTCAAGGTCTGAAATGCATCTTCTCGAGCCTTTTCCCACTTAAACCCAACGTTCTTCTTGATAACTTCAGTAAGCGGAGCAGCCAAGGTACTAAAGTCCTTAACAAATCTTCGGTAAAATCTCGCAAGTCCATGAAAGCTCCTCACTTCTCCTACGGAAGTTGGACTCGGCCATTCTCTAATTGCTTTTACCTTCTCTTCATCCACTTTTACACCATCTGCACTTACAACAAAACCTAAAAAGACCAAGTTATCCGTTCCAAAAGTACACTTATTCATGTTAGCATAAAGGTTTTCCTTTCTAAGCACATCTAACACCTTACGCAAATGCTGAACATGATCTTCTAAGTTCTTGCTGTAAACTAAGATATCATCAAAGTAAACAACCACAAAATGCCCTATGTATGCCCTAAGAACATGGTTCATTAACCTCATGAATGTACTAGGTGCATTTGTAAGCCCGAATGGCATCACTAACCCTTCATACAACCCTTGCTTAGTTTTAAACACGGTTTTCCACTCATCCCCTTCTTTCATCCTAATCTGATGATACCCGCTTTTTAAATCAACCTTAGAAAAGATGCAAGACCCATGCAACTCATCTAACATGTCATCTAATCTAGGTATAGGATGGCGATACTTAACCGTTATATTATTGATGGCTCTGCAATCGACGCACATCCTCCAGCTTCCGTCTTTTTTTTGTACAAGTAATACAGGCACAACACATGGACTCATGTTTTCATGGATGTGTCCTTTTTCCATAAGTTCTGTGACTTGCTACTGCAGTTCCTTGGTCTCCACGGGATTAGTTCTGTAGGCTGGTTTGTTTAGCAATGATGCTCCAGGGACGAAATCAATTTGATGTTCTATGCCTCTAATGGGTGGTAATCCATCCGGATTCTCCTCAGGAAACACATCCCTATATTCCTGTAATACATGTTTAAAAGTGTTAGGGATTTCCTGCTTACGATTAGTGATACTCATAAGCGTTTCTTTATAAACAAAGAGTAAGTTTGGTTTACGGAGATCACTTCCCTTTGAGTTACTCAGCGCAATAGCAAGACTGGATGGTTTGATAGCTTTCTTTCTACCCATCTTCATGACCAACTGATCTTGGTATACCTCATGAGGAGTCATAGGAAGCAACACAGTTTTTCTTCCTTTGAACTCAAACTTATGGCGATTGGTGAAACCATCATGCACAACCTTCCTATCCGACTGCCATGGTCTTCCCAACAATATATGGCTGGCCTCCATTTGCAAAATATCACATAAGACTTCATCCTCATATTTTCCAATAGACAGAGGTACCTTGACTTGATTATCCACAGCCATCTCTCTATTTTCATTCAGCCACTGCAGCTTGTATGGTTTCGGATGCTTGATTACTTGCAATCCAAGCCTCGCAACCATAGTCTGACTAGCAACATTTGTACAGCTTCCAGCATCAATGATCACACTGCAAATCTGATCCTTAACCAGACACCTTGTATGGAACAGGTTCTCTCTTTGTTCTTGCTCATCAGATTTAGCGATGACACTCAAAGCTCTTATGGCAACTCCCACCATCATTTGCCCCTTAGCGGTTGGTTCATACTCTTCTGCCGATGAATCCTCCTCAAGTTGTTTATCCTTAGGCATCTCATCCTCAGACTCAACTTCCCCATTTGCCAAGATGATCATAACCCTCTTGTTGGGGTATTCACTAGCATAATGTCCTATGCCGTGACAGTTAAAGCACTTGATGTCTCTAGTTCTTGATGCAACATTAGTACTTTTTCCTTTAAGATCCAGACCCTCAACCTTGGGCTTGAAAAACGTTTGTAATCTTTTTGAGTTCCGGAATTCTCTTCCCGGTGATAACTAGATTTTTCCGGAGTAAAACTTGGCTTGGAGCTTCTCCTCTTAAGTTGCTTTTCGAACATAACTGCCTTGTGCAGCAATTCTTCTAAATCCTCATAGTTTTGAACCTCCAGTTTATCAACAATATCTCGGTTTAATCCTCCCATGAATCTAGACATAATGGCTTCTTGATCTTCTTGAATGTTGGCTCTTATCATCAAAGTTTCCATCTCTTTGAAATACTCTTCAACGGACCTATTGCCTTGTACCAAGTTTCTCAACCGATGGTATAACTCTCTATTGTAGTGACTTGGCACGAATCTCTTCCTCATAATATTTTTCATCTGAGTCCATGTCTCCACTGGATAATCTCCTACATGTTTCCTAGTCAGAGTTAACTGATCCCAACAACTAAGAGCATAACCGGTGAACTCGGTAGGTGCAACTTTTACTTTGCTCTCTTCAGTATAATCATGACAATTGAAGGCGATTTCCATCTTCTTTTCCCATTCAAGATACTCCTCAGGGTCACTGGTGCTTTGGAAAGGAGGGATACGAACTTTCACTCCAGCCAGATTATCTCTAGGAAGCACTCGCTCTTCTCTAGCATGTCTTCTCCTTCAGTGACTACTTGACTTAAAAGATTGACTGTAGTATTCTAAGTGATTGCTAGCCTCGGCTTGACTTTGTTTATCACGTTCCTTCCGTTATCTTCTTAAGTTTTTCTGTTCGAGTTTAAAGGCTTCGAATTGTTCAGCTATTAGTCTGCCCACATTGGCTGTGAGAGCTTCATACATTTGTTTCTGATTGACACTGTTGCTACCTCCTTCTTCTTCCTCAACTGGTGGCATTACCATCCTGGAAATCAAAACAAAAGAATCCCAGTATAGTGTTCTTGGAAGAAATAGCAACAACAAAACAAATAAGACAATAACCCTTCAACTGCCGAGAAAACCTAATGGTGATCGTTGGACGAAATCGACTCAGGAAAAATATCAAAACACCTTCAAAAATTCCAGTTTTAATTTTAACAACAACTAGACTCAATCTAGGTTCGAACACCACAGATTTCACGATTTTAGGATTAATATTCAATTTTAAACAATTCTAGCAACCTAGTGATCGAAACAGACAGAAAAACAGTTTTTGATGATTAATGAAAAGTCACAAATGAAACGTTTTGATTCAGATCGACACAACCTGACACGAAGCTGCTCTGATACCACCTGATAGACCCTTGATCATGATGAAAGAGTCAGCCCCTTGATGCCCTTCGTGTGGTTGCTATGGAGTGGCGGAATAATGGTTTGATTCGGTGAAGTGATGACTCAATGGATCGAAGTGAAACATCCAAAGGATTGCGGAAGATCCTTGGACTTTCGAAGTTCGGATTCACTGAGGATATTACGTACCAACAGTAAAAACAAATTGAGAATTGTGATATTACACACACAAAACTCGGATCAAACAGGTAAGAAAGTTTTAGAATACAATGTTTGATAAAAATCAGACCAAGAGTCACATGCAGAATATAAAGAGAATGGGGAGAAGGAGAAGAGACATATAGTCAAGTCAAGAATTTAATAGACATGCCTCGAAAATTCATGCAACATAATGACCAAGTTTGAATCGAAAATAAGATAGAAATATTACAAAGGGAAATTCGAAATTAAACATGTGAAGATTGGACCGGTTGTTAACAATGGGCTGGGGTAAAGTATGTGGCCTTGCCTCATTAAAAACCTCCCTTAGAAAACCCAATGGGAAAAATCAAGGAGAGGGAAAAAGAGTACAAGTCCACATACCTCCATTGTCGTCACTTAGATGGCTTGAATCACAACCAATGTGGCTGGACAAGAATCACATCTAAGACTGGCCTGAATGGTAAGTAGACGATTGTTGATGATTTGAATGAACTCTTTAGCTCTAGTCCTTGTCATGGGACCAACAGGAACAATCAAAGCTGCATCCTCTTCAGCTTCAAGCTCCTCGGGCTCAAGCTGCGGTTTAGTTCCATGCTCGAAGCTTTCCATGCTCACATCAGGATCGTGATAACCGAATTAATAATAGATCTAACCTGCTCTTAGCCAATTACACTAAACCCAAAAAAATAACTTATGTTTTTTCATCCCATCTTCGATTCATTTGAGAATCAAGAGAGAGTTATTCATCTTCTTTGCTTCTTCTTTCCTTCGTCTTTGTGACTTGTTCGATTCGAAACCATAAACCATCATCAGTTCATCAATATCGTCACTTTTTCTCCAGTTCATCATCTCATCTTCTAAAGCGATTAGCTAGTACGTTTTGAAACCCCAAACGCGATTTCAGATTTTCAAATTGGGGGTTTTCAAATAGATTTAGTTTTGGGATTGCATATGTCTTAATAAATGATAATTTGATTTTCTTTTCAACTTTCAATGGTTTGATTATTTTCAGTTTGAAAGTTGAAAGCTGAAACTCTAATTTCAGATTTTTTATTTTTGGGAATTGATTTAGGTAGTGGACTTGTAAAATTGAAATTTTGATTCTTTTGTAAGTTTGGAAGTTGAAAATGTGTAAACCTAATCGATCTTGCTCTTTCATGTAGAAATAAGTGATAAAAGAATTTTTCTGGGCTACGCAGAGAGTAGTATATCTTTCAAAATCTACAACATACGAACATGTGCGGTTGTGGAATCGATAAATGTTGTGTTCAACAACTATTCATTTACCAACTGGAATGGAGCTAGTTTAAACTATGATACAGAACAAGAAGAATCTAGTGGAACAAAAGACAATGATATTTTTTCCATTGAATGATCTGACTCTAAAAAGAGAGTGGTACAACAAGTACATCG
>CM051371.1:4660201-4835201 GCA_028015245.1 Cardamine occulta
AAATCATTCAGCATCATACGTTATTGGAGATATAAACGATGGAATAAAAACCCGAGAAGTTCTAATTAATTTTAAAAATGTGGTGAGTAATTTCCCAAGTTGTGAGATGGTTCATTGTTGATGTTTTACTTCAGTCATTGAGCCAAAAAAGCATGTTGAAACACTTGAGGATGATTTATTGATTATTGCAATGGAAGAAGAACTGGAGAAGTTCATGCGAAATAACATTAACAAATATATTCTCAAATTTTTAATGTGTATTTTTTTAAGAAATTAATTATTTTTTACTTTGAATTTGATATTTATTTTAAAAAAATTCTTATTTTATTTATGCTATTGAATAATTTTTAGCTCTTACAAATATTTGTTGTACCATTAAATATATGATAAGTTTATTTCGTTTTTGAAATAAAACAAAAATATGATGACATCGATGTTTAGGGGGACACCCTAAGAGGAGAGGAGGTAACACAAACAAACCAAAATTTTCAACCAAAAAAGCTTGTATATAATTATGAAAAACGCATAGCAGAAATGGGAAAGAGATTAAACAGACCTCATAACACCAACAATGGGCGGCATTTACAATATTTAATCCTCCACCACCCAAGACTATCAGACCTTAAGAAACTGAGGCAATCGGCATGTCCCTTGATAGATAAGTTGAAGAGCCCCAGTCAATCACCAGTTAACGAGTCAGCCCCAATGTGAAGAACAACTGCTTCTTGTATATAGGCTTGCAAAACCCATAGGCCTCTTATTTCCTATCATGGTGAAGTCCACCGGCCCAATTAATAGCAATGTCGGCTTCCCCTCTGCCTAGTTTAACTGCGGCACCAATAGGCAGAGGGGAAGCCGACATTGCTATCAATTGGGCTGGTGAACAGAGCCTACGGCAGAGGCACGACAGAAGTTGAACATTCCATCAAACACAGGACAGTCACCAGATCTCAGGTTAAATCGTTTTTCTTTCTTAATCTTGGCCTTAGATTGCGGCGGATCGGAAGAAGCTTCGACGAGGGATGTAATGTATTACAACGAATGGGACTGGCCGATATCGGAAGGTTGACGAGGTAAGGGCAAACAATCTACATACGATTGTGTAGGCTATACTGGACGATAAGATTGTGAGTCACTTCTTCACCGTAGTTGTAGTCTCCGATCGTTGGCTCATAGAAATACGTGACTCGCCGCTTTTGACCATCGTGTCCCAAAATTTCCAATCCTATCTCTCGATCATCAGAGTCCTCTCTCTCGCTCGCAAGTTTTTGTCTAAAAACTCCACTTCTTGAAACAAGAAAACTGAAAACCCCATGTCATAAACTGATATTTTGTAAGAATTAATTTAAAATAGAAAATAGGTATTTTATTGGCTTATCCTATTAAAATTTGAGTATTTACACAAAAAATCTGGGATTAATCTGCCCACCCAAAACCTAACCCAGAAACCCGAATTGAAAAACTCTAAAATCGATTTCTCAATTGAAATCGTGATTGAGACCAAAATTTTCAAAATCAAACTCAAATTAAAGAGAACCGTGCTCTAATTTCTCCTCCTCTTTCGAACTTGAGCTCTCTTAGTCAAACTCGGGATAACTACCTGGTTTTCTTTTAATTTGCTACTTGATTAATTGTGTTAAAAATGGTTGAAACA
Source organism: Cardamine occulta (assembly GCA_028015245.1). Lineage (NCBI taxonomy): Eukaryota > Viridiplantae > Streptophyta > Magnoliopsida > Brassicales > Brassicaceae > Cardamine > Cardamine occulta. The sequence goes on from CM051371.1 coordinate 4,661,856, forward strand.
AGGTTGTGAATGAAGAAAACAAAGATTGCTGAGGAAGTGAAGGAGTGATCTCTGCTTCCAAGTCGGAATGATAAGGAAGTAAATTCTGGCAAAAAGACTAAATAGGAAGGGCAGAGCCACTGGAGTCTGGTTCGGAATGATGAGAGTGAGCAATCTCTGACTCTTCTGAAGAGGAATGATGACGTCATCGATGTAGTCGAAAGGATTGAAGTAGATGAAAGGAGTAAATAAGGAGAAAAGCAACATCTGGTGACGCAAGAACTCGGAGAAGAGAGCAAGGACAGAAGTGAAGAAGATCTCAAACAAGAGACCGATCGATCTCCGGTTGGCCAAAATGAAGAAAAAGGAGATAGGGACGAGGGAAGTATAAGCCGAACACTCACATTGTCAGCAGTAAGTATTCGATTGATATCTTGATTCGTTTTAGTTAGGGGAAAAAAATTGTTGTTGATGTTATTCGTTTTAGTTAGGGAAAAACCTATTGCTCTTGATGTCATTGATTTTAGTTAGGGAATACCAATTGCAATCGATGTTTGTGTAATTTATGAAAATGTATAACTTAGTAGTACTTGGTAAAACTTGTTATTGCAGGTTTCCGAGGCAGAAATAGAGCCACCACTAGAACTTTTGCGAATGTGCTTCCCACCTTCAGAGTATAAGAAGAAAATAAATGTAGGTACGATGTGTTTTATCCATGAAGCTTTGGAAACGATAGATGGCTTGACGCATCCCCTCACAATGGCTGAGAGGAAATGGTTTGAGGAACATCCCTCGTTCAAACACATATTCCATATGCCAAGGGCTAAAAACCATAAGGTTATGGGCATGTGGATCCTCCTTCTTCGAAAGGCATGCATCAAGAAAATAAAGGAAGCTTGGTTTGTCATTAATGGTGTTCCCATCCGCGATGGCATTAAAGAGCACGCCTTGATATTGGGATTCAACTGCCACAACTATCCAGTTGATTATAAAAAAATGGGCTATGAGGCATTTGTGATGAAGCATTTTAAGGCGTAGAAAATAATTAGATATCAAGACGAGATAAGCTAGTGACAATGGTATCGGTGGCTCGTTCTGCATATATGTTGAAGATGACGGTCCTCTACTTATTATCTAGCATTGTTATAGTGCAGACAAAGACTGGAAAGGAAGCTACTCCGTTGGAGTCATTGTTTCTAAGAGTTGTGGATGATCTTGAGTTTTGCAAGGATTTTCCTTGGGGAAGATTTTCATTTGATCACATGCTTAAAATAGATTGAGCACACAATGTCTCATTTTAGAGGGACCGTCAAGGAGGGTGCACTATGGCCGATTTTCAGGTTTCTGTATTCCTATGGAGGTTAGTTGAGGTATTGGTCATTGTTACTAGTTCATATAAATGAGGATAATTGTAACTATATGTGTGTTGTGTAGCTATTAGCATTTGATGCAATTTTCAAATTAGGAGAACGATTTTTAGAAGAGTATCCAGAGGCAGACAAAAATGATCCTAGAATGTGTAGGAAAAGGTTCAAAAAATGTGAATGTTAAGGAATTCCTCCTTTAGATATATATAAAGTACTTGGTACAATGATGGTGAGTTTTTCTAGTGATCTTTAGCATATAAATGATTTTGGGGTGTTATGTTTGTAATTTTTTTTGTTTTTTTGTGCCAACCAATATATAGTATTTCAAAACGTAAATGTGGTAATCAAACACTAAAACTATTTCCAAATAACAACCATTGAAGTCTTTGTCTCGGTCGATGAAACCTTTTCACTTTCTTTCTTCCTTTTTTTTTTATTTTTCTATCCGGAGGTATGATTTGTTTGCTTTTGATATCATTTGGAACATCCCATTGAGACATATCCGGCACTATATAGATTTTCCTGTAATACACCATTGTCCACAGTTCCGTCCAATAATATTTTGAACACAATTCATGTAATTTGATATCACGAGCTCTATCATTAGCCATAAAGAATATGTAAGCGGCTAGTCCGTGCAGACAATGATACTTTTCAAGAGCAACTTCACCATATAAAACTTTTCATCATTACCTATGACATTGTATTCAAGCTCGAAATGGTTTAGCTCTGTCACACTCAATTTCTCAGCAATAGGCCATAGGTCGTGCATGAGGTTCTCTACTAAATGTACCAGTTTATTTGAAATTGATCCACACACGTCCATCCTTCCGATGATCATTAAACAAGTTCAAAAAATTGTTAATGATTGTATCAAGCATGGGTATTAAGGAGTACTTCCTTTCTTCCATAAAAACACTGTTCAATGATTACACATTGTTGATTGTGTCTAAGTTATATCTTTCTCCTGGAAAATGACACCTGACCTATTTTCTTTCACGGTACTCTCCTCCACATACTTGGCCACAAAAATATATCTTGTCTTAAATGAAGTATAAGTACAGTTGAACTCATCCTCAGTGTAATACCTACTACACTACATGAATCTCCATGCGACTACATCTTTGTTGGTGTTAAAAGCATGACCTTTCACATTGTGGGACAAATGTCATACACAATACCCATGATGAGCTTGGGGATACAGAATACCTATGGTGCTTATGAGCCTTGCATTTCTATCCCTTAGAATACCAATTCGGAAGAGTCCGATATAATGGTTTTCAGCATCTTCATAAACCACGTCCAACTTGCACCATTCTCACCATCGAGTACACCAAACGCTATGGGATAATGGTGATGATTAGGATCTTGAGCATTGGCAAAAATTAGTACACCACCAAATCCTTTCTTGAGAAAAGTTGCATCCACAATTATCGCTTTCCTCATGACTTGAAACTCTTCAATGCTAGCTCCCTAAGCTATGAATAGGTATTTGAATTTTTCCTTCTCATCCAATTTCACACGTGTTATTGTACCATTATTGCGCTTTTCTAACATGTGCAAATAGCAATACAACATCTTGTACCTTTCTTCCGGGGTACAATGCAAATAACTAACAACTAGATTTTTTTCCTCTCAATGCTGTGGAGTATGATCTAGACAAACCTATTTTTGTCTTCACAAGATCAATGATATCTTGAGGATTTGGAGTTTTCAAACGTCCTGGTTATTTCTCTTGCAAAATAGCTGCAAATAATTCTAGTGTGCAGTGCCTTTTCATGTTGCTCTGGCTCTGACTAGTCCGTGAGCATGTGTGCATTTTGTTGTACATTCTAATCAAGAATATATCGGTATTTTTAATCCTTGTAGCTCGTAAACATCATCTACAGCTTTTTTACTACATTTTAGCACTAAATGTCCCGGTTTAGACGTTTCTATAACAAAACAAATAATGTTAACAAATGAGGTTCTATCCACTATATTTCGCAATGCCTTCCTATTTGGAAATTCTTGAAGTAGACTCACACCCAAACCGTCTTCGTATGCCTTTATAAACATACTATTTTCTAGGAAAGGTGGATGCTCAACATAATCATCACCCTTATCCCATTTATCTATACCTAAATCCACAGTTTCATCACGTGATATATTTCCATCCTCTTTACTACTATCATCATCATCCACTATCGCCTCATCTTGTTCTTTTGCTTGTTTTTTTTCTACGTACATAGTAATGGTTATCCAATCATTTGAATGCAACTCGTCATGTTTCTTGCTAAAATAACTTTTGACCGCTCTCGACAGTTGTTCGAGCAGTTTCAATATAATGATGACTTCCACAGACAAAATACACCTACGGTTCCCTTTATCAATGGATGTTAGATAAACACACACATCTTCATCATCAGAAATAGTCAATTGTTCCTCACATCCCACCAGTAGTGGATAGTAACTCAATTGCAATTTAACCTTACTTCCATCTAACGCAAGCTTTTTGTATATCCTAACTTCTATCATCATCAAAGTTATCTCTTCCATTGATGTCTTCAACATTACACTATATATGCGATCTTCGCATTTAAAATGTATGTTGATGTTTTGCTCATTGTATCATGCGAAAACAATACAAAAATATCCTCAATTATGGTAATACTAGTTTTACTATATTGATTAGTTATACTAGTTTTACCAAAGTCTCCTCTCCCATGCACTCAAATTGGGATTGTTTCGGGTTCTACAACATAACACAGTACGATTCGACCACTGAAATCTATTTCTTACCAATTTAAAGTCCTAATCAACCCATGAAGCATAGCAAAATACCCAATGTGCATAGAATCAAATCCTAAATTTTCAAATCTAAAACCTCAAATAACCTGGATTTTGAAGCTCAACGGAGGTGATGCAGACCTTCATACCGATGTAGAGCTCCACCCCTGAGCATGACGGTGCCAGAGAAAGCTCGAGGTCATCATCGGAGCTCGCCGAATTGAGATTCGATTCAATTTACTTGTTTTTTTCCGTTTTTTCTGTTTTTTTTTCATTTCTTTAAATCAAATTAAATTTGAACATTATTAGATAAGGGTATTTTCATCTTCTTATATTTCATTAAATATGAATGGGGTTTGTAGATTAGTTGGGGGGGGGGGGAAGGGGTATAGAAGATTAGTTGTTTGGAGATACTGAGTTTTGAGATGATGGCTCCTCGCTCGCTGGCTCAGAGTCATCTCTTAGTTTGTGGAGATAGATAATAGGATGCGATTTAGTTTTTTTTAGCCCAAACTTTCGTTATATATAATAAGACATTACAGGCCATGGCACACAGTCATACAGTTTTTCATAAAGATATTACAAGATGACAAAAAGATTGAGTACTACTAAAGTACGAGAGACAAACAAATCACACGCTTCGCTCGACATTAGTTATTTGGCAAATATAGAAAACTAGCCATGCCCACCACGGTTCCCACACCCAACAATATATTAAATTATTATTAAAGTAAATTTGTAGCTTGAATGTCTGATTCTCCCCACAAGCGGCGCTAAAATGTGGAGACTGGATTCCACACCCAATAATATATTGAATTATTATTAAAGTAAAAATAGAATTCATTAGTAAGAATGAACTGAAATGGAAAATAGATTTTGCTAAAAGAAAAAGTGTAAAATTGTATACATTGATCTCCAGCGAAAAAAGGTTGACCCCGTACATGACCATGGGGTCTATATTTATACACAAATTAAGGATTAAATATTAAGAATAAATACTAATAAATCCTAAGGTTCTTCTTTAATTCGTCGGTTTTGATTTGGCCTTTAATGTCGTAACTCCTTGTACTTGAATGATTTCCTCCTTCAGCTCGCAGATTCACCTCGCTTAGTGGACACTCCTGGCTTTGCTTGCTCCTTCCTTCCATGAGGCTTCACTACTGGTTGGACCGCAGTTCACTCCATCGAGCTTTTATACGGTTCCTCTGTTGCTTCTTGCTCCGAACTAACCCAGCCTTTACTTTGACCTGGTGAAGTGGTTGACACGTATCATGATTGGAGAGAGTGGATCCTCGGTGCGGATCCGGTATCAAAAACGACTAAGGACAAAGAAATAGCGAAGGGCTTTGGCGAGTGAATATACGAGAGGAAAAATATATTCGGTTGGAAACCAAAATATGATCTATAACATGTAGAGCATGTGGACACTAGATATATTTCTGGAAGACATATCTGGCCTCAAAATATGAGTGAGAGCACATCCCTCAATCACCGAATCTATTTTTCCAGATTTTACACGGTAGTCTAGATTTTAATATGTTAAAAATGATATTGTAATATATAAATTTATTTATGTTGGAGAAAAACTTATGCAAATCACTCTTTTTCTAATAAAGTATGTTTAATTTTAATAAATTCTTTCATCGGATGGGTCTAGTCACTGAGGTAATGTGATATGTTCTAACTTAATACAAAAACAAAATATACGTGTTTAAACAAGATAATTAACCAAAAAGATTAAAACCATTGGATACTCATATTTAGATGTTATCCTTTTTTTAAAAGAAACAACAAATTTAGAGTTAAATGCAAAATCATCATTGAAACGACAGGCCCATGTGGCCCATATCTCCAGCTTCCAGATCTTTTAAGCTTCTTCGCCCAAGCATATTCTTTCGAGAAACTACCATGGAGACTCTTAGGGCATCCTTATCGGAGACCCCTACACACGTGGTCTTCCCTATTTTTTATTTTAATTTTTTTTTAATTTAAAAAAAAAATTTGATTTTTTATTGTCGCGACGAATCACGTCGCGACACGTGGTACTTTTTGGGAAGAGTCACTGTCTAGCGGAAGACACAGAAGACACCGAGAAGACACAAAATGGTGGGCTCCACACGGGAAGACCCCCAAAAAAGTGACCGATGAGGATGGCTTTAATCCTGACAACTGGTAGAAGCTCCCTTTCGATATCCTCAGATCTCTGTTTGAGCGTTTGAACTTTGTGGATTTTCACCTTGCCAAGATGGTTTGTTTAAACTGGTATTGTGTATCGAAACAAACAGTCCCAACGGAAAAGCGGATCTCCATGGATAATGCTTTTTCTGGAAGAGAGTGGTTGTATGCTGTACAATCCGGACGAAGAACAAAATTGAAAGGGAGGTGAGAGATTTGTCAGGGACTCGATTCCTTGCAAACTCTGGTAAATGGTTTCTGATGGTAGATTCTAGATGCAATTTATATCTACTCGATGTATTTAGCGGGGATAGGATCCAACTTCCGTCTGTGGAGTCGCTTTTATCAAGAAAAGTTTCTCTTGAGCGTGTGAAAGAAAATGAATTTAGATGGGTATTTAATGGATCTATATGCAAACTGAACAGCAAAGAGCTGAAGGGTCTTTTATCGGTAGACAAGAAGACGGGAGAGTTCGTTGTACTGTGGTTCTTTCATATGCCTGCAAATTATTTATTCTCTTGCAAAAATGGTGATAGTTATTACACTGTTATTCCGTACGCGATCATGTCCCTAAGAATTTACGTGGCTTAGTTGATGTCGTACTCCGGGGTAAACATCTCTACATCACAAGCACTCGTCGGTACGTTCGAGTCATAGATTTTTTTGGACAACAACTAGGTTTCCAAGATGTCACTGAGAGTCACCCACCGTCTATGGAATCTGCTCTTGGATTTCATGTTAATTTTAGCTTTGCTGTTACAACAACTGGAGAGGTTTTTTTGGTCGAGCGCACAACCTTTGAAAGCCATCGTACCTTCCACCTCTACAAGAAGGATCCTGATCAAGACAGACCAGCCGACCTTCTTGACGTACATTCTCTTGGTGATGATGCCCTGTTTCTCGACTTGGGTATTACTGTGCCTGCCAACCTTACCCTTGGTATCAAACCAAACTGTATCTATTTCACTCGTCATGACCCTACCTGTCTCCGGATCTCTTTTGACCTTGACATCTTTGTCTTCCACCTTACTACCAAGTCCCTTGAACGCTTCCCTCGTCTTGCCAAGTTGAATCTGAATCTCAAAGATGCTCGATGGTTTCTCCCTATCACTTGAACCACCTCATCCTGCATTCTGTCTTTTCCAATTTTCTTTTCTTCTTTTTTATTTATGCGTGCTTCTTTATTATAATTAAACTTTGACATTGCAACTTGATAGACCTCGAGGATCTTACTTGGTACCTTTTAATTTTTCTATAAAATATATCTCTCTATATGTATAAACTGTTGTACACTAGTTTTAATACATCAAACATTCTTAGAGCATCATTATTGGTAGAAACCCAAATGGGTTTCTTAAGTTTCTTAAGTAGTATTTTAATATAAATTTGAAGTTAAAAAACTGTGTTAAAAAAACTTCTGTTTTTACTGCTTTATTGGTAGAACCACTAATGGGGTTCTTAAAAAAAAATTAAATTTAGTTATTAAAAAAAAAAGAATTTATTTTATTAATTAAACATAGCTACATAAAAATATTAAATTTTAAAAATAGATTTTGAAAAATAAAAGCAAAACAACATTCAATTATTATCTTGATCACGTCCAAATTTTTGCCAGATATGTTCAACCAAATCAGCTTTCAATTGTTGATGCAGTTGTCTATCATGAATTCTTGTTCTAACACCCAACATATTTTGGAGGTTTGTAGGCATTTCTGTAAAAAAAAGTAAGATCCACATGTGCACTTCTGTTTCCTTCTCCGTGTTAAAATTCTAAAACATCATATTGAGTGTGTCCATCTCGTTCCTCTTCTACTATCATATTATGGAGTATGATGCATGCTCTCATAATTTTTCCTATTTGTTCTTTCTCCCAAAAAAGAGCTGGGTTTTTAACAATGGAAAATCGAGCTTGCAAGACTCCAAAAGCACGTTCGACGTCTTTTCGGGTAGCTTCTTGATGTTGAGCAAAGAAAGATGCTTTTGGGCCTTTTGGAAGTGAAATAGATTGGATAAAAGTTACCCATTTTGGATAAATCCCATCTGTGAGATAGTAAGCCAAATGATATTCTCTCCCGTTGACGAAGAAATTCACTTGCGGAGCTTGACCTTTTATTATATCATCAAAAACGGTTGAGCGATCAAGAACATTGATATCGTTTAAGATACCTGGAGGTCCAAAAAACGCATGTCATATCCAAAGATCATATGAAGCTACGGTCTCCAAAACGATTGTGGGTTTTCCAGAACCCCGTGAATATTGCCCTTTCCAAGCGGTGGGGCAATTCTTCCACTCCCAATGCATACAATCAATGCTTCCTATCTTCCCGGAAAATCCGCGTTGCTCTCCAACATCAAGTAGCCGTTGAAGATCCACTGGTGTGGGTCTTCTTAAGTACTCATCGCCGAACAAGTTTATAATACTTTCGACGAAATTTACCAAACAAGCACGTGCAGTAGTTTCACCAAGCCGGAGATATTCGTCCACCGCATCAGCCGAGATCCCATATGCCAAGATACGAATTGCTAAGTTACACTTTTGAAGTGCAGAGAGACCAGGCCTTCCGAGAGCATCTTTCTTCTATCGAAAGTATCGAACTTCATTGGAGAGTTGATCAACAATATGCAAGAACAATGACTTTTTCATTGTAAAATGTCAGTGGAATAAATTGGCAGGATATGTTGGAGTGTCACTAAAGTAGTCGTTCCATAAACGTATGTGGCCTTCTTCGCGATGTCTTTCGATAAAAACTCTTTTTTTTCTTGAATTGCTTACCTCCTCATGATCAATGAATAGATTATCAAAAGTTTCATCGAATATTTGATAAAAATGTTGATCGAAATTTTCATCAAACGATCTGTCAAAGATATTATGGGAAGAAGATGCCATAATTGATTTATATTTTGATGAAAGAAGTAGATTTGATAAGAATAAGAGAAGGAGAGTGAGAGAGAAAAGAAATAAAAAGAAGATTTGATAAAAAAAAGAGAAGCAAGAATGTAAACTATATGAAGATATGAAGAGTTTGATTTTGTCGTAAGAAAATATGTGGCTTACTTTTGCCGACAAAAACCAAACAAATTTGTATCCATCCTTATTTTGTTCTATTTCATTATATTTGATTATGCCTTTCATATTGTAACCATATTTTAAGTGGATCAAATACTTCATTTAAATTTTCATTACATAGATGTATATATATCATACTTTAACTTGTTATATATATATATATATACATTATAAAGATACGAAGAGTTTGATTTTGTCATAAGAAAACATGTGGCTTACTTTTTCCGACAAGAACCAAACAACTTTGTATCCATCCTTATTTTGTTCTATTTCATTTTATATGATTATGTCTTTCATATTGTAACCATATTTTAAGTGTGTGAAATACTTCATTTAAATTTCCATTACATAGATGTATATATATCATACTTTAACTTGTTATATATATATATATATATTTCATAATTACCTTCTTTTTTATCTTTATGGAACAAATTAAAGAGTCATACAAAGTCTAAAACAAAATTAACTTCTTTTCAACAAATCCAGTCTCCACTCTCCCATCTTCTCATAAAACCTGTTCATACAACAAGACATATATGAGAGAAATGGAAGCCGATTGTGAAAGTATACACAATACCATAACAAGACATGATGCAGGAGACAAGTGTTTTACACAGCTGAGGGAGTTCGATTGAAACATAAGTATAACACAAACTAAAATGAAACACAAAGAAACAAAGTAAAATGAAACACAACTTCGAAAATGCAAACAAAGGAGATGAGATTAAGCTAAATATCCAATATATCCATAATCAGCTTCTTCTTTACAGCTTCTTCAATCTCTGAAAGAGGTTCATTTTTGCCAATTACACTGTCAAGTAGAGACATCTTGGAGAGTTTTTCTTTCATGGCCAAATCCTTCTCCTTAATGGACCACATGGTCTGAAACTCCGAAAGTTTTTCACTTGTCGGAGTGCTAGGCTTCTTACCTCTGGATTTTGATGCCTTCACACCAGGAGGCCGAGTCTTCACATCGGAGTGATCATCATCTAGATTCTCTCTTCCATCAGCGTAAGTGCTTGATGATTGTGAACCATCATCACACCTTCTCCTTTTGCAACTTCCATCAGTTTTTGTTAAAGAAAGGTCGCACCATTTCTGGTCATTCCGGAGCTCATTCCAGGCGTGTTCGAGGGTGAACTTCTTGTGATCATTGTAGAAGATCTCGTGAGCCCATTTCAGAACATCATTCTCATTCCTGCCACCTCATACACACCGCAGAACTTGCATACAACATCATTTATGTTTTGCCACCTTTGCTTACATTATCCCGCCTCTCTGATTTCATGGCCTGCGGCCTTAGGACTTGCCGCAAAGTAAGCTGCGATGCACTGCCAAAAGGCACCAGATTTATGTTCGTTTGCCACCACCGGGTCCTTGCTCGTGTTTAACCACGAGCTGATGAGCAAGATGTCATCGGTGGGCGTCCATTTCTGTCATTCACTGCGCTCAGCAGGAGTGTCTTCATCGAAGGTAGAGTCATGTTAACTGCTAAACAGAGCAACTTGTGATGAACCAAGTTCCACGCAAGTAAAGGGAAGACTATCTTGTTGACTGTTCAAAAGGTCAACAAAATCTGATGGCTGACTAAATGGATTCGGAGAAGCCATTTCAGAGAAGGTCAAAAAAGAGAGAAAGACAAGACGAAGTGTGTTTGAAAGATGAGAACCAAGTGAAGAAGGAATGTGTTTAGAAGATAGTGGAAGAACGTGAGGAAGCTACGGGTTTAATAGAAGAGAAACAAACATGATAGACAAGTGAAGAAGGAATGTGGTTTTAGAAGGTAGTGGAAGAGAGTGAAGAAGCTACAGGTTTAATAAAAGAGAAACAAAGTCAAAAGAAAGCATTGAACACAACCAGAACGAGTAGACATATATCTACCAGCCTAAACCATTCATCACAACCATTTAACACACCTAACACAACCATAATGTAACACTAACATGCATTTATTAACACTAACAACCTAACTCTAACACAAACAAAGCAGAAGGAACCATGTTTCTCGACAAAGGATTACAACGAGGAATTCTCAAAAACGAACCTTAAGCTATCGGTTTGGGATTTGGATTCGGATTCAGTTTCTTCTAACCACAATCTTCTCCGTCACCATCATCCAAGTTTTCACCTGCAAAATCCAAACAAAGTAACATGTAAGAAAGACGAACAATCACGAGAGATAAGGGATATAAGCTCAGATCGATTATATCTGACACCTAGGAACCAAAATCAGAGATGATTTGAAGAAAACCCTAAATTTGAAGAACACCCTAAATTTTGAAATCAGAAACTCGAAATATATTGAAATCGACAAGGAATGGTGATGAAGATGATAAATAACCTTGGAGGATTTGCAGACGAAGGGAGACGAAGCGATTACAGATGAAGCCATGGTTTCTTCTTCTTCTTGTTGCGAAGAACCGACGATACAACGGAGGAGGAGGAAATAACAGAGAAGCCAGCCCATCGGAATCGAGCGGAAGATGAATCGAATCCGCCGAAAGATGAGTGGAATCCGCCGGAGAAGCCAAACGATTCGGCTGGAGACAAAGGAGATGGACATCGCAAGGAGAAGAAAAGAAAAATGATTTCCTCTACTCAAAAAGTCGGACCAATGACATGATGCCACATATAACTTAAGAACCGATTCTTAAGTTGCTTAATTAAGAAACGGTTCTTAAGTATAAACCTGCTTTTTATTAATTAAATAATATTTTATTCTAAAAAAACCTATTAAGAAACCTATTAAAACCCGTCGATAATGATGCTCTTATATATCAGTGTTTAGGTTTACGTGTTGTGAATACCATCTATTGTATGTTTCATGACGCACGGAAAACCCTTTTTCTTGTCTCCTGCCACCGCGTTTAGGCCTTATAAAAATTGGGTCATCTCCTAGTTTACAAAAAATAAAATCAAACATGGTTCATAGATTATATATCTTGAAACATTGGTCATACTAATACATGTTATAAGATAATCAGGGTTTTTATTACCTATAGAAAATTTGTTCAAAAAAATTGTGGGCCTTGTGTAGATGTACTATTGACACATCTTTTGCCTCCAACTATATTCGTTCTTGGTTGGTCTACTAAAACCATTACCAAATGGATGTAAAATCCTTTGTTGGATTGTAATACCCGGTTGTTAATTGTTCAAATACGTAAGCAATCATTATATTTCCTAAAAACTGGCACCAACTTCAACTTTCCAGAACTACTTACCATGGTTACCTGCAAGAGAAAAAGAGAGGTGAACAATCGGGATGATTCAGTGGAGGTCGATTGTGCGGTTCATCCTTTCAGCTACCCCATTTTGTAAGCCTTACGGCTTATGAATTCTCCATACACAATTACATCTAGACCATAACGAAGTCTAAATATATATAACTTCGATTTCCTGGAGATAATATTACAAATACATTCAATATTTGCGGGTTATTTTAATTTTACTTATAGTCAAAGATAATTTCATTTTCAATAGTTAAGATTCAATTTATAATCAAATTATAAATAAATTAATCTCATAACTACATAAAAAATTATAATAGTGTACATTTAATAAGAAATTTACAAAAAATAAAATACAAAAAAAAATCATTCCACACTCTAGCAACAATTTTAACAATTGATTCAATACTTCTAGACACAGTTTTGAAAAAAAAACTCAACTTCTACGTGGCATGATGCGATCTCGTGGAGGAGATCTATCCCAATTATGACAGAGAAGAAATAGATTTGAGTTCCCATGGTGAGGCAGTAGCGACTCGGTGTGAGATGGTGGTGGATCGAATGACGCCACGATAATTAAAAAAATAGATGAGAAAATACAATGAGGGTCTCGATAGTTATAAAGATGAAGATATGGAGAAGGCATGAGGGTCTCGATAGTTCATGAGACATGCCTCAGAACCACCACCTCGGAAAACACCAAAACATAAACTCATGAGAATTCAAGTTACAAATAAAAAATATCTAAAGAAAATATTGCGACTAAGACATGATGATGAGTCAGTCTTGGATCTGGGCAAGTGAATGTCAATGCAAAAATAAGTTAGCAACAAGCCTTGTTAAAAACTATATACTTTGGAAGAGCACATGGGAAAAACCGTAACTAAGGAAAAAAGAGCATGAGTGGTTCACTGAGCAATTCACTAATTTTCTTGGGCATGTATCATGACCAATGTAGTCTTGACACTCGAGTGATCATCTCGAGAAGTGACTTGTTGTAGTAAGCCCCCGATATCCTTAGTGAGTTGCTTAGTCCGAGAATGGGTCACGGGACCAACGTGCACCTCCAATGCTTCCTCAGCTCCATGATCTTCCTTATCTTCGTGCTCATCCTTAGCTCCATATTCCTCCTTAGCTAGCTCAGCTACATGATCTTCCTCAGCTATTAGATCTGCTTCAAGGTCCTTGTCCTTAGAATCCTTAGAGCTGATTGATACACAGAGTTTTAACCCAAATAAAATCTGCAAGTGCACAGACAATCGCAGTAGTATAAATGGGATCGAATCCACAGAGACCAAGGTTACACTATGACTTTATGAGATTTAAAAATAAAGCTAAGACAAAAATTTTATAGGTGGTTTTCGTGACAGAATGCAAGTAAATAAAAACGGTGTAAACTTAATAAGGCAGAGCACTAGATCAAGGTAATTCGCCGGTGATTCATAGATGAAAACTTTAGCAACTATTCAGGATATAATTCAGCACAGGTCCAGAACTTAAACATAAAAATAAGACTGACCCACTCTCGTGGTGCCGACAACTTTATCTAACAACCTAAATACTTAAACTCTCGTTTGGACCTAGAGATGCAGACAAGCATTAATGAATGGGTTCAATATGTTCACACTCAGCCGCATCAACTCTCGTTGTCTACGGTCTGATTGCTCACCAATGTCTTTTCTAGCAACCTAGAGCACTCTTGTGAATAAGTTAACCTGAAATCATAGACTAAGTGGCCAGTTTAATCTAAGCATTAAGACCAACAAGAGGCGAAGACAATATATATTCAAATCCTATTTGTGCCCAGTTTATCATCTCATGAATACCTTTGAAAACCCTAATCTAGCTAATGGACTACTCAGACATGGAAGAATAAAACACAACAATGAAATAAAAGAAATTCATGAATAATATTAAAGATAAAATAAGGTTCAGAATTCTTCTCAAACAAAGTAGTGGATGATCCTTTCCAGATTATACAAGCAGAAGTAAAAGATGGTGAAGGTCTTATGGTGCAGGTAGCAAGGCGATGGAGAACAAAAAGGAATAGGAGAGAAAATAAAAGAGAATCTAAAAGTAAGCGTCAAAGTCAGTCTGAGTTTTTCTGGAGGCGGCTTGACCTATTTATCCACGCTAAAAATTAAGTCAAATCGGGTTCTTTATTTTTCTCTGGCGGCGGAGCATGTCTCCCGAGACCGGAGCACGTGCTCGCGTGTGAATTTTACTCTTTTGCTGCGATTTCACTTCTTTTTGCTTCAAAAGCTCCAGCAGCTCCATTCACTCCAATCCATGCTAAAAGACTTTCTTATGACCTGATATGACTCAAAAACAACTCTAAAGACACGAAAAAGGACTAGAAAACATTAGTAAATATGGACCAAAATCATCATATATCACTGATCGTATCAGATTATGAGGATGAGGTTCACATCCTTTTCAACAAAGAAATGTCTAAGAATTGGTTCATTCTAGCAGCAAGATTTATGGTACCATTACTTTGATACTCTAAGATTGGCATCACGTGTAGGTTGTGTCTGAATACAATGTCTCAGTAACTCATCTGATATACATTTTGTAGACCATACCTTAGTGTTTTGACCATTACCAGTAGATTTGATCAACCCCTTTTTAGAAGTTCTCGACCAAATCTGATGTTGCACAAAGCATACAACGGTCTAGAGCTAACCCCACAATCCAAGAAAGAATGGTTCTTGATGTGATATTAAAAGTAAGGAGGGCTGGTCCCATATCCGCCAAGCTTGTTAAAGCGACCAATATCTTGGAAACCAAGAACCCCCCCCCCCCCCCCCCAAATTTCTTTTGACGGCATAATGATTTCCATGCAACAATATCTTCTACGCTCTTTACCATTATTCTACCAAAATTTAATCATCTCACTCGTGAGTTGCTTTTGTGTGTATTTTGGCAAGTTGTAACAAGACATGACATAGATCTTAAGAGACAAAAATGTCCTTATTTTAACAAAAATATACTTGTTTGATTTTAGATGCGTTTAATTTCTAAACTTATACATGAATTTTTTAATTTTCATCGTTTACACATAAAATGTGATAGCTTAATTTTACTTATTTATCTTTTCATATTCTCAATCGATTGCATTATGTTTTTGATGTTGTATTAAACTAAAATTGACGTTGTCTTATGTCCGAGAAAAATACACACATCGTTTTTTAACAAACCAAAATTCAAGAGTATCAATTTGATGGCAGACGATAGTTGAGATGTTGCAGGCCTTGTTGGAGAGCCAAAGGAGATATATGAGTTTACTATAAATATTGTTAGCTTAACTCTTGCTCATGTCAAAGTGGAAGTTAATCTTACTAAGCCTCTTCCTCGGGTTTTTGAGTTCCAAAGGCAGAGGGGTCAAGTGGTTGAAGTGGAAGTTGATTACCCGTGGTTGCCTCCTACTTGTTCCCGTTGTAAGGAGTTAGGTCACATTTCAGGAATTCCTTGCAGTTACAACCTCCAAATCAAAAAAGTTCTAAAGGAAAGGAAAAGCAAACTACATTAGCCACACCTACCTCAAAAGTAGTGAAGTCAATCCCAAAAGTTACTGTTGAAAAAGGGATTGCTCAGGGAGAGTCAAGCTCCTCGTCTTCAGTCATTACTATTGATCAACCAACCATCATCGTATATCCTCCGGCTATCAATAATGATAAACCAGTGATTGGTGCTTCTTCATCCCTTGTTACAGCTGTTCAGCATGGTTCTAATTTTATTAGTCCTCTTGATCCAATCTCATCTTCTCAAGCGTCTCCTGTTACACCTATATCTAATACTCCAAATTCCTTTTGTCTTTTCAGCCCTTTCCTTAAATTCTTTACTGCTTTTGTTAGTTCCTCAGGTGAACCTATTCCTTCTAGTCCTTCTGCTGAAATCATAAAAAAACCTTCATTAAACGATCTAGATCCAGCCTAGTTCTATATCTACTTTCTTTAATCCCTTCTCTAATGAGGTTCTACCTCAACCTTTACAATCTGATTCCCCAGCTAAATCAATTACTTTA
Source organism: Cardamine occulta (assembly GCA_028015245.1). Taxonomy (NCBI): domain Eukaryota; kingdom Viridiplantae; phylum Streptophyta; class Magnoliopsida; order Brassicales; family Brassicaceae; genus Cardamine; species Cardamine occulta. The sequence continues at coordinate 4,678,473 of CM051371.1, forward strand.
TCTTCTACTACTACTTTTAATTATCTAGGTCTCTCCCCTTGGAAGCACCCTCTTCTTAATCCTTATAAATATTAAAAACTTTTTTTGGAAAGTCCGTGACTAAATGAGCCAGACAAGCATGAGCCTTTCAGTAACTGGCTTAAGAGCCACAAGCCACTTTTTGGATGTCTTTTATAAACCCATATCAAGGATCATAATCTGGATCTATTAATGACCAAGCTTTATACAGGGTGGAAGTATACCTCTAACCACTTGGCTGATGTAGAAGGCAGAATCATCATCATTTGGCAGGACCAAGTCCAAGTAAGGGTCCTTCATCAGTCAAAACAATCTCTAACTTGTGAAGTCAAAATTCAAAATACTCCTGTTTTCATTTATACTGCAGTATATATGCCTTCAATACAAGGAAAGAAAGAGTAAACCTATGGGTTGAGCTTTTGGATCTTCAGCAATCGTTATTGCTTTTTAATAGACCATGGATGATGGGAGGAGACTTTAGTGAGATAGTACATCCAGAAGAACACTCACTGCATGAGGTCACCACATTAGCTCCTCAAATGTCAGAGTTTAGAGATTGTCTTCACTAAATGGGCGTGTTTGACTTGAGATTTCAAGGGGTCTTTTTCACTTGGTCTAACTGCATATCAGTATCTCCTATTTCTAAGAAGCTTGACAGAGTTCTAGTTAATGACAATTGGATATCAGCTTTCCCAAACAGCTCAGCCACTTTTTTACCCCCATTAACCTCTGACCATTGTCCTTCTCTTGTTGACCTTGCCCACCAGCTGCCTCTATCTGGAACCAGACCTGTTAAATTTTTTAACTACCTCACAAAGCACCCCTGGCTTGGATTCAGGCCAGAAGCATTTCTACCAATCTGGCTGAGATCTGTTAGAAATTAAGGATCATAAAGAGAGAACTGAAACAATTAAATAGAGAGAACTTTTCTAAAATTCAAGAGAGAGTGAGTGAAACTAACCAGCTGTTGCAATGTGTGCAAGTCCAGGTATTGCAAAATTCTAGCTCTCAACTGTTCCAAAAAGAAAGAGATTTACATGAGAAGTGGAACTTCCTAAGAGATATTGAAGAGAGATACTTTTAGCAGAAATCAAGAATCCATTGGCTACAAGTAGGAGATCAGAATACTGCTTATTTCCACAAACTCTTTCAGATAAGGACAAGCTATAATGCAATCAGATCATTTACCTTGCCCTCTGGTGAGATTATTCTGGATCCGGTTTTGATGAGTAGTCAGGCGATCTCTCACTTCAAGTCTATCATAGGGTCTGACGTCCTCCCTAACCTACCATTATCTTCTCTCCTCAATGGTTCCAATCTCTGACTTCATTCAGATGTACTCATCAATACCACCAAGGTATGACTTGTATCCCTTCTTCTAAAGAGATTACCAAGATGTTATTTAGGTTGAACCCTAATAAATCTCGAGATCAATATGGTTTTACCTCTGGATTTTACAAAGAGGCATGGAGTTGTGTAGGTTCAGAGGTTGTTGTTGGTATAAGTAAATTCTTTATCACAGCCTTCATGCCTGCTTCTACTAATTCAACCATCATTTCTCTAGTCCCCAAGAGGCTAGGTTCCTCATTGGTGAATGACTACAGACCGATAGCTTGTCTTAACACGCTTTATGAAGTGGTATCTCGACTTTTGGTGCGAAGACTCAAGCTTCTACTGTCTGCTTTGATCCTGCCAAACCAAACAACATTTGTAACGGATAGGCTTCTTGTGCAAAACACAGTACTTGCAAGTGAGTTAGTGAATGGTTATCATAAAAATAAAGAAAAGAAGAGCATCACTATCAAAGTGGATATAGCTAAGGCTTTTGACACGGGAGTTTTTATTCAACTGCTGACAAGGGCTTCAAATTCCATATCAATATATTCGTTGGTTAAAGGCTTGTGTTTGCTCTACAAGTTTCATTATAGGTTACAATGGAACTGTACAAGGTTATTTCAATGGGAGAAGAGGACTAAGGCAAGGAAATCCCTTGTCTCCTTATCTATTGGTCATAGTCATGAACTGTGTATCCCTAATGTTGAACAGGGCAGCAAAGGAAAAGAAATTTACCTATCATCAGAAGTGCCACAAGTACAAATTGACCCATTTATGCTGCGCAGATGATTTATTGATTTTTGTAAACAGATTTATCTCCTCTGTTCAGAATGTCCTGCAGGTTCTTCATGAGTTTTAACTTCGATCTGGTTTGGTTATAGTTATCAGAAGTCATGTTTCTTTGCTTCAGGGCTATCAGAGTCAGAAGAGGACCTCATTAAATTCTCTACGTGTATGCCACTTGGACGTTTGCTTGTGAGATATCTATGTGTCCCGCTCTGCACAAAAAAAACTCAACCTCATTAATTGTGCACCTCTTTTGCAACAAGTCAAGGAAAGAGTTACCTCTTGGAGTGCAAAAATATTATCTTTTGTTGATAGGCTTCAGCAGGCATATCTACCTTATAGTGTGCCACTTTTGTCTTGTCCAAAGCGTGCATTATCAAGATCAACTCACTCTGTAATAGCTTCCTGTGGAATGGTTCAGTTGAAGGTAAACATAGTGCTAGGGTAGCATAGGATATTGTTATTCAACTAAAAAAAGGGAGGAGGCTTAGGTATTAAGGATCTTACATTTTGGAATAGAGCCTACATAATCAAGCTCATATGGTTACTCTTCTTTTAGTCTGGATCTGTGTGGGTAGTGTGGTTCAAGCATGAGATTCTCCAAGGGTGTCTCAACAACTTATGGACTGCCAAGACTAATATTAAACACTCTTGGCTGGCAAACAAGCTCTTAAAATTCAGGGATGAAGTATTCGATTGGATAAAACTTCGAGTGCAAAATGGCAAAAGTTGTAGGTTTTGGTCTGATAATTGGTCTCTTTTTGGAAGCTTACAGAATTTCTTTAAGTTAAGCCAAGGATCACGACTGGGCATAAGAATGGAATCAACCCTTTCTGATTTATGCAATCATGGTCAATGGCTTCTTCCTCCTGCAAGATCAAAAAACCAACTCACTCTTCAGGTTTTTCTTACAACTATTCAGCTAACTCAACAAGAAGATTACTATGAATGGGAGATAGATGGAACAACAAGAAAGAAGTATTCTACGGATGAGGTTTATAACAAACTGAAAAGACTTGGGGTTGATGTACTTTGGAGAAATATTGTCTGGAATAAAGGTGGAATTCCAAAGCACAATTTTCTCACTTGGCTCTTTGTCCTAAATAGATGTCCAACTAGAAATCGTATTCTCGGATGGGTTCTTCCAACTGCTTCAGATTGCTTGTTGTGTAACACCATGCCGAAGAGCCGAGATCACTTGTTCTTTGACTACAGTCACAGCTGGTCTGTATGGTCAGTTGTAGCTTCGAGATGTGGTCTGATTCCTGAGAGGGTGTGGGTTTGATTATTGGTTCAATTACAAATGCTATCGGGAAGGAACGAGAAGAAAAGACTTACAGTTTTGGCTTGGCAGGGTACGATTCATGCTCTGTGGACAGAGAGAAACGCAAGGCTACACCGCAACTCCTTTAGATCGACTGACTCCTTACTTGCACAGATCGATCTCACCATTAGGAATCGCATCACGAGTTATCGACAGGTGAATCAAACTTTGGCATTTTCAATGCTGCAGCTATGGTTCATGACTGCTTCGTAATTGTGACTTTCAGTTCTTGAATTAGTCATTATCTCTGATTGAAAGAAATTGATTGCTCTCTCATCTGTTGCTAGATCTAGTTTTTAAAATTAAATTACAGTCAGAATTCGTTACGCTCAAATTAAAATTTAAAAAAAAACAAATGGTTACCGACAATTTTGTTTTTTCCCTTAGGTATCATTTGAGTTTGGCCGCGTACCACATTGAGAGCTTCCATTAATAGCTATAATTGAAATGAATCTGTAAAGTGCCAAGTGCTAAGTGTGCTCCGTCCAATGGCTAATCACCACCGACTCTTACGCGGCGGCGGATCTCCGGCGATTACCAGTTCCGGCATCAGAATCAGACTCACAGCTTCCGTCGCCACTGCTACACTTATCCTTTTCACTCTCTCGTTCTTCTTGGCTTCTGAATCTAACTATTCAGCTGATCTCCTTCTTCCCGTAAGTTCTCTCATCAGATCTTTCAGAAACAAATCGCTTGGATTTGGAATTTGAATTTTCCGAATTTTAGGTAACAATAAAATGATTTTGTGAAAATTTTGTTGGATTTTAGGATGTTGAGTACTCTAATGGAGTCGGATCTATTCGGAGATCCATATTGGATATTAAATCGGATCCGCTTAAGCCACGGTTGATTCAGATCCGGAAACAAGCTGATGATCATCGGTCATTAGCATTAGCTTATGCTTCTTACGCGAGAAAGCTTAAGCTTGAGAATTCAAAACTTGTTAGGATCTTCGCAGATCTTTCTAGAAACTACACAGATCTGATCAATAAACCAACGTATAAAGCTTTGTATGATTCTGATGGAGCTTCGATTGAAGAATCTGTGCTTAGGCAATTTGAGAAAGAAGTTAAAGAAAGGATTAAAATGACGAGGCAAGTGATTGCTGAAGCTAAAGAATCATTTGATAATCAGTTGAAGATACAGAAGCTCAAAGATACGATTTTCGCTGTTAATGAACAGTTAACTAATGCTAAGAAGCAAGGAGCGTTTTCGAGTTTGATCGCTGCGAAATCCATACCTAAAGGGTTGCATTGTCTTGCGATGAGGCTGATGGAAGAGAGGATAGCTCATCCTGACAAGTATACTGATGAAGGGAAAGCTAGACCGTCAGAGCTCGAGGATCCGGATCTTTACCATTACGCTATTTTTTCGGATAATGTGATTGCGGCTTCAGTGGTGGTGAACTCTGCTGTGAAGAATGCTAAGGAGCCTTGGAAGCATGTCTTCCACGTTGTGACGGATAAGATGAATCTCGGGGCGATGCAGGTTATGTTTAAACTCAAGGAGTATAATGGAGCTCATGTAGAAGTGAAAGCTGTTGAAGACTATACGTTTTTGAACTCATCGTATGTGCCTGTGTTGAAGCAATTGGAATCTGCGAATCTTCAGAAGTTTTATTTCGAGAATAAGCTCGAGAACGCAACCAAGGATACCACGAATATGAAGTTCAGGAACCCAAAGTATCTGTCTATATTGAATCATTTGAGGTTTTATTTGCCTGAGATGTATCTGAAACTACATAGGATACTCTTCTTGGATGATGATGTGGTTGTGCAGAAGGATTTAACTGGGCTGTGGGAGATCGATATGGATGGGAAAGTGAATGGAGCTGTAGAGACTTGTTTTGGATCGTTCCATCGATATGCTCAGTACATGAATTTCTCACATCCTTTGATCAAAGAGAAGTTTAATCCCAAAGCGTGCGCGTGGGCTTATGGAATGAACTTCTTTGATCTTGATGCTTGGAGAAGAGAGAAGTGCACAGAAGAGTATCATTACTGGCAGAATCTGGTAACCTTCCTAATCATTTTATCTCGCTTTTTTGACATTTTGTTTGCTTTGTGTGACGTTTTATTCATCTATTGAGAACAAATTTGCTATTGCAGAATGAGAACAGGACTCTATGGAAACTGGGAACGTTACCACCAGGACTAATCACGTTTTACTCGACGACAAAGCCGCTGGACAAAACATGGCATGTGCTTGGGCTTGGTTACAATCCGAGCATTAGCATGGATGAGATACGCAACGCTGCAGTTGTACACTTCAACGGTAACATGAAGCCATGGCTTGACATAGCTATGAACCAGTTTCGGCCGCTTTGGACCAGACACGTCGACTACGATCTTGAGTTTGTTCAGGCTTGTAACTTCGGCCTCTGAATTAAGCATAGTTCCTTTATCAAACAAATCTGAAAGCATATGTTGTTACTTCAGTTTTATGAAGTTCTAATCTTAGTTATTTTGTGTTTATTTATATATGTTTCAAGGGTTAAGAATACTGTATTTTTTGTTTATAGCGGTAGCAACTCTATGGCAATCGATATGAGAGCTCGAATATATGTCTTGTTAAATCATTATGCTATGCAATTTCAACTCGTTTGATATTAGAATAATTCGATTCGTTCTGCTTCATCAGAAGTCAAAAATTAGCAAACAAGAACCGATGAAACTCGCTCTGGCTCTGAAATTTAACTCCAATTAACAAAATGGTGATAAGAGAATAATAGTATTTTTTTTTTAATGTCAATAGCTCTACGCCTAAGCTCTCTAAAAACAATTGAGTTTGTTTTGCTTGAACGCACCATTTATGCAATAACAGAGACGCGAGGAGCATCCACAGGTTTCGTAGCTCCGTTGGCATCAACAATTCCACCACCACGTCTTACACGTCTGCCATTACCATTGGCTCTCGGGAACCCACCACCGTCACCATTAGCTCGGTTTCCGTATCCTCCTCTATTGTTTCCCCTGTTATTATTACCATATCCGTTGAAGTCGTTCCAACCATAACCTCCTCCTCTTCCACCTCCAAAGCCCCCACGACCCCTTCCACCTTCGTTTCTGTAGCCATTCCCTACACCAAACGTTGAACGTCCTCTATAGTTCCCTGTTTTCAACAACCATACGATAAATATATGTTCAAGAGAGTTCATTTCTCGGAGTTTAGAAGCAAACTTGCCTCTTGCGGTAGATCGCTTTTCCTCCACAACTACTCTGTGCCCATTGAGCATGACAGGTGATGCCTGTTGGAAAATTCCGTACCAGTTAGTCTCCAATGATCAGGGGCCTTGAAAATTTTACAAGTCATACCGTTGGTTCTTACCTCGATAGCGCTTTGCATGGAACTTGCGGATTCAAACTCAACAAAACCAAAACAGAATCCCTGTAGAAACACAATACTCCAAACGATAACTACTATGCACTTTAGTAATTAATGCAATAATAAAGATGAGAGACTCTTTGTACCTTCTGGCTTCTAACTTGAATTCCATTGGTTCTAATAAGTCCAAACTTCTGGAACTCATTCTCAATCAAGGCTGGTGTTGCATCAAGGGGCAAGCCCTTTAGATAGATGGACGGACCTAGAGCTGTTACGGAATCAAGAAATGAGAAAGATTGCAGCAGAGCATGCTTGCCGTTAAACAGTGCCAGAAAAAAAGGGCAATTACCTCTTTCATTATCTTGATCGTTTCCATTTACAGCTACATTAGCTCCTGAATCTGATTTCTCAGTCAACGGTGTTGGTAGAGGGATATGAATGGCTTGGTCTTCTTGTCTTTTTGGTTCCACCTTTGTCGGGGTTCTTGCAGCAGATACTGGTGCAGCATTCTCTTTCATAACCTTCACCTACATATCAAGATTATGTACACCAAGGCATTAAATCATGAAGTCGGAGAAGCTAAGCATTTCATATCGGCTTGATAAAGAGGAGGCATTAGACAACTAAAATGTATGTTACTTACAATGGCTGCATACGATCTCTTTGGAACTTCGCCAGTCTTAGAATCAGATTCTCCAACCTTCTGCACATCAATTGGAGCTTCATAAACTATTTCAGGTGCCGGAGCTTCTTCTGTAGCTGATACTTGTTCATCTTCAGTGGGAGTGAACACTTCAGGTCCATTACAACTCTTGGATAACACATCGGATTTCTCAACAGCATGATTCTCTTGGACATATTTCTCCTGAACAAGGTCATCTGGAATGTCTTTAGCAGCCACTGGATCTAAGAGACAAGAATATATACAACACTTATAAAAACCAAGATTCCATAAAAACAAAAAAAAACAGCTCAGAATTTATTAATTTTTGATCCAAATACAAGAACTAGGTTCAACATACCCTGGTGAATGTTAACAGGAACTTGGATGTTATTAACTGGAATCTGATTTCCATAAACGATTCCAGCTTCATCAATGTATCGGAACATATCATTCAAGACAAAGTATCCCGTCTCCTGTGGAGCAAGGAAGAAAGTCTGAGTAAAAGTCCTCCTGACACAGTCTTTTCCCGTCAAATACCCAGTCACCAACACAAGAACACCACCGCCATAAGATTCTTGCGTGTCCACAGTTGCTATCTCCGCATTGATTACACCATAACCATGTGCCAGTATCTTCTTGTCAATAGCCTGCTCAAAATATAAGTAGCATACATCTTTGAGCATTAAACAAACTTCGAAAACGCAAAGCAAAGACCACAGTTGAAACTTGAAACAAAAGTAAGTAGCAGTATACTCACTTGCAAAGTTGAAGTGATGCTCATTATACCATTCTCTTCAGGACGACCTAACTTGCTAATCTCTTGGTAAAATCTGTGAACATGCTCAGGAGATTGATGCAATATATGATAATATTGATGCACAAATGCATTCCCAACCTATAAACACAACAAAAAACAACAATGTACTTTAAAAAATCTGAAATATTCATAAAAACAACACAAATTCTGAAATTTTTCATCTGTTAAAAACTGAATCCATACAATATCTGGAGTACAAGCTGCTGCTGGAACTTGCTGTGCTCCTAACATCGCCATAGCCTAACTATTCTCCTGGAAATCCAAAATCACGCATCAATAAGATTACACATCGCGATCAGTATAATTCAACTTTAATCATATATTTTTACAGCAAATTGAAGAAGATAACAAAAACAGTGATACGAGAGAGAGATCTATGATATAGATTCACATATCGATTCAAATCCAATACAGAATCATTGAAATCAGTTCGTTAAGTAATGCAACGAAGATTTACGAAAAATCAACACAAGTTAAGCACGAATCAGAGTTGCAAAGCACCGATCTATACTAGAAGAGTCTAGAATCAAATCGATCAAGTAAAAGAACAAACACAAAGAGAGTGAAGAAGTATGAAATTGCTCGAGGAAGAAAACGAAACGGAGTTTTACCTTAAGAAAGAAACAACGATTAACCGGAAAAAAATTGAACGATTTGATTTCTCCAACACAGGAGCTTCACTAGGCTATGGCTCTAGTTAGGGTTTTACAGCTGAATCTCGAAGAGAAGCGAGAAAGAGAGATAGCGACTTGAGAACCAAAAGTACATAAAAAAAAAAAAAAAAGAAGAAGAAAAAAGTGCCTTTTGGTGTTGACTAATTATTTTATTTTCCTTTCTTATATATAATTATTTTTTAAATTGACGTCTGTACAACATTCTACATTTTTACGAGGTTAAATTATTTGAATTGGTGGTTTGAAAACGTCGTTGTAAAATCTGAACTATTAATATTCGGCTTGGATAGTTAAAAAGAAGAAAACCGTTTTTGATAATTGTTAACTTCTCTAAAGATCCTTAAACAAAAAAAAGCAGTAAAGGGAAGAAAAAAGAAACGAAACCTTTCTAGATTATTTTTTGAGCATCTACTTTGGTAAAAAGGTAGCTTTGAGTTGAAAAATAAAACCAAACAAAATGTATCGATTCATCTTAACCGATCTAACCCGATTCATCTAAACCGGCATCTTCAGTACTAGCTGACCCTCCATAACACTGCAATATACAATAAAACACATCAACAACATTGCCACACATCAACAATCACTTATGCATATAAGGTTCACATAGTTTGCGAAAATCGATTACCTTTTGACATAGTAGTAGCAGAAGTCAGCGAGGATGAAGGTTTGAACTCCCTCGGCTACTAAAGCTACTGGGAACCAAAAGTAACCAGCCCCGAGTAGCCATAGGTAATGTCCACGAGTCTCATACACCTACGTTTTCAAACCATTAAGTCTCTTGATTTTAATCAGTGGAAGCTTAATTATGATTATGGAGGTAGAACTTTACCTGGATAAGCCAGTGGGCACATGCCAAGAATCTAGCGATTCCAAGCGCAAACACGTAATGAGCTGTGAACGGCTCTATGATCTGAAACGAGATATTCGAGAAAATGTTAAACTTGTTTTTATTATAACCGGAAAAGTTTGGGACCTATGTTTCATCTAAATCCCCAGACTTGTAGAAAAATACAATTTCTTACAACTTACAATGTTTACATTTGCCTAAGTTTTGGACTTAGTGAATGAGACTCGATCCACTAGAGACCAACATAACGAATAGACGAATACTCAACCACTAGACCATCATACTTGGTTAAAATGCTAACTCTACATTTACAAAAACAATCGAAAGATACATAGATATGCCAAGAATACTCAACCACTAGACCATGACCATCATAGTTGGTTAAAATACTAACTCTACACTGCTAAAAAACACAATCAAAAGATTCATAGATATGTCAAAAGCGGGCTAACCTGAGCATTCTGCATTAATCGAAGCTGAGGCAGTACAGAGACAGATTCCGAGTAAACACAAAACGCCCACATGACACGGTGGATGTAAAAATAACTCGTTCTCGGGTTAATTAACAACGCAAGGATCGCAGATGGTACAAGCTGGTAGACGAAAAAAGCGAGAAATATATTACTTAATCATCTTAAGAACAAATCGAAAAAAAAAAACAAACAACATTTTTGTCACACTCTTTAAAATCAAAGCATATATATTACCACATAGTAATTGTGGCAAGTGTCAAGAGTCTTTATATAAGATGCTTTCAGCTTGTATCGAATCATATAAATGACCCATAGAGTCGAAACCAAGGTTGTGAAATCGAGAACTGTATGTATATCACCTTCCATGCTTATGCTGCAGATCAATCTCACAGCAAGAAATATTGCTGTCACTTCTTGAGACTTTAAAGATAGACCTATTAAATTAAAATCATTTTACATATCTTATAAGATTCAACAACATAGACACAATATAAACATATATAATATAAATGTTTCACTTGTAATCATATTAACAAGAAAGTGTAATTAAAAGTCATAATCTTATGATTATTGTTACCGGAGCATGTCTTCTGGCGGGTGAGTTTGTAGATGAGGATTAAGATTCCGGCGGCATGGATAAGCTCGGAAGCGACGAAAAAGTGATTGTAATTGTGAACGGTGAATTTCAGAAAGACGACGAGGATGAAAGAGAGGATAATCCCGAGAGCTATCTTAACCTTGTTTGATTGTTGTCTCAGCCACCCAAAAACCACGTTCACGGCGGAGACGCCTCTTCTCTTCCCCATGATTTGATTTTTCAGATTATTACACAAATCTCTCTCTGTCTGTTGTGTTTCAGAGATTTTGTGCGACGTTCCTAAAATCCAAACGATACGTTTTGTTGAGTGGGAGGAGACACGACGAGGGCATGCGGCCGATGACGTGGCGATTGTTTTTTTAATCTGATTGACGAATCGTTTTGTGACGCGTGTGGCAATGGGTTTTTTTTATCAAATCTGTAATGCACAATGGTTTTTTTGTTATCAAATCTGTAATGTATATTTTTTTATATCAAATCTAAAATGTAAGTCTTGGGTTTAAAGACTTTTTTAATAGGAAATAAATTTATGTCTTTTGACTATTTTCATTTCTTATTGCTTTTTTGTTTTATAAGATTATAAGAATCACTTGGAGATCAAAATTAGAATTGTGGACTAGCAAAAAAGTTTTAGAAGGTGTATTGATCGAAAATTTGGAGAAATTTGAGTTTTAATTAATTTTAAAGAATGTGTATTAGACTAAAAGGGTGTATTGAATTGAATATTTGGAAAGATTTGAGTTTTAATGAGTTTTGAGAAGATTTGGTGAAATTTTGGTGGATTCGGAATTTTGTGAAATCTCACCTAAAACCATGAGATTTTGGTCATTGTATTGTTTACTAAAAAATCTTCTCAAATCTCACATGAAACTTTTAAATCAAATTCTAATCATGTTTTCAATAACACTGGATTTGAGTGTAAAATTTAAAATCATTAATCCAATAACATTGCATTTAAAAAGATATTTTAAAATTCATGTTTTAATAACACATGATTTGTCACTAAAAATCAAATCTCTCTAAATACTCAGTCCAATACGCCTCCTTAAGTATTTGGAGAGATTTGAGTTTAAATGACAAATCATGTATTATTGAAACATAAATTTTAAAATATATTTTAAAATTCATTGTTATTTAATTAATGATTTTAAATTGCACACTCAAATCTATTTTTAGTGGAAACATGATTAGAATTTCTATATAATTATTTGAGCAATGCTAAAAGCAAAATAATCTTGCATTTACGTATGATATTTCAGCAAATGCCATTGAACAATATTTTTATTTTATTTTCAAATCTTACTAATAATCATAATAATTTTTTATTTAGTAAATATATTCTCAAATAAATAGTACAAAAAATCGGTATATAGATATTTTAAATTTTAATTATTAATATTTAAATTTTAATATGATTAGTTTTATTTAGTATCTCCTAAATAAATATAAATTTTTAAATTAAAGTATTCAAACAATATTGTATTTAATGTTTTTAAATAAATTCATTAAGGATAAAATAATAATCTCAAAAATAATATACTTAAATAGAACATTTGTAAATACTATTTTAAACAATTATTACTTTTCACAAAAAATTAAATTCACTTTCTCTCTCTTATTAAAAACAATATTGTATTTAATGTTTTTAAATAAATTCATTAAGGATAAAATAATAATCTCAAAAATAATATACTTAAATAGAACATTTGTAAATACTATTTTAAACAATTATTACTTTTCACAAAAAATTAAATTCACTTTCTCTCTCTTATTAATTATGGACGAAAGTTAAAATTAATTTATTTACCATCCAACTTTAAATCATCCGGATCTTTAAATATTCTGATTTTTACAATGAGTCAGGATGGGTGAAGACGGGTCAGAACAGTTAAAGACGGGTCATGACGGATCTCGGATCGAATTTCTAATCATTAATAATAATTAATATATTGGAGTAAATTAACAGTTATATATTTTTAAGTAATGTGAAAATATATACATAACACTATTTAATTTTTATATAACACAACACAAGTCATATATAATATTAATAAATAAAATAAAATGATACTAAAAATAAAATAAATCTAATTTAAAACACTAATAATAATCTACAGCTATATAAACTAACGAATTATGAAGTAAATATTTCTCTGTGCTGCATAGTGCGGGTTACTATCTAGTTTTGATTTAAGAGGGGTGTATTGAATTGAATAGTTGGAAAAACTTGAGCTTTAATGAGTTTTGAGATGATTTGGTGAAATTTTGGTAAATTAGGAATTTTGTTATTAAATTTACTGAAATCTCACCTAAAACATGGGATTTGGTTCTTTGTATTTTTTAATAAGAAATCCCCTCAAATCTCACATAAAACTTTTATATTAAATTCGAATCATGTTTTCAATAACAGTAGATTTAAGTGTATAATTTAAAATTATCAATCCAATAACATTAAATTTTAAAAGATATTTTAAAATTCATGTTTCAATAACACATAATTTGTCACTAAAACTCAAATCTCTTCAAATGCTCAGTCCAATACAACCCCTCCCCCAAAGTTTTAGCTGAGATTTGAAGGAATTTCTTAACTAAAAATACAAAGTACCAAAATCTCATTGTTTTAGGTGAGATTTCAGAAAATTTAATAACAAAATTTATAATTCACTAAAAATTTCACCAAATCGGCTCAAAACTTATTAAAACTCAATTATCTCCAAATATTCAATCCAATACATCCTCCTAATATGATTTAGTTGATTTTTTTTAAATTAAGAAAGCTTTTGAAATCTCAACTAAAACTTTCAAATCTAATTTTTAAAATATTTTCAATAATAGAGGATTTGATTGTACATTTTAAAATTATTAATACAATAATACTGAATTTTAAAATATATTTTAAAATTTATGTTAAACATGATTTATCATTTTAACTATAATCTCTCTAAATGGTTAGTTAAATACACCCCTCTTAGTTTTCTTTTAATTTGATACTTAGATCAATTTACATAAACGTCAAAACAAATTTTGTCCTACACATAAATGTAATTAAGAGATTAGATACTATCTTTACTTTTCTTTCATAAATCTGTGGGCACGTCTATATGTATGTGGAAATTCTCCAGTTCAAGATTGAGAAATTTAACCAGATACCCGGGAGAAATGAAGATTGGTTTTGAGGGAAAATGACCATAAAATTCTTCAACTTTTACAATTTTGCAAAATTGTCTTCAACTTTCACGTTTGCAAATTAATACCTCAAATATATGTTTGAGTAGGACTTGGCAAAATATATGAAAAAAAAAAATGAAACCAATCCAAAAAAGGAAGAATCAAACCGAATCGAATGAAACTGAAAAAAATACTTGAATGGATCTTAAACTCCTAGATTCAAAAATAGGTACCCGAGATACCCAAAATACAATTATATAACCAAAAATATTAATTATATTTAGACTTAATATAACATAGTTACCCAATTTGTTATATGTATATATTTATATTTTAACTATAAATTTTACAAAAATATTACTCATTTAAAAATATTTAGTGGTTCAAAAAAGAATTTAGTAAAAATCTTAAAAAAAAATTGAAGGACCCAAAATTTTTTTTTTGTCTTAGGACACATGAAAATATTGAGCCGGTCCTGAAATGACCATTCGGCTTTTATCATAAGTTTTCTTACCTCATTTTCAAAACTTTAAAATTACAATTTACATCATCAAATTTTTTATACATGGTCATAAATATGATGAACCCAATGACAAAGATAAATCCTATTTACAATCAAATATCGCCTTGAGTTTTGTGTCGAGATCTATAGTAGAGTCAATGAAGATTCTATGTGAGATATTTGATCCCCTCCAAATAGATTGCACACAAGGACATAGAAAGAACATATACATTGTCTCTTCGTCACTGCAATATCTTCGACACGAGGCGTTGGAAACAATTTTCCGATGTCTCAGAGCCTCCATAAGAAATGCTTTAATTTCGGAACCATATGAAGTTTCCAAATTCCATTTTTTTTATATATCAACATTTCAATAGGGAGGGATTATATTTTCATGTTAAGCTGGTGAATGTGTTGCCAACCAGTATCCTGATTTTACCGTAAAGAAACCAGAATATATGTTGTTGGAGGTGGGTTTAGCAAACCCTCCCCACAAACCAGCTCGGCCCATTAATCATCCAGACTCATTTATGACAAGTCCAAGAAGCCAACCGTCTTGGCCTCATGTCAGTTCGGGCGTCAGGTTCAAGACAACAACCGTCTAAATCTTTACTATACGTACACCCATCTCATTTATTGTAAAAAGATCGAAACATCAAAGGAAAAGAATACAAACACTCTTATATCTTCAGAAAAACTATCTTTTTACCGCACTCAAATTGTACTAGTTAATACCGACCTGGTTATTATACCGAACTCTATTTGTTCGAGTTAAATCCTGACCTGATTATTAAACCGAACTCTACGAGTATACCGAACTCTATCTCTTCGAGTCAATACCGACCTGATTACTGTTTCGAACTCTATTCTACTCAACGAAAATCTCGACCTTTCTCATAAATAAACTTGTTGTGATTTTATCCTCCAACAATTGGCGCTAGAAGGAGGGGGGGTAAGAGCATTTTTCTATACGCAAGGAATAGATCGACAATGACAGGACAGATACCAACCGAAGTACAACAACACGCACCCGGAAAAGAGCCAATGGGAGCACCTCGGACTCCCTCCCCGGAAATAATACGCCAGGAATTAAATCCAAAACCGACCACAGCGTCCGGACTCATTTCCGACGAGATGATAGTCGAGCTATATCGCGACCTCGTCGATCGTACCGCTCAGTGAGCACAGAAAAAATCCACCGACGATTTACCACAGCCGGTGATTAACGAGTCCATCCAACTACTTCCGTGACCAGTAACCGAGCCAACACGAAACTTGTATCCGGAAGTCTTCCAAAAAATGGAACAAGAGCAACGTCGGAATCATGAATTCGAAATCATGAAAGCGACTCTCTGAGAGATGACATCCAAAGTTCATCAGGCCACTAATTCAGCACCAGAAATTGACCGCGTGCTGCAGGAAATCCAGAACTCCCCGTTCTCAATCCAAATCTCTAGCACCCGGGTCCAGCAGTCCGGAAAACTTAAGCTTGCTCCATATGCAAGAAACTCTGATCCCACCCAGTATCTGACTGCCTTCAATATTGCGATGGGATGCACTCAGTTTGCACCTGAAGAACGTGATGCCGGTTTCTATCAAGCATTTGTCAAAAATTTAGTGGGCTCCACCCTGACATGGTTCTCCCGACTTGAAACATACTCAATTGGTAACTACCGTCAGCTCTCCACTGCCTTTCTGAAGCATTATTC
Organism: Cardamine occulta; assembly: GCA_028015245.1. Lineage (NCBI taxonomy): Eukaryota > Viridiplantae > Streptophyta > Magnoliopsida > Brassicales > Brassicaceae > Cardamine > Cardamine occulta. Next base: position 4,694,715 of record CM051371.1, read on the forward strand.
AATGTACATCCAGCACGGTATATCAAACGCCGACCTATGGGCAATAACCCAGGGTCAACAGGAGTCGTTGCGATCCTACATCGATAGGTTCAAAGCGATAGTTTCCCGGGCTACCGTGACCGATGATGCAGCCCTACCTGCTTTAAGAAACGGTCTCTGGTTTGAATCCGCGTTTAAAGAGAATATGAAGATGGAATGGCCACATACTTTAGAGGACGCGTTGCACCACGCTACCTTATATATTGAAGTAGAAGAAGAGCGGGCTACTTTGACAAGGAAGCATGCCCAGAAAATACCGATATCAAAGGATCGAGCTCGGGAGAATCGTGAACCAAGCCAGCATTACGATGCAAGCTACCAAGGTGACAGGGGGAAAAAAGGAACCTCGTTTATCATAAATAAACCAATAAATTATGATAAACCCACGACACAACCGCCCCCGTGGAACAAATGGCAGCGCCTTAGAGAGACAAAAGATCCCCAAGCATTCTGCGATTTCCACCAGGCCTCGGAACACCTGACCTAACATTGTCGACAACTCCACGACACCCTCTTTGCCCAGTACCAAAAGGGGGAGATTAAGCTCGGCGATTGACAGGGCTATCGGAGAAACTCCACCCGTGGAAGAGGGGGTAGGGGTCAACTGTCTGGACATCGAGGTCGTTTTGAAAAAGATCGACAAACGAATGATAACCAAGACAGCGAATGAATAGATCTCCCTCGAGAGAACGGGATGATGGCCGGCGACGGGAGTCTAATTACAACTGATCTGAATCCTCACGGAGGCACCAGGAACAAGGTCGGGATCCTTCACCTCCTCACCAAGACGGGTAGTCGGCATGATCATGGGCGGCCTTCTCTCGTGCAACGATTCGGTACGGTCAATCAAGCTGCATTAACGTAAGCCCAATACCTCACTCCAGTGGCAGCACGGGGCGGACAACGAATCCAAGGTCAGGAGTAAAGAAAATATCACCTTCACAACAGACGACGCCAAGGGGTTAGATCACCCTCACAACGACCCACTGGTAATACAGCTCAGGATCGCTGATTGCAAAATTAGCCGAGTTGTGATCGACACGGGTAGCTCGGTTAATCTTATCTTCAAAAAAACCCTGGACAGGATAAACCTGCGCGATTGCAAAATTAAACCCACCGTCGCGCCACTCACGGGTTTTGCTGGCGATACCATGCTGACGATTGGCACCACCAAGTTAGTTGTATACATCAGACACACGGCAAAAGTAGTGAAATTCCAGATTATCAAAAAGCCTGCGATATACAACCTAATCCTCGAAACACCATGGCTCCATTTAATGAGAGCGGTAGCATTAACCTACCACCAATGCCTCAAATTCCCCACCGTCAATGGGACATGCACCATCCGGGGAGATCAAAAGATGTCCCGCACATGCTTCCTTTTGGAGCATAAGTTGCGCAAATCTTCAACTTGCCTCAATATCAGTTCAGCAATCTCGAGTAATGTTGATCATCGTGATAACCTGAGCCGTGAGCTCGTGATCCAAACAAACATCGACTCTAGAGATTTGGAGCAGTGCATCGGTATTGGTGCTGACCTTGAGCCCAGCACCAGAAACGAGCTCGTGGTTTTTCTTGAAGAGAACGTCTCAACGTTCACATGGCCAGGCGAGAATATACCTGGGATAGGCCCGTCGGTAACTAGCCACGAGTTAAACGCGGACCCAACCTACACGGGGGCGCACAACAGCTGTTAACGAAGAAATAAACTGGTTAACAGCTTCAGGGTCAATCACCGAGGTAAAATACCCGGACTGGCTTGCTAACCCAGTAGTCGTCAAAAAGAAAAGCGGCAAATGGAAAGTCTGCATGGATTTTACCGACCTCAACAAAGCTTGCCCAAAAGACAGTTTTTTCATTCCCCGAATTGATCAGGTCGTCGAGGCCACTCCGGGAAATGAATTACTGTCATTTATGGACGCATTCTCAGGCTATAATCAGATCGCTATGCACCGATGACCGAAAAAAAACAGCTTTCATAACTGATAGAGGGACCTACTACTACAAGGTCATGTCGTTCGGACTGAAAAACGCGTGAGCAACTTATCAACGGCTCGTGAACAAAATGTCTGTCGAACAGATTGGACATACCATGGAGGTCTACATTGATGATATGCTGGTAAAATCCTCAGTAGCCAAGGATCACGTCGGTCATCTCCGAAGATGCTTTCAGACTCTTAACAAATACGGCATGAAGCTTAATCCAACCAAATGTTCCTTTGGCGTCACCTCGGGTGAGTTCTTGGGATACATAGTGACCCAGCACGGAATTGAGGCAAATCCCAAACAAATCATATCTATCATCGAACTCCCTTCGTCGAAAACAGCACGCGAAGTCCAGCGACTTACAGGTCGGATAGCCGCCCTGAATCGCTTTATTTGCAGGTCAACGGATAGGTGTCTCCCGTTCTACCAGTTGCTCCGGGGTAAAAAACATGTCGAGTGGGACGACAAATATAAAAAGGCATTTCAAGATCAAAAACCTATCTGTCAACGCCCCCAGTCCTAGCAAAATCAGAGGAATGCGAGATCCTTTACCTATACGTTATTGTCTCCAGTTTGGCGGTAAGCAGTATTCTGGTGAGAGAAGATCGGGAAGAGGAAAGACCGGTATTCTATGTCAGCAAATCTCTAGATGGCGCGAAAGGCAGGTATACCACCGTCGAAAAACTCGCATTCACTGTCATCATGACAGCTCGGAAACTTCAGCCATACTTTCAAGCACATACTATAACCGTCCTCACCACGCAACCATTAAGAATGATCCTACACAGCCCGTATCAATCAGGAAGAATGGCAAAATGGGCGATTGAATTGAACAAGTATGATATTGCCTATAGGGCTCGAACTGCCGCCAAATCTCAAGTCTTGGCTGATTTTCTTGTCGAATTACCTCCCGAGCTTACTGGCAATAAAACCCCGGAAATATGAAATTTATACGTAGACGGTTCTTCCTCTCTCCATGGATCCGGTATTGGCATATGGTTGGAATCACTGACGAACGAGGTCTGTGAGCAATCATTCCATCTTGCATTCCCGGTCTCCAACAACGAGGCAAAATATGAAGCTTTGATAGCCGGTCTGAAACTCGCAAAAGAGATTGGAGCAAGAAGGATACATGCATATTACGACTCACAGCTCGTCACCAATCAATTCAGTGGAGATTACCAGGCCAAAGATGAACGCATGGACTTATACCTCAAAATGGTCAAGCACTTGTCTTCAAAATTCGAAGAATTCAATCTCTCAAAAATATCCCGAGCTGATAATACATCCGCAGATGCTCTCGCCGCTCTGGCGTCGACCTCGGATCCAGCACAGAGACGTGTTATACCAGTTGAAAGTATTGCCTCGGCAAGTATCACCTTGTCCAAGGGAGTTTGCCATATTAGTTTAGCAATAGACGAGCTAAGTGATGGCTTAGACAATGCTGAGGAAATCAAACTTCCACCCGCACCGATTGAAAACTTCGCGCCAGACTGACGAAACAAAATCTTGTTGTACATCAAGAGTGGAACTGTACCTGCGGACTGATGGATAGCCTGACGACTGAAAAAAGAGGAGTGCACATTATGTACTGTGTGATAGTCAATTATTCCAATGGAGTGCTACAGGAATCCTTTTCAATTACAAGCACAGAGAAGAAATAGTAGCTTTAATGAAAGATATGCACGAAGGCGCAGGAAGAAACCATTCTAGTGGACGAGCTCTAGCACTAAAAATACGAAATCAGGGTCACTGCTGGCGACCCATGTTAAAAGATTGTGAAAATTTTGCAGCCCAATGCGAGAAATACCAACGACACGGTCCAAGTGTACATGTTCCAACCGAGCTACTCACCATGGCGACAGCACCCTACCCCTTCATGCGATGGGCCATGGATATAGTTGGACCACTACCCCGATCTCGTCAAAAGCGTTTCCTGCTTGTAATGACCGACTATTTCAGCAAGTGGGTTGAGGCTGAATCATATACCACAATCGAAGCCAAAGATGTACAGAAATTCGTATGAAAATTTATTATTTGCCAACACGGACTGCCATACGAGATCGTTACGGATAACGGCCCTCAATTTTACCTCGGTCATATTCGAAGATTTCTGCGCGAAATAGCGAATCAGGTTAAGCAAATCAACTCTGAGGTACCCGCAAGGTAATGGTCAGGCCGAGGCTACAAATAAAACCATTCTCGACGGTCTCAAAAAACGACTCGATACAAAGAAGGGCCTTTGTGCAAATGAACTAGACGGCGTCCTATGGTCGCATCGAACAATCCCTCGAGCTGCGACCCAACAAACCCCGTTCTGCTTATCCCATGGAGTCGAAGCATTTGCTCCATCTAAAGTCGGACTACCAACACTGCACCGCATAATGCTTACACAAAATCCCGACCTCAACAACATATTGCTCCTAGGTGAGCTCGACTTCATAGAAGAACACCGAGACCGGGCTTTGCTTCGAATACAGAACTACCAACAGCTTGCATCCAAATATTACAACAAGAAAGTTAAAGGACGACACTTTGCCGAAGATCATCTGGTCCTCTGCAAAGTATTCGAGAATACATCCGAGCTGAATGCAGGAAAACTTGGTGCCCGTTGGGAAGGCCGCTACCAAATTTCCCGAATCGTGCAACCCAGAGTTTACGAGCTAGCCACCATGGGCGGCGAAGCAATCCTGCGATCATGGAACTCGGTCAACCTCAAGCGTTACTACTACTAGACTACCGTCTCATTTTTTTTCCACATCAGAATTTCCGAATGGTTTTAACGAGACAGTAAGATCAATGTAAGTATGCACAAATATATCCGAACTACGAACGGCATGATCCCTCTCAAGGGTACGTAGACAGCCTTTTATCAGGGCACATCTATCAGTTAAAAAAAAAAAACTTATTCTAAGTCAAAGTTCCGACCTACTTATGAATTTACAGCCGGGCTCAGGCTCGCACAAAAGCTGTAAGCCGAACTCATTGTTCGCATCTTCAATGACGGGTATAGGCTGAACTGATCATTCGCATCTCACGCTTAAACCTGAGCTCATGCTCGCAAATTCTAGGTTTTGGTTCCGACCTACTTAAGAATTAAAAAGCCGGGCTCAGAAAGTCCGGCACGGAGGAATTCTGTCCCGGCACACATTACAATCGAACTAGGCTTCGCATGATAAAATTCTGGGTATAGGTTCCGACCTACTTAAGAATTACAAAGCCGAGCTTAGAGAAGACGGAATTCACTTCATTCATTAAAACATCTTACAACAAGAACAAAAAAAAAAAAAAAAAACTTTTTTACATCGGCCTAATCTACGATTAGGAATGCGACTGAGAGAACACATCAGCCTCGGGAATAGGCAGACTAGGACAAGGGCCAAGGACGAATTCAAAATCGTCATCTACGAGCTCGGGATAGTCAATAGCTTCGACTTCGGCCCGGTACTCAGCCTCCCTTCTTCACAGCAGTTCATATCGGGCGGAAGGAATCTTGAGCCCATCCGCTTGCTCCAGAAGATCCAGACACTGGATCGTACCCGTGGCCTGGCTTAACAACAACTCACTCGGATCCGCTTTGTTGCGACCTTCAAAATGCTTTTTAACCTTCTTAAACCGAACTGCACACCGAGACTTAGCATCCACTTATTGTCTCCTTATCCTCTCGTTCTGCTCCTCAATCTTCTTCCTCGCCCCCCGCCATCCGGCGATATAGCTCGGCAACCTTTTTCTTTTCCGCATCCAGCTCACCGCGAACGGTCGCAAGGTTGTTTTGAGTATTTCCGAGCTCAATCTCGAAATCCGAAGCTAACCCACTTAGACCTTTTGCCCTACTCCTCTCCCCTTTAAGCTCCTCCTCGAACTTAGCAGCGGCCTCACGCGCAATCAAAGTTTCTTCCCGAGCCAACTCCAGCGCACGCTTATTCTCCGTTATCCTTTCAGCCTTGAGCTCCTTCTCCAGGCGACCTACCTCTTGTCTCATCGCCTCTGCATCCTTTGATGTTTTCTCTGCTTCAGTCTGAGCTTTCTCCGCTCCCTCCCGAGCTTCCTTCAGCCCGCTTTCATACAGGGCCACAGAATCCGTAAAGTGAAACATCGACTACAATAACCCTTAGATCGGGATACACCTCCGGAGCGGTACTTACGGACCCGAGCTCCGCAACAGTTTTCTTCTTTTCAGACCAAGAATACGGCGAATTTTGCAGGAAAAAAACTACGAAATCAGAAAAAAAAAACGCAGAGAGATCGGGAAAGAAAGTACCTGTGAAAAGAAATAAAGCTTGAGTAAAAATAAGAGAAGAGGAGAAGGGAATTTATAGAGCGGTAACTAGGTTAAACCCAAATGACGTGACTCTTCGACTTCGGCGCGTAACCTTAACCAGGGTAAAGTTAACCCTAACTATTGTAAACCCAAACAACGCGACTCTTCGACTTCGGCGTGTAACTTTAACCATTTTCGACTTCAAACTCAGCGCGTGCAAATCACGAGACCGAGCTGACAATCAAATTCGGTATGTTCAGCAAAATCTTCACATACCGAACTGGGGGGGTTACTGTTGGAGGTGGGTTTAGCAAACCCTCCCCACAAACCAGCTCGGCCCATTAATCATCCAGGTCCATTTATGACAAGCCCAAGAAGCCAACCGCCCTGGCCACGTGTCAGTTTGGGCGTCAGGTTCAAGACAACAACCGTCTAAGTCTTTACTATAAGTACACCCATCTCATTTATTGTAAAGGGATCAAAAAATCAAAGGAAAAAAATACAAACACTCTTATATCTTCAGAAAAACTATCTTTTTACCGCACTCAAATTGTACTAGTTAATACCGACCTGGTTATTATACCGAACACTATTTCCTCGAGTTAAATCTCGACTTGATTATTAAACCGAACTCTACGAGTATACCGAACTCTATCTTTTCGAGTCAATACCGACCTGATTACTGTTCCGAACTCTATTCTACTCAACGAAAATCTCAACCTATCTCATAAATAAACTTGTTGTGATTTTATCCTCCAACATGTGTAATGCCATCCAAGGAGATCATGCCATTGTGCTTTTTCCCTTTTATCTCAAGTTTTTGACATCAGTTTAAAAAAAAAAAATTAATTTGTATTTTATCAAAGAATTTATACATGAACCTCATGAAAAAGATAAATCCCATTATACCAATACCCATTATGCTAATACACGAAATTATTATTTAACTTCGTACAAAAATTGGCTACTGTTACATATGAAATTTTAAATCCAAACCTCCATGATCATCGCTAAAAAATTTTGAAACCCAAAGAACTTCACACATAATATGATGACATATGCGGTTGCGAATGTACATATAATATGTCAATATATTTCATCCTGAAGATGGATGTTATCCATGCCGGCGGCATTTGTTGAATATGCTGCAGCCACGGCTATATTTGTGAATTGGTGTACGCACTGCATTTGGAGCATGACATAATCGTGGTGGAGGATTAGGACCCCAGCATGGATTCAAGATACCTGGTTTTAGATATTTCTTGGCTTGAGCCTCAATTCTTCTAGCAAACAGGAAACTACAAATCACCAACAAGATTATCATAAATGTCTTCATTTTATCGTTGGTGCTTTCAAATATTTTTTATCTATTATCTTGTTGCTTTTATTTATCGTAAAAAAAGAAAAAAAAGAGAGCTAAGAGCTAAGGCTAGTTTTAGTTAATTCTATAATTGAAAAATATATAATCCTACGTTAAGGATTTGTTTACCAAAAATAAACTTAATTAAGGATGTGAAATATGATTTATGGACATGCTTTTTCGGGATTCGCTTGTTTAGATCTAAATTTATGTAAACTAACGGGGATGTATTGGATTGAATATTTGGAGATATTTGAGTTTAAATAGTAAATCATGTGATACCGAAACATGAATTTTAAAATATCTTTAAATTCAGTGTTATTGAATTAATTATTTTAAGTTATACAGTAGTTTTGGATGAGATTTGTGGGGATTTCTTAGTTAAAAATGCAAATATCAAAATCTCATAGTTTTAGATGAGATTCCAAAAAATTTAATAACAAAATTCATAATTTACCAAAATTTAACCAAAACAACTCAAAATTTTTTAAACTCAAATCTCCTTAAATGTTCAGTCCAATACATCTTCCTAATATTTTCTTTCGAATCATTTGGTAAAGTTTTGTGTCTTTCTCTTTTTTCAAGTATATCAAACTTCAATATAACTTTGAGCTCAATTGTTGCGAAAACCTCTCACCCTCTCAAACCTTCTCCGTAACCGCCAACCTCCTCCAGTCTCCTTTTAGGTGGTCGGTATTTATCACCGTCGCTGGTAAAGGGACCCCCACATGCTGCGGTCTTGGGTTAATCCTCCTATTGTTCTATGAACGGTGAATTTCTTTTTCACTCGAGGACGGCGTCAACTGATCAGTCAACTGATCAGATAAGTCAGAGATTTCGCCTCCTGTTTAAGCTGTCGTCGATTCTCTCTCGTAGCCGGCAAATTCTGGTAAGTTCATGCTCTGGCCTGGTCTTCTGGGTTTGTAGATGAAGGCGGTTTCTAGGTTTAGTGTTAGTTGCCTCTTCAGTTCGGGATTGTGTTTATCTCTGTTTTAAGTTCTCTAGATTCAGCTACGGTTGGTTCTGGTTCTGTCTCTTGCGGTGGTTCCTATGCATGTTTGGTTATGTGGCTTCGTTTGCTTTAAGATGCTTTTTCCTCTTCCTCTGTGCATCTCTGGGTGGTTGGAGTCTTTAGTTACTAGCACTATATTTCTGGTTGTTGGTGGTTCATGCATTCTTCTTTTCTCCCCTGTATTGCCATTGTCGACTAGTGCTCCGACTGCTGCTTTCCAGCATACTTATCTTCCTTGTATGTTGTGGTTCAGGGCTGATTTGGAGTCTTATGTATCTTCCTATTCTGTGGGTTTGTGATGACAGGTTCTGGTGGTTGTCCTTTGTATTACCTGTTCATAATTTGATAATGGAATTATTCAGATGTAACAAAAAATAAATAAGATTGTGCAAGGAAATAATAAACTACTCCTCCTCGGTGAGTTCTCCTGAAAGGCACACTAATAAGATTATGCACTTACCTATATCAGACTCTTACATATACTATTGATTTATTTGTAGGATGTGTTGCTGAACACAATTGTGTGGTTGAACGTTAAGCAATGATCATGATGGTGGAGGATATTGAACTGATGCCGAAATTAATCCAAGTTAATCCATATTTTTGTTGAACTGAACTCCATAGCTCGGAAGTGATTTAATAGAAATGACCATTCTGCTTTTATTATAAGTTTTTGGCATCAATTTAAAAAAATTTAAATTACATTTTATTTCATCAAATATTCTTTTTTCTTCAAAGAATTTATACATGGTATTAATACACATAATTATTATTTAACTTCGTAAAAAATTGGCTACTGTTTCATATGAAAATTTAAATCCAATCCCCATGATCATCGCTGAAAATTTTGAAAACACAAAGAACATCACACATAATATGACATATACGGCTGCATATGTACATAATATATAGGAAAATACCATTAAAAACTTTAATTTTATAATTTTTTTCAGTTGAAACTTCCAATTATTTGTGTTTTTAAAGAAATCTTCAAGTTGATAAAATTTTGCAACAAAAACCTCAAACTAATTTTGCTTTAAAAAAAACTCTAAGTATAAAGTTTTGCTTACTTAAATGAGAAAATGTCAAAAAAAAGCATGAACTTCCAAATTGTGGACAAAAAAAACATGAACTTTCGAAATGCCATTTATATCATAAAGTTTGGTTTGACTTCTTGATAAAATAGTGAAGTTTCGTTGACTTGGCCATTTCGGGCATGTCGTTTCATTTAAAAAAAAAGAAAATTTGAGTTCATGAGAAATCAACCTGCTGACCTTTTGGACACATAACAAACACTCAGCCATTGAACCACGATAACATCTTGGTATTATCAACTTTTGAAGGTTTATTTTGGAAACAAAAATAGTTTAAGGTTTTAGTTGGAAAAAATTGTAAAGTGAAAGTTTTTAAGGTATTTTTCCATATATATATATATATGTCATTATATTTATGTTATCCATGTCGGTGGCATCGGTTGAATGTACTGCAGCCACGTCTATATTTGTTAGCCGGTGTACAAACTGCATTTGGAGGATGACATTCTGGTGGAGGATTAGAACCCATGCATGGATTCAAGATACCAGGATTTATATATTTCTTGGGTTGAGCAAACAAGATACTACAAATCACCAACAAGATTATCATAAATGTCTTCATTTTACTTTTCTTGTTGGTGCTTTCAATGTTTATGATCTGTTCTCTTGTTGCATTTATTTGTTGTAAGAAAATGAGATATATATAGAGAGAGAGTAGAGCTGATGCTAGTTTTAGCTAATTCCATAATTGAAAAAACATCTAATCCTAAGTAAAAATATGTGTACCAAAAAAACTTAATTGAAAAGGTAAAACATGATATGTGGAGATGTTTTTTCGGGATTCGCTTTTTTAGAGCCAAGTTTATGTAAACTAATATTCTTTCATTTGGTGAAGTTTTTAGTCGTTTTATTTTTTGTACACACAATTTTTACCAATTTTCACATGGTTTGGAAATGATTACAGTAAAATTGATTTTTTAAGAATACGGAAACTTTACTTCTAAAATTGTGTGTAAACTATAGGACTAAAATTTTCAAAAAAAACAAAATTTTAATTTTGAAATAAATATTTGGTTAAAACTCGGCTCTACTTTTTTCAAAAAGTGGAACATAATATAACTCCCGTAAAAGTAAAGGGCCAAGAAGACAGATGATCGAGATTTAAACATGTTGCTACTATCCTTCAAGCAGAGGCAAGAGTTTCCTCCATGTTCTTCTACAAATTCTCTGGGCTTAAAGATATGTTTGATTTGAAGGTGATACCTTAGAATTGAAAATTAACCCAAAAAAAACTTAGAATTGAAAAAACTTATAAATAAAAGTGGTGAAAATAGAGATCTTAATTAGTAATCTACTCTATGACAGCTAGTTGTACCATAGTAATACACGTTTTTTTTTTTAAATAGCAATTTTAATTTTGAAAGTGGTGCATACTACCACTTTAAACCTCAAAAGTATTACACTAACATTTTAAACTTTCAAATTAGTTTTACTAACACTTAAAACCCTAAAACTACTTCCCACATTTTTTCGTCATAAAATTCATTACAAAATATTTACCAGAAAACTAACAGAATTTTTGAAGGTAATCTGACGCATATTCAATTAAATATTTCTGTCCGAATTTTGAAAATTCAAATAGCTATATCAACGCACATATTTTCCAATGGATTTTTACGGCTACTCAAAAATCTGTCAGAAATTCAACGGATTACCGATAGAACTATTATTTCAAAAATCTATCAAATTAAGATCATGTCGGAAATTCCATCAGCTTTCTGGTAACTTTTCTTGTAGTGACGAAATTTTGACGGGATCTTAATCCAACTGATTTTTGAGAAATATTTTTGCAGTAATCCGTCGGCCAATTTCCGACGGATTTCGAGTAACTATTAAAAATCCATTAAAAATATGTACATTGATATAACCGTTTGGATTTCTAAAATTCTGACGAAAGTATTTTTATCGGATTACTTATAGAAATTTCATCAAATTTTCCGTAACTATTTTGTAGTAAATTTTAAGGCGGAGAAAACGCAGGAGAGAGTTTCAAGGTTTAAAGTGTTAATAAAAATAGTTTGAAAGTTTAAAGTGTTAACGTAATACTTTCAAGTTTAAAATGCTAACATCTGCCACTTTCAAAGTTAAAAATGTTATTTTTACCAAGTTTTTTATTAGCTTCACGCAAGAAGAATTAAAAAGCGGTGTTGCAACAGACGTCAACTTTATCTTCTTTGAATATGGGTTAAAAAAAAAAGAGGTGTGGAGTGTGACTAAAGCTCTAAATATTAAAACATTCATGTGAAAGTTTCTATGTGGGGCATTACTGGTAGCAGGGCCGGCGCTGGTTTTTTTATGGCCGGCCACAAGCAAAAAAAAAATAATAATAAATTCCCAGTTTTCTATGAAAGAAAATTATGACATTGCGAAGGCTCAAACCACTCATCTATAACGCATACAATACACACACTTCAACCAGACTATCAAGAGTTTTTGAAAAATTAGCGGCCGAAAAAATACATAAGTTATTTTTTGGCCGCAAGCCACTGCTTGGGCTGCTTGGCCTCAGGGCCGGCCTTGACCAGTAGCTGAACATATGAATATGAGGGAATTAAGACTGATGCTCAATGTACAGAAGAAGAGTCTATTAATCATGTTATGTTCTCGTGCCCGATATATAGCTTGATATATATGGGCTTTTGCTAGTATCCCATTTCCTTAAAATGGCTTTTTAAATTCTTCCCTTTATGAGAATATCCTAATGATTTGCAAGAAAGTGAGTTTTTAGGGCTGATGAAACTATTGCAAAAGTCATAGAAGACATTTGCCAATGATTCATATCGCATGCTGGTAGTCTAGTAGGGATGATGGAATGGGCTAGACTAGGGATATGGAACCACATTTCCATTGATGCTAATGATTTTCTCATAATATCAAATAAATATAAATCTTTTAGTTTTGATATCAATTCGTCATTTTTCTTTTAGAAATATGTTAGTTTAATAGGTCATAACTCAACTATCCCTAGGATATGATTTTAGATCGACAATGTTCATGTGTATTATAGTAGTACGTCCGTGATCATGTTTAAAAATAAATATTACATGATGTGATTTCAAACTTAGGAGATTTGGAGCTTCGGCCCATAACTTTCTGGCAATAAATATATATATATATATATATATATATATATAATAAATAAATATGATTGAGTTTGATAAGTTTAACATTATATTTTTACTTATATTGTATAAGCAAGAAGAGAGCTTAGGCCTCACGCGCTTGCACTTGTCACTTTTTATTGGGGACATAGACTTAATTAAAATTTTGGGTGGGGATTTACCTTGTCAAATGTTTGTGGTGTAGCTACATCCCGTAGCTGAAGTTTTATGGGATACATACTTAATTGAAACTTTGGATGGGGATAGAACCCGTCGATCCTAACTTATCCTTCCATTTTTATACATTACCCCATATAACTTAACTATTTTTTTAATATATATAAAATTTTGGCATATTATAAGAAAACCTTACAATCCAATCATTTCCTCTGAAATGATAGAATTAGTTCCATATAAGAATTGTGTGGATAACTGAACAAATATTATAAAAAGATAGTAAATCTGGTTTGTGTGGAGATTTACAAACATAGTATGTCTTTCCTCTCCTTTCCAAATTGTTTTTTAAACCATCGATACCATACATGTCTAAAATCAGATAGAAATGATCCCAAGAAATTCCGAATAATTATCGAGTACACAATGGTTTAAAGTAAACTATACACCTCCGGTTCGAGCCGAGGCATTACAACTACTTCAACAGGATTAATCTTTGGCAAGGCTAAACCGGGCCCTTCAGCCATATCCAATGGTTCACCAGAAACTTTTCGTAACTCAAACCCCTGAAGCAACCGAGCCAACACAAAGTGAACAACTCTTTGGGCAAGATTGATCCCTGGACATGACCTTCTTCCCGAACTAAACGGAATGTATGTGAAATCACTCTTTTTGCATCGCGATTTCTCCTCCATGAACCTCTCAGGCTTGAAAAGTTTGGAGTCAGGCCAGATCTTGGGATCCCTGTGAAGTTTCCAAATGTTGACGAGCAAGCGTATGCCTTTCTCAACACGGTATCCTCCTAAGATACAATCTTCACTTGCTTCGCGGATGCCTAATATCATCCATCATTATGCATAACCAAATAAGTCTAACATTTACAAGATTAATAAGGACATTTTAGGGTAAAAATGAAAGACCTGTAAGAGGAGCTGGCGGGTAAAGTCGGTGAGTTTCCTTGATAATAGCTTGTAAGTACTTGAGGTGTGGTATGTCGGATTCTTCAACCCATCTCCCTTTTCCGACACAATTTTCAATCTCTTCTTGTGCTGCTTGTAATGTGGCTGGATTATTAAGTAGTAGTGAGACCGCCCATGTCAAAGTGATGGATGTGCTATCTGATCCGGTTAATGTTAGAACCTACAAAATCAATTGGTAATGAGTGAATTCATTTATATTTCTTATATACTAAATCACTTCACAATTTATTATTTGCGAGATTTTCTAACATATATCCAAATTAATGAGAGTTGTGAAACTGTGCATACCAAGATTGTTGCCTTGACAATGACATCACGTTCATGTCCACATATCACAACGTCTTCTGGTAAGATATCAAGCAGTAGATCCATGATTGTCCTTTCTTGATCTTTTTCATTTCTTGATCTTTTCTTTAGATGTTCTTGCAGCCATTTGGTGATTACCGAGTCAAGCTCCTTAAAGGTTCTCTTCATTTGAGAAATTTTTACGAAATCCAACCATCCTAGCCATGGAATTACGTCTCCTATCATGGGAACCACAGCCAAGTACTCGCTATGCTTCATCGCCTCCTTATAACGCCATTCCTCGCTCTTCACATCACCAAAATCAATCCTCTTCCCGACTATCTTCCTAAGGATTATATTGAAGGTCAAATACTCGAATAACATGTCAATCTTCACCATAGAAGTACCACCACTCTCTTTGTATAAGTGTTTGATCAACACGTTTACTTCCGAAGATCGAATGTGGCTGAGCATCTCTATACTCTGGTTTGAGAAGATATGGACGGTGGAGATTTTACGTAACTCACGCCAATAGTCTCCATAGGGAGCCAACGCAATAATTGCATTGTTGTAGCCTACATACCGACCAAATGCTATATTTGGCCTGGTGGCTAGAACCAGGTCGTTGGTAGTAAAAGTGTCTTTCACTGTTTTAGGGTCACTGATTACAACTAGCCTACGAAACCCTAACTTGAGGGAAAAGATAGGACCAAGTTTGTCGGCCATGGCAGCTAGTTTCTTAAAGATGAGTTCTTCACCGTGCAGAAGATGGAGGTGGCCGAATAGAGGCAAAGCTCCCATTGGCTCAGGGATGGTTGAGCTGTGATCAACTTGACATTTAATCTGTTTTTTGGTGAGGAAAATGTAACCAACGAAGATTGCAAGGACCAAAGAAAAGAGAGGAAATTGGAGAATAGTAAATAGAATATTAATCATGGTTGAATATTGTGTTTGAGGTATGAGAATGTTAGCTATCTTCTACGCTTGTATATATAGTACACAAGCTAGATAGATGAGGTCATGTATATATCGTATAATAATTTTGCCTAAGCAACACAACCTCTTTAATCCGAAAAAGAAAAAAAAAACAATCAAGAAGTTAAAGATGGAAAATATTGAACAAACATTTTTTTTTCTGGAGGTTACTTACAAAATTTACAATACAAGTCATTTGAGAATATTTGTTCAATAAGACTTTTTTTTTTTAAGAATATGAGAATAATTGTACAGATTTTTTTTGTTCAATAGCCCTTTTTTTTTATTATATGTCAAAGCGACATATTTTATTTTTTTAAAATTTATAAATAAAAAATGAATAGTGAATACTACTTATATTTTCCAAAATATCTACTATATATTAAAAAGGATGATTAAATTTGTTTTTTTAATGTAATCATATTTACATCACATGATAGTAGGAAAGGCATCTGAATGTAAAAAATTATATGATTCACGTTAGTGAGTTTGCTACAATTTCTTTCATTCTTTTTAGCTAAAATATTAGAGCTTTAAAAAAGGTAATAACAGTATTCGTTTTCTCTCTTTTTTTTTTAATTTCGACAAATTTATAACCGTTAAACTCCATGTGGTACGTACTTCTAGAATTCAAAAGATTAGCTTAGTGCTTGATAAGATCCAAAGACACCATCACTTTTGTGGGGTTTGGTTACGGCCTCCTATTACAAAGTGGGGGGTCCTTAATATTGTCAGAAATATTTTGAATTTCCGTTACGTCCCTATTGAGTATAGAGTGAAAGTCTATAATCAAATTCACACCATACATGAGAAGCAAAGGGACATGAGTAGGTAATGACTTATTAGTCCTATAATTTATATTTGTGTGGCCATCCTTAATATCGGAAGTTTCACATTTGAATGGACATTTTATATATCAATTTCCCGGCATGTATAACGCAGCGATCCAAAGAGGTGGTTAAAATTCGTTCTGTACTATTATGTCACGTATCATACGAACATAAGTATGTGAAACATGTGGTCTACCGTCTTCACGGGGTCCCGCATAGTGGAATGTGTGGGGAGGAGTTGTTTAAGCTTCATTCTTCACATTAATTTGTGGCTGTACGTAGTTATAATTAATTCTTTAGTCTCATACATATTAACAAACTCTAAGTTCTAACTGTAACAAACTCATGAAGAAGAAGAAACTTGAAGAATCGTTATCTTCTCATTAATTCATTACTGTACAATATAGGTCACTTATATACAAGAAGGAAAAATAATTCTCAGCTATACGAAATATTGGCCACGGCATAGTAACTATTTTAGTGATCTCAAAACTACATAAACTATTAATCTTCCATACAAATATATGTAGTCTTATACTAAAAGTATTCTACATATACAAGTATCATAAATTGTATGCACAGAATTATTATTATTTTTACTATTTAATTTAAAATCATCAAATGTGCTTTTACACATATAAATATTTTGTATATTTATATAATGAATAGAATAATTTCTCAAAGTATCAAAAAAATACATTTTATTTTTTAAAAAAATTGTGTATTATTTTAAAAATCATAAAATAAATATGATCTAAAATGTTTATAAAAATCAACTTGAAATATTTTATATTATATTTTATTTTATATTTTGAAAAATAAATTTTATCTTATTAATTTAATTTTTATCTAGTGTAGGAGTGGACATAGATTTGATATCTTAAAATTTCAAAATACCAAATTCGATCTATTAGATCCAAAAAATAATTAACCAGATCTGTATAAAATAGGTAAAAATAAAATAGTAATATGAATTTTGTTTGTTTTTTCTCTTGAGTCTTCCTGAAGGACGCTTATAAGGCGTAACTAGTAAAATAATATTTCTATTACTATTTTAATTTTTACATAATTTAGGCATATTCAAGTAATTTTTTTTGGATTCGACGAACCAAATTTTATATTCTAAAATTCTACAATATAAAATCTGTCTGGTCCTACAAGAGATAAAAATAAAAATATTAATATTTTTTAAAAAAATAGAAGAGAAACGTTAATATAAAACATATCAAGTTGGTTTTTATTAAGATTTAGAACATACCTTTTGTTAATGGGTTCGATTTTAAAATATATTATTCTATGATTTCTAAAATAATACACAAAAATTTTTAAATGAAATATATTTTTTTGATATTTTGATCAATTATTCTATTTATTATATAAATATAAAATATTATATATATATATATGTGTGTAAAGCAGATCTGATGATTTTAAATTAAAATAATAAAAATAATTATAGTGTTGTGTATATAACTTTGGATATTTTATGTATGTCATAATACTTGGTGTAGTTGCGCACATGACACATTATACTGCATGCATGTCATTATGCGAAGTCAATATATAGCTCATGTAGTTTTGAGACCATTAAAATAGTTGCAATGTGTAGCTATATCGTGGACAATACTTCGTATAGCTGAGAATCATTTTTTCTATAATTAATTAGAATGATAACATAAACTTAATAGTATGCTAACCTACGCTTATAGTCGAAGAGTAAAATACTCAGGTTACATATTTTAGCACATTATGGTTTCTAGAATTTTCCACGTACTTTACTCGTTTAGCATATTTTTTATTAAATGTATAATAATATTATATATATCTATAAATCCATATTTATGAATATATATAGAGATTTGTTTTATTATTTAAGATTTTTACTTTTAAATTCTAAAAAGTATGAGTGTAGACAATTTGATCTAAATAAAATTAGTATTTTGGATATTATAAAAATTTTAATTTCTTTAATCAAGTTATTAATGTAATGAGTATTCATTTAAAGAGATTTTCCTGTAAATCATTCACACGAACAAATTACAAGATTGAAATGAGATAAATACTTAATATTTTTTTGGTCACCCACATTTCTAACAATATAAATTAGATATAAAACAATTCAAAAATACGTATGAAATTAGTTACAGAACTTCAAAAACTATAATAATACCTTTAAATAGTTTTAAACTTTTAATTAGTATGTTTACATCCTCTAAAACTTTTTTTTTGAGAAAAAAAAAAGAAAAAGAAAACTGATTCGTTCAATAGAAGTTTTTGCTTCAAATGCTTCTGAGTTGTGAGTATAAATGATACATCTTATCAAGAAGCAGCAAATCTAACGTTGTGTGGACTTGGGGTCTTGCTCTGTTTCTTGTGTGTTTGAAGCTCTGTTGCTTGGTAGTTAGGTTGGATCAGATACCAAATGAAACAAACGTTTCTCGAGCAGTTGAAACCTGAGCCCATAGAGGCCTAAATCAGGCCCAATAGATGAGTCGACTTTTAGGAAGAGTATGTAGGTGTGGGCCGTGACGCAACGTGGCCCATTTAAAGGGTGGCATCGAATGATACATAATCTTCCCCTAACCTGTCTTCACTGATCGATCCCAACTTACAGCGCCGTATCTGGGGATCCTAAACAAAACAAAAAACGGGGACATCTAATAAATTAAAAAATTAATTTTTATTAATTTTTTAAATATATTTTTTTCTTCATCATTATTTTTTTGTGTTTTTTATACACCTATTTTTTTATTGTAGAAAATATAAATATATGTATATATAAATTTTTTTTAAATGGGGGTCCTAGGTAATTGTTTTAACCTGCTGTGTTCAGACACGGACCTGCCAACTTATATCTCTCATTTACCAATATTGGCAATGTATGTGTAGATCATATACTTGCCAAAACAAAAAACCTGTCCTGGCAACAAATTTTTGTTCTTGACTCTTTAGACTTGAGTTTAAAATCATATTTTGATTGAATTGAGCATTTTGGCAGGATTGGGTCAATTTCGTCACACAAAATTAGACTTTAAGATATATTACAAGAAATCAAAAGGTATTAAATCAATGCAGTAACTAAAGTAAACCAAACAACAAACAAGATTCGTGTCAAAAACACTAAGTTCAGACAATACTAAAGATCTGAAAACAAGTTACTCGTAAGATCACAATCATAGTGAAACCCTAGTTTTGTTAATTATACTCTTCCAAGAAGTTACTAGACCCAAACAAAAAAAAACTTAGCAGAGAGCGAGAACAAGAGAAGAGCTACTCTGTTCCATGGAAAAACAGAGGAGTCCACAACATCTAAACGACCCATTAGCCTTAACGACATCGTTCCACCCACAAATCAAATTGTAATTCCAGCTTCCTTTTCCTCTTTCCTTCTTCATCTCCCATCTCTTTAACATCACTCCCCACTTTTCACACCTTTGATCTACAAGAATCGCTCCCACTCCAATCTTCTTATTGTTGTTGATGTCTTCGTTAATGATTCTTGATTCCACAGGTGTCAAGAAGTCGCTACGGAGTAAGCTGTTGAATTGAGAGATGGTTCTGTGTTGGGTTAACATCAGTCGTGAACAGAGTCTTCTCAAAGATCAACTTAGCGTCTTCCGCTCCTTTCATGTCTCTCATGACCTGGACAAGCCACTCCGGTGTCTCTCTCGCCGTATGTAGAAAAGGAGCAAGCTTTGGTTTCTTGAACCCAGAAGTACGTTTTCTCTCTTGGACGGAACGTCTCTTGCGGCTTGGCTTCTCCGTTAGGCACGAAGACGACAGAGAATATTGGGAATTAGGGTTTGGTGGTGGGTCTTTCGTCTCCGTCATATTGGACTGAGTCATGGTGTAATTGAGTAGTAAGGTTGAAGAAGAAGGTTCAGAACTAGGGTTTGGTGGGTTTTTCATCTCCATCTTCTCGGACCCATCTGTGTTGTAACCTAAGAGTAAAAGAAGAATGTCGATCAGAACTAGGATTTTGTAGGGTTTTCGTCTCCGAAGAAGAAGATATCAATTGAAGATGGTTTCGTGGGTCTTCTGTCTCAGAATCAGTAGGGATTTGGTTAAGATCGATAAGCAATGAAGAAGAAGAAGAAGAAGAAGAAGAAGAAGCCCCCGTAAAGATTTTGTTTTAGGTATCTTCTCTTCACCAAAGACGACCTTGTTTTTCTCGGGAAGACATGGAAAATTCTTTTCTTGCTTTCTTCTTCAGAAACCATAACCGCCACATCAACCAGTATACAGAAATTAGACCACATCTGTTTCCCCGAAGACGTGATACGATCATCGTAATACATACTCATTGTGATCGAATCGAAAACTCAAAGTTCAGAGAGTGAAAACGTGAGGAACAAGGAAATTGCAGAGAGGTTTAGAAACTGAGCGAAAATGAAAATTGGAGAGTGCCTCTCTTGCCTTATTATATAAACACCTTCTCTGCTTACATTGAGTTTAGGGTTCTATTTTTCCTTTTTTTCGTTTGAGTTTAGTGGTTTAATTACTGTCATTAGTAACTAATTCTAGCCGTTGTCAAGTTTTTCCATTTCGTTGATTTGGATACTAACGTTATAATTACGATTTAGTCACTATTACATATATGTAGCTTGGGGATTCAAGAAGGAGAGACAATTGAACATGCAGACACAAAGACTGGAATACGGAAGAAAGAAGTGCTTACTATAGGAGGGCTAAAGAACTATGTACAGAACAGTAATGCACCTGTAATTTAAATTATATCATAGACTTTCAAAATAACATTTTAAAAATAAACGTTCCTTTCATAACCCATTTATCACAATCAAACAAGGCCCAAGATGTTGATTTTATCTGCAAGGCACAAGTAGTAGGCATACTACAAAGGAATGGTTCATGATGGACATGATGAAGCAACTTTCCTCGTATCTGACAAAGAAATGACTAAACTAACCAACCTACCTCCTGCTACTTCTTTTGAAGAGGGTGTAAGTCTTTAATTTGTGAAAAAAAAACACTTACAGAAATACAAATGCATATATTTGAAATGACAAGTATACTAAATAACTTTACAATTTTTTTCCTAGGGTGAGGGAGATGATGACAAAAAGTTACCAAAATGCCTTCGTGACCTTGCCAGCAAGCAATTCATTTTCCAATTAAGAGTGACACCCAAAACCACAACAATTAATCATAATACAACACCAACCGATGGATCAGAGGTACACACATTAAACACACAAAACCATTTTCCAATGGCTCAAACAAACTAACGAAACCATATTAAACAACTATTATTCAGGGTCACAGCTTGTTACAAGGGCCCAATTTCAACACCAAGATGAACGAAACAAAACAGTAACACATAGCCGGGGTTGACAAAACAGATCAGGAAAAGCAAATGGGCCTACACAAAAGCAGCGACATGATATCCGCACCACATAAACACTAACGTCACAAACCGTAGAGCTCCACAAGTGCATACAACTATTCAGAGGAGAAACAACAACACTATTCAAATATCTTTATTGCGTCAATGCTATCTACCCTTCAGTCTCTCTAACATAACTTTTAGGATCAACATTTATTTTGCTCTCTTAATATACCTCGACTCACACACATTACGTAACATTCATCTACACACTCAATGATGCTAAGTTTCATTTCAAACAAAAAGAATAACAGGAAATTTATAAACTAACCAAACAAATTCTGCGCGTTGCATGGGTTCTCACCTAGTTATTAATAAAGTTACTATTATCTTAGGAATAAAAACTTAAGAATTAATGATATATCAAATTATTATGTTTTGCTTTGGCATTTGCTAAGATGAATTGTATTAGCAAATAAATTTACAGAATATTATTCGTTAGAAGTTATAGTTGTGCAAATCTTTTAAGTCTGCTTAATACTAGGCTTTTGTAGTATTGATAAAGAGTTTTTACACCGGTTTATCAATTAATTTAAACCCTATATACGTTGAGTATAAAAGGTATGGATCATCGAAGAAACAAGATTAGCACAAAAGGAATGCAAACCCTTTTTTTTGCTAGTCCTATTTCAGTCTAAGCGAATAAAGTCTTGAGTTGAAAACGAAAATTTGAGTTTAACAGAAGGCGTAAAACAACTAAAGACGGTTTTAAATAAATATTAGAAAAGCGAACTCTGAGGAAGTGATATATCTTATTAAGAAGCAGCAATCTAACGTTGTGTTTTGAAGCTCTGTAACACCTATGTTTCTTGTGTAGTTTGGTTGGTTTAGATATCAAATGAAACAAACAAAGATTTTCTCTAACAGTTGAACCTGAACCTAAATCAGGCCCAGTAGATGAGACGAATTGTAGGAAGAGTATGTAGGTGTGGGCCGTGACGCCATGTTCCCATAATCCCATTTAAAATCATAAATGATAAACTTGCCAAAACAAAAACCTGTCTTGGCAACAAATTTTGTTCTTGAATTTGTCATTTTACTCTTTAGACTTGAGTTTAAAGTCAGATTTTGATTGGTTAGAAGAAACCAACCATGGTTTTGATTGAATTGACCATTTTGGCAGGATTGGATCAATTTCGTCACACAAAATTAGACTTTAAGATATTGTATTACAAGAAATCAAAAGGTATTAATCAATGCAGTAACTAAAGTAAACCAAACAACAAACAAGACTCGTGTCAAAAACACTAAGTTCAGACAATTATAAAGATCTGAAAACAAGTTACTAGTAAGATCACAATCATAGTAAAACCCTAGTTTTGTTAATTGTACTATTCCAAGAAGTTACTAGACCCAAACAAAAAAAAAGACTTAGCAGAGAGCGAGAACAAGAGAAGAGCTACTCGGTTCCAAGGCAAAACATAGGAGTCCACAGCATCTAAACGACCAAAGACTTATGTGGTCTCCTTCTTTCAACCCATTAGCCTTAACGACATCGTTCCACCCACAAATCAAATTGTAATTCCAGCTTCCTTTTCCTCTTTCCTTCTTCATCTCCCATCTCTTTAACATCATTCCCCACTTTTCACACCTTTGATCCACAAGAATCGCTCCCACTCCAATCTTGTTGTTGTTGTTGATGTCTTCGTTAATGATTCTTGATTCCACAGGTGTCAAGAAGTCGCTACGGAGTAAGCTGTTGAAAGGCATTGAGAGACGGTTCTGTGTTGGGTTAACATCAGTCGCGAACAGAGTCTTCTCAAAGATCAACTTAGCGTCTTCCGCTCCTTTCATGTCTCTCATGACCTGGACAAGCCACTCCGGTGTCTCTCTCGCTGTATGTAGAAAAGAAGCAAGCTTTGGTTTCTTGAACCCAGAAGTACGTTTTCTCTCTTGGACGGCACGTCTCTTGCGGCTTGGCTTCTCCATTAGGCACGAAGACGTCAGAGAATATTGGGAATTTGGGTTTGATGGTGGGTTTTTCATCTCCATCTTCTCGGACTCATCATCTATGTTGTAATCTAAGAGTAAGGTTAAAGAAGAACTAGGGCTTTGCAGAGTTATTGGATCAGCGGTGATGAAACAGGAAGAAGAAGAAGATAGCCATTGAAGTTGTGGGTCTTCTGTTTCAGAATCAGTAGGGATTTGGTTAAGATCGATAAGAAGCAATGAAGAAGAAGAAGAAGAAGCCCCGTAAAGATTTTGTTTAGGGTATATTCTCTTCGTCAAAGACGACCTTTGTTTTCTTGGGAAGACATAGAAAATTCTCTTTCGGGTTTCTTCTTCAGCTACCTTAACCGCTACATCCACCAGTAGATAGAAATCCGACCAAGTCTTGTTCCCTGAAGCCGAGGGATGATCATTGTAATACATACTACTCATCGTCATCGAACCAAAAAAACTCAAAGTTCAGAGAAAAAAAAAACGTAAGGAACAAGGAAATTGCAGAGAGGTATAGAAGAAACTGAGCTAAAATGAAAATCGGAGAGTGCCTCTCTCTTGAATAAGAACATTATTTGCTTACATTAAGTTTAGGGTTTTTTCCTTTTTTTCCTTTGAGTTTAGTTGTTTAATTACCGTCATTAGTAACTAATTCTAGCCGTTGTCAAGTTTCCATTTTGTTGATATGGATACTAACGTTATAATTACGATGTAGTCCTTATTTCCGTATCCCACTATTTCCATTTTTTTTTTGTTAAAACCACTATTCCCTTTTTTTTTTTCTTTTTTTTAGTGTGATTAATATTCACATTTTCCGAGAGCGAGAAGTAGAAGAAGTTCCTTTTCTTTTTCTTTTTTTGCTTCAGTTTGTAAATCAAACTATGAATTAAGCAATTTTCGCAGTAGGACATTTTTTTTTAACGGGGGAATACAAAGTACAAACCAAATTTCAGACCAATTCTCCGAAATTCATAAAAATTTTAGTTAAAACCACTATTCCCTTTTTTTTTTTTTTTTTTTTTTTTTGTGACGGCGGTTTTTTTTTTGGTAATTCTTATTTCTTATTCCCATTTTCGGAGAGCAAGGTTGGGTCTATTATTATCTTTACATTTTATTAAGTTCCTTCTTGATAGAAATTAAATCCAGTTAATATAAAGTCTTAACTCATAAATTAATACTTCGTAGATATCTTCTTATAATTAAAATTTATATATAGTAAATAAATGGAAACAACAAGAGAAATTCTTCAAAATACACGCTTTCAAGTTTTGTTATCAAAAATACCACCAATAATGTAATGTTCCAAAAATATCACTAAAAATTTTTGTTTCCAAAAATACCACAAACACAAAATTGATTTTATATAATTTATAATTTAAATTTTTGAGTTTGGATTAACTATTTTAATATATAGGTTATAGTTTTTAGGGGGTAGGAGCTTATAGTTTAAAGTTTAGGGTTTAGAGTTTTTAAATCCTAAATCCTAAATCTTAAACCTTAAAATATGTAATTAGTGGATTTGTGGTCATTTTGTAGTATAAATGAAAGTTTTAAAAATTTGTGGTATTTATGGAAGAAAAACATAATATAGTGGTATTTTAGAAAATTGCCTGACAAACAAACATTTAGTTTCTCTTTAAGAAAGCAAATGCATGCAAGATTTCATTAAGATAAAAAAGCATTAAACAGATTATGAGATGGAATTTAAAATAAATAGATCATGAGATGATGTTAGAGATGACATAGCACTCAATATGATGTTAGCAATGACATGGCACAGACACACACACAAATTGTCTACATTTTAACTATAAAAGGTAGAAAAATAACTTCGTTGTTGTTCCTTTTTTTTAGTGTTGAGGTAAATAGCTTAATCGCAGTAGCTTTAAGAGTTTAAGTCATTAAATTTCTAATCACTAGAGAGTTACAATTCATGGCTAAAATTTATGATAATTTCCTCTTCATTAATTCTAACAGGTACTGGAAAGTAATTTTCTATTAGTTATACATGCTAAATTATTATAAGTCAAAATGTGTAAAAACAAATTAGCATGTGATGAACAGAGAAAGTTCAAGTGCATTGTGTTAAATTAATTCTATCATTTTCATATTCCAGAATTAAATGTGATTAATTTAGAATAATTTTTTAAGATAGATGAACTGGTGGAAATGAGAAATGATTTTCACATGATCAAATAGTTATAATCCCTCTCTCACTGTAGCATTCCCTGGTGAGTCTCATTCTCATATCTAATGCTGCAGCAATCCCTCTCTCAGTCTACCATACATTGATGAGGTTGAGGAACGAGGAAGGAGGAAAGGTGCAGATAGTGTTCTACTCGGTGCTTATTAAGTCTGTTGAGAATCTTGAACATGTATTTTTTACTATTTGAAATCTTAACCAAAAACTATTTTGTAAAATCCTTGTATACCACAAAGTCACAATTCTAATATATATATATATATATATATATATAACTTCTTAGTTCCTCTAAGTTTTGATAAACTGTAATATTACTAAGATTTGATTTCTTGCAATTTGTATTCAAGAATTACATGAAACCCACTCCATAAAAAAAATAAAATATATAAATGAATTGACATTGGCTATGTATGTGTGCTATATCAAATAGGTCACATTAAGAAGTTCAAAACCATTATATATATTGGTTACTCTCTACTAATGAAAAATCAACCAATGAACTTAATCACCAGAGTCACTTGTAATAATACTTGACATAAACATATATAATTCACCAATAATATTGTTTATGACGATGGCATTTTTGGGTGGCTATTTGGATCCATCCGATTCTTATTTCCACTTTAAAGAAGTATAATGTCCAACGTTACCGTCTCCACTACTGCCACCATTCACTCATTTCCCTTTTATATATAAATTATTAGGTAACAACTTTTAATAAACAAAACTTCTTACTCTTAGTTTTCTATATAAGGCGTGAGTTCTCCACAAGCCTTCTCATCAATCAAAAGTTAAGTAAGCATCATTGCTTAGTATTAACTCCACACCATGACTTCCAACGTTCAGCTTTCAGAAACAATTAGCCCTAGCCATCAGAAAAGCTATCCAAGAGAAGAAAAGGAGGAAGTGGACTATATGCAGAGAGCTCAGTGGCTAAGAGCTGCCTTGCTTGGAGCCAACGATGGTCTAGTCACAGTCGCTTCGCTTATGATGGGTGTTGGTTCTCTCAAAGAAGACGTTAAAGCAATGTTGCTTGTTGGTTTTGCTGGCCTTGTAGCTGGTGCGTGCAGCATGGCTATAGGCGAATTTGTGTCTGTGTGCACCCAAAGGGATATTGAAACTGCGCAGATGAAGAGAGCTATTGAGAATAAGACATCATTATCAGCAATTGATGAACAAGAAGAGGTAATGTATTATGTATATATAAATAGTATAAACCAGGTAGTGGACCAGTGTCTAAACAGTAAAGTTTAATTAGTACTAGCTAGATCTCACATTAATAGTCAAAAATATACTGTATTTTGTTCGTTTATATTTGCTATGGTTTACTGACAGATTAGATTTTTTTGCATTTGAAAAATTCATCAGTATATATGTTACGAATGTTACTTCAATATGTGTAGTGTAAGATTATTTTGTTCGTCTTTGCGTCTACATGATATAATAGAGTGTACTTTTTTTTTTGTTTTTCAGATTGAAACTACAACGTATTTTTCATGCTTGAAACCACAACGTATTTAGCATGTTTGCGTTTGTATATTTAATTCCAAAAACCACAACGTATTTAATTTGTTTGATTTCACATTAATAGTCCAAAAACATATTTAGCATCTATATATATATATAGATGCTAAATATATATATAGATTTATATATATATATATATATATATTTTGAAAAAATATTTAATGATAAAGTAAAAGACCTTTATGTAACAATGTGATTTTCTTTTCACATATTGTATATTGGAATTTGAAACAATCAAAATCCTAATGTCTGTATATAAGAAATATGATTTTTTTATGAAACTTTACATTATTCAATATTGTTGTTAGTGGCATGACGTTTGTATATGAATATATAGTTAAAAATGTGTAAGCTTAATGGTAGGAGGAGAAGAAAGAACGGCGGCCAAATCCAGGACAAGCAGCAGTGGCTTCAGCGTTAGCGTTTTCAGTGGGAGCAGCAATGCCACTTTTGGCCGCTGTGTTTATTGAGAATCATAAGGTAAGGATGATGGTGGTAGCGGTTGTAGCCACCACAGCATTGTTGGTGTTTGGAGTGACCGGTGCGGTTTTGGGAAAGACAAGTGTGGCTAAGTCTAGCGTTAGGGTGGTGATTGGTGGTTGGATCGCTATGGCTGTTACCTTTGGTCTCACCAAGTTCATTGGCTCCGAAGCCATGGAAATGTAAACGCTCTCTCTTTCAGTGATTTTCTTGTTTTACATGTCCCAATTAGTGTCTTGTTATGTTTGTATTTTAACCATCACACTATATGTGATGTAGACTATCTTATCTATAGTGCACAACAAACACCATAAAAGTTAATAAATGGTTTGTTAAATGTCGATCTTCATTTCCAAAAACATAGCTACAACAACTGTTTAGAAAATATTTGTGTTATTACCTCACAGCTGAAGTCAAGACTAGTATGACAAGAGACTTACTCTCTCTAGCTAATTCGCAAAGAATGTCGTTTTAAAACTTTATTTTTTTTTGTTATAACAATTTGTCGTTTTATAATTTCAATTTGAGCTTTGAAACAAAAATCTTCATTTTCTATCTACCCAAATCTTATTTTTAATGAGTTATAATCAGGTAATTAATTAGTAACATATTAATTGAGCGCATATTTGTATAGTTGAAGTTTTTTAAAATTTTGTGTGAAATGTCAAAATGATATTTTGTATGAAATGGAGAGAGTTTGGAATTCACACTCAAAAATATCAATTAATTGTAGAAAATAATCCACCATTCAAAAGATTTCGGAAAAAAAAGCGACTACAAAACATCAACACTCGAATATTAATACTAAAAATCAACTCTCAGAAAAAGAACTCATGACAACAAAACATCAACAATATTGATGGAATGCATATATAAGAAGTTAACAACAAATTTAGTTACTCAAGTAGTTTTCGATAGACATAGTATAAAGCGCCTTTGTAGTTATTCCACAAACCACTAGCCACTGTCGATAACATATCGATAAACCCTTCAAAAACATTTGGCCATTCCTTAAAAAATTGGTCAAACCATGGCATTCCTTTCTCCCTTACATCACAAATTGTTAATGTGATCGAATCTGATATTCTCATGACTCGTCCTTTCGCCAAATCAAACAAGATCGTAGACACTTCGCTGATTACATCAACAACAAGTTTAAACAATTTGGGAACACAAGACTCGGATGTATCTCTTACCAGCTTGATCAAGGCATTAATGGCTTCTCCTGGAATCTTGAATGTTTGAACAAATAGAACGAAGGTACAAGCTGCGACGTGGAAGATCACAAAAGAAAGTGAATCACACAACAAACTTACAGTCGAGAAGATCAAATTTGCTAAAACAGCTATCATCTTCTCTGTTTTTTCTTTTTGTCATATGGCTTAAAAGGAAGACAAAAGGGAACAAGGAAAAAGTAAAACCGACGTGCACAACTTATGACTTTTTCTAATAAGAATGTTTCAGTTTCAGAGGTGCTTGCCCTTGGTGACATTTGCAATTTTATTAGGGGACTAGTTTAATTACTTTGATTACAATTAATTGGCCAGTTATTTTGCAAAACAATTATAATTATTTTACATTGTACTGATTATTTTATTATTATTTATTGTATTTAATATTTATTTTTAGTGCAAAAATATATTGATAATATATATAATTTTAAAATATCATATCTTGAATATATTAAAAGAAAAACGTTTGTGCTGACATGTCAAACCTACAACTGTTTGGAAATTTTGATTTAATTAATTCTGATTTTTATAAATATTATTCTATTTATAAAACAATCCAATTTAACTTATGGTCATTATTACATTAGTCTTATACCATTTGCCAAACACTAACAACTAATTAATTTACAAATAATTGAAATTGAATTCTTATTTCAAAAAATAATTATCTTTTATTATATTTAATTAATTGAAACAAAAAATTTATGTCCATGTGGAAGCATTTTAGCTCAATGGCTCATTAGTCATGGGTTAAAGAGTTTTTACACAAGATATTGAGTTCAATCTCCTCAAAATTATTGGATAAAAAACTTGTCAGAAGATTTATAAGTGCTACAGATAGAGCTGTCAGTACTATTTCTTATAATTACATATGCTACAGATATTCGAGTATATTATAATAAGATTATATCTAATAATGATGTAATAAACAAAAAAAAATTATTTCTATAAATAATTTACATCTAATCATTTAATTTTCTGAAAAATAAATTGTATTATTAAATTAATAAAATTAGGGAAAATACAATTCACTTTTAAATACATTTTTGTGGGGATTTGGTGGAATTTTATTTATTGATTTCCAGTAAAATACAAAATTATTTTGGATACCAAAGAAACTACATGAAGTATTTGTTTTTTTTTCTTTTATCATACACAAACTTTAATGGAACATGATTATCCGAAAAACTCATTATAAAACTCAAAGGTGACAAACACTTCAATTTTAAACCTCCAAAATTTTAGACTCTCACTTAAAACCTCTAAGATGAAACATTTGCTAATTTGAATCCTCAAAAAGGCATTACGATTCTCACCAACACTTCAGATCATAGAATAGTTATAATTAAAAAATATTTTTTTAAATCCCAAAAACCAATAGAATTCAAAATTTATAAAAAATCTAAAATAAATATTAAAATAAAAAATTTAAATTATAAAATTTTGATTTCATAAATACAAAATAAATGAAAAACAGATAAAATTTCTAATAATTTTAAAATTTTTAAGTTAAAATATAAATATGTAGATTCAGAAATTTTCAATAATAAATTTACGATTTAAAAAATATTTTTGTAGAATTTTATGTGAATATGATAATATGTGTTGTATTTATTTGTGATTTGGGTAATTTATGATGTAAATAATATTATATATATATATATATATATATATGATTTTTACATAAGAATGTAAATATATATCATTTAGAATGAAATTTTAGGTTTTACATAAATCTAAACCTAAAAACATGGGCATATGCCATGAATATTCAATTCATCAAACTAAACCTAAAGTGATGAAGCTCTTGGTAAGAAGATGTAGAGAATTTGATCTAGAGCTTTTGCTAAACGAAATTGAGATAGAAAACAAGAGCAAAAAAGGGATTCTTAGATAAATGTTTGATCGACGAAAAAGCGAGGAAGTCATTTCAACGATAACCCAAAATGAGAAGAAGCGGAACTACACAAGTGAATAGCAGCATGCAATGCTTTCTCACGCTACAAAGATCCTCCTGATGTAAGTAGCACGGAGCCTAGCAACATCACATCCTCTAAAAGTCTTACTTCCAAGATTTTTCTCAGGTTGTGGCTTGGCGGATTCTTCCGTTCTCTCACTAAATATATGATTTTGAAAAACTTGATATATGTTATTTACTTTATATATAGTAATAATATTTTTAAGTATTGGACCATGGACCATACTTGGCCACAACTGTTAAACAAGATATATTTAAAGACATACAACAAAGAAACATTTTTCAAAAAAAAAAAGAAATGTTAAGAGAAGGAGATATCGGAATAACGAGATCAATATGAATATATTCTTTTATTGTTATTAGGAAAATTATAGTATATGTAAAGAACTAGTCAAATGATATATAAATAAGTTTATTGGGGCTAATCAATGAAAATGAGAAAATTTGAGAAAAAATTTCATACTATATTAGTACATTACTACTACCATAGGGTTTCTCCAAACTTGACCAAAAATAAAAAAATAATGTCTCGCCGTGGAGAGATATTCTATTGACGTAAGAGATTATCTTAAAAACTTGTCAATTTCTTTTTATGTGGAGGTTTTGGGCCTTCGGCATATAATCTCTTTTAAATCCACCTTCCTTTTCGCGCATTTAATTGCAAGTTGGATGGTCAACTCGCATCGAATCCAAGACAGATAACCACTTGTGCAGTTTTCTTTACCACTAAACCAACGCGAGTTGGTTAACTTGTCAAAATTTTCACCAGCAATCTCAACACTTGCTTTGACCAACTCAAGAATATGTTCAAACTATAAAACACTACTAAAGTAATTTAAATCATCCATTTATTAGGGCGAACAGTAATTCACTATGATCTTAGTTTATTATTTTGTAAAAACAGATCGTAATGGTTCACATCAAATTTCTTTTATTTTTTTCTTCCTCAATACTACACATTATAATTTATTAGATTAGGATTCATCCATTGGACTTATATTGTTTTAAAGTTTAATTATTTTTAGAAAATAATTCATTTAACAAAATTTTGAATAAAATATTTTATTTTAAGAAAGAAATAGTTATTATTATGCATAGTATTTACAATACTCAAAACCATGATTTTGTAGCTCTTGTATAAAAAAATAATTTCACAATTTACCTTAAAAGAAATTTATCCTGCAATTTCTTACTGAAATCCTATTTTTAAATTATTTATAAAATATTATGATTATGTAACTACATCAACTTTTTTTAATTAATTAATACTACAGATGACGATAAAAAATATTTCAGTTAGAAACATTAGAAATTTTTAATAATGGTTAATCGAACCGGTAGCCGAACCCATTTAAAAAAGTTATCGATCGGTTCACTCATCTTAACTAACTGGTTAACCGAACCCCCAAGTCTATGTTTAGTTTGGTTAATCCATTGTATTTTTTTTGTGTCATAGCGTTTTCTGTTACCTTTGGTGTTCCATCACCAACTCTTTATTTTGATTCTTGACTCAAAACTCTATACCCGAATATGTTTGGTTTATGCGGTTTTCTTTCTTCTCTGTCATCAAATTCTTATCCACCATTATTTTTAATCTTCAGTAGAAGTCTCACCATCTTCCTCACTACTTTGGATCCACATATGTGTATAAGAATTGGTTACACCAGAAGCAACTCTCTCGAGTAGATCTCTACCTCTTGTTTCAACTTTCTTGCTTTGAGGGAGATCATTTTCAATTTTTTTGTCTATGGAGAAACATCCTTTTGACATTTATAACTAGTCATGAAATGTCTAATTAATGAGATATATCCAATTTAAGTTATTAGTCATAGTATAACTTCATAGTTATACATCCTTTTTTTTGTCTTCAGATTCTCATACATCTTCAACTTTCAGTAGAAGTTTCACCGCCTTCTTTCCTCCACTGAATCCAGATTTGTTTATAAGTATTGGTTTCGATAGAGTAACTCTCCCTGAGTGGATCGGCGGCTCTTGTAGGGTTGGAATATTGAAAAATTGGCTCATATATAAGAAAAACTGAACCGAGAACCACATTGATACTAGAAATACAACTTTCTAACCATTTTGTTTTATTGTACTAATTATATATAACCAATTTGAGAATCATCATTTTTGAATTCTAATTTGTTTATTTTTTCATAATATATTTGAACATATATTATAATAAAATGGAAACTAAAATTTATCTAGTTTACTATTTATTGTTCCTTCTTTTTTTTTGGACTTCTTTTTTGATTAAGGAAATAATTTAGATAAATATTTAATTAAATATACATAAGGCTCTTAAAATATATATTATCTAAAAATTCAATCTAATTCATTATAGATTTAAATGAATGATTAAACATTTATTCGAGGTTAATTTTTAAATATTTAAATTTGCTGAAAAACTTATATATGTAAGAAAAAAATGAAAAAGTAAAGATTATATATTTGATAATTTATTTAAAAACAGGTTTTGGTTTTTTTTTTTGATTAAAAAATAATATTTAAAACTAGAAACTAAAGATTATTTATTTAAATAAAAATTTTAAATGTATCATAATTTTATATCGATCAACCGATACATATCATAATTTTGTGAACAATAATTTTAACATATATCAAGTTCTTATGAATGCAATCAATCTTTCTATAATAAGATATTATTAATGATTAAAAATAGTGGTCTAATCTTTAAACAATTTTACATGCCTAATTGGTTCAAATCTAAAGGTCATGGTTAATTTCTTTCCATATTTTTCCCAATTTCTCTAAACAAATTTAATTTCAAAATGCGTTATACCCTATCATCGAATCCATCGTTTATCATCATATCAAACCGGGAAATAGCTTCCCTAAGCAACTAAAAGCTACAAGTTCCGACTCTCTCATTCCCTTTTCCGATGTCGGCGGCTCTTCGACGCCTTATCCTCCCCTCCTCCACAAATCCCGTCCGTAATTTATCTCCGTCGTGCCTTTCCTCCGCCGTGAATCACATATCTCTATCTTTCTTTTCCGTCTCATCTTCATCTCCATCGAATCCGCCGGAATCACACACTTCCCCTTCCCGGACTCGAACCCGAACACCACTCGAAACTCAATTCGAATCATGGATCCAGAATTTAAAACCAGGCTTCACTCACTCCGATGTTGTAACGGCGTTACGAGCCCAATCTGATCCGGATCTAGCTCTCGATATCTTCCGTTGGACTTCTCAGCAACGAGGCTATAAACACAATCACGAAGCTTACCACACTATGATCAAACAAGCAATCGTCGGAAAACGTAACAAATTCGTCGAAACCCTAATTGAAGAAGTAATCGCCGGCGCTTGTGAAATTAGCGTTCCGCTTTACAATTCAATCATCAGATTCTGCTGTGGTCGTAAGTTTCTTTTCAATCGAGCTTTCGATGTTTATAACAAAATGCTTAGATCAGATGATTCAAAACCTGATCTTGAAACTTATACTTTGCTTCTAAGCTCATTACTGAAGAGATTCAACAAATTGAATGTGTGTTATGTGTATCTTCACGCTGTTAGATCACTTACGAAGCAGATGAAATCGAATGGTGTGATTCCAGATACGTTTGTGTTGAATATGATAATCAAAGCTTATGCTAAGTGTCTTGAAGTAGATGAAGCTATAAGAGTGTTTAGAGAAATGGCTTTGTATGGCTCTGAGCCTAATGCTTATACTTATAGTTACTTAATGAAAGGGCTTTGTGAAAAAGGAAGGCTTGAGCAGGGTTTAGGGTTTTATAAAGAGATGAGAAGCAAAGGGATGGTTGCTAGTGGGAGTTGTTACATGGTTTTGATTTGTAGTCTTGCTATGGAAAGGAGATTGAATGAAGCGGTTGAGGTTGTGTATGATATGTTGGCGAATTCGTTGTCTCCGGATATGTTGACTTATAATACGGTTTTAGTGGAGTTGTGTAGGGAAGGTAGAGGTAATGAAGCTCTTGAGGTGCTTGAGAAATGGAAGAAAAAGGATCCTGTGATGGGTGAAAGGAATTATAGAACGTTGATGGACGAGGTTTATTTTTTGAACAAGGGATGATTGATTGGGAAGAGCGATCAATTCGCTTAGCTCGAAAATGGCTAATGGATGAGTCTGTTTGGTGCCAAGTCTGTGTTTTGCACTCTAGTGAGTGAACCCCAGATCTCAGTAATGTTCCTAATTGTATGGGCGGGTTTAATCAAGTTTTGATCTTCAAGATTCTGTGTTCTTTAGATCATTACTGGTTTTAAGCGTAGTGATTTGAAGACTGAAGACTCAAGGCATGATAGTTTTAGATATATTCTACGGTTTCTATTGATTCATGGATTCAAGATTGTGTTTGTCATGTTCTATCAATTGTGTGTAGATGAGGTATTATGCTCAAGGATATGTATGGTTACTAATATTATTTGCAAACCAAATATAACATTTTTGCTGTTATATTACATACTTTTTGTTAATTTTAGGGAATTCCTTTTCAAGATGTATCTCCATAACAACATCTATGATCTTGAGTTGTATAACATCTATTAATTTTAAAATTGAATTGTATCAATTATTTTTGCCAGAAATTTATCAATTTACTTATGAATATAAATCATTTGTTCATTCAATGAAACTGAAACAATTGTTCTTACCAGATATATTAACAGATCTGCCGCTTGAAACACGTTAATTAGGTGAAGAGAAATTTGTGGGATAGTAGTAACAAACCAAGTGATTGTATATGGGCTGAGTGGGCCTATATATTAATCGAATTTAGGCCCATTTTATTTTGTTCGTCTTCGTCAACAAAGAAGAGAGACGACCTGAAACAGATCTATCGTATAATCAGTGACTGATAGATCGAAGATCGAAAACGTAGAGATGAGCTCTGCATCCGCCATGAAAGCTGTTGGAGTTTTGCTTTTGCTTACGTTTCTAACATTAGGTAAAACAATCTTCTCTCTCTGCGTCTTCTGTATCGTTATCGATTTCTAATTGATTCATCTGATCGATCTGATTTCTTCTGATGTTTTTCGTCAATTGTGATGATGATCTTCAGCCTATGCAAAGAAGTCAGGTGATGTGACAGAGTTGCAGATTGGTGTCAAGGTGAGTAAGAACGCTCTTTCACATTCTCTAATCGGAGCTTAATATCAAATTCCATGTTTGATTCTCTGTGTAAGAGTCTGTTCGTGAAATTGAATTTGATCTCATTTTTTTTCATGACTAGAATATGATAATGGTTCATGATTACGTAGTTTTAACTTCAAATTCAATTTCGTTTGATCAAAACTTGTGTGATTAGAAGATAATAATGATCATGATTACGTAGTTTAATTTTATCATTGCTTACATTCATTTGCATCAAGCTTTTGTTTTTGTTTTCTAATCTTTTATGCTTTGTTACTTTAGAAAGTAAATGAAGAAATTAGAAATGGACTTGGCTTCTACACTCTTTTTGGCTAAAAATTAAAATTTCTGCACTTCTGCAGTTTTTTTGTGACCATTGCTTTCATTTGTTCCTTTATTACAGTTTAAGCCTGAGAAATGTGATCTTCAGGCTCACAAAGGAGATAAGATCAAGGTTCACTATCGGGTAAGTTTTATCGAAGCTTCTACTAGTGGCTGGGAAGGTTTCTTCTTGCTTGCCTTACAGTATTTTGATTGAGAAGAGTCATGGATGATTTTTCTTGTTATTGCGACATTTTAAAATGTTCATCTTGAAACATCATCACCGATATGTTGTAAATTTGTTAGTAAAAAGGGGGCATGATAATTTGCTGAAAATGTGGAACTCATTTCATTAGTTTGTAGTAGTACAAACAAAGATAGTGAAACTAATTTTAAAAAGTTCTTGGCTATTAACGTAGTACTCTCATGCAGGGAAAGTTAACTGATGGAACAGTCTTTGATTCAAGTTTTGAGAGAGGTGACCCTATTGAGTTTGAGCTTGGAACTGGTCAAGTCATCCCAGGTGTGTTGCAATTGCATCGCAGCAACTCCATCTTTATTTTTACTTTTCTTATTGATGGACACAATGCGATAAATTTTAAAATGTTGCAGGATGGGACCAGGGTTTATTAGGCGCTTGTGTAGGTGAGAAGAGAAAGTTGAAAATCCCATCCAAACTTGGTTATGGTGATAACGGCTCACCACCAAAAATCCCTGGTATGTTAATCTTCTTTGTGGTGGCTGAACTTGGTTAGTAGATTGTTTTGTTTCATCCATTTGTCTCTAATGATGAGACTAGTAAGAACATGATATAATACTGAATTGACCAGCCAAAAAGAAAAATGCTGCACACTTTTCGACCCTATCTGCATTGCTTAAGAAGGGCTGTTCGATGATATGAATGTGATTGTTTTAACTATAGAAAGAAAGCTTGAGTTTTTTAATCTGCCCTGAAGAAAAGGAAAGATTGAAATGAATAAACAAAAGTGAATTGTGTTTTGTGAATTGCAGGTGGGGCGACACTTATATTCGACACCGAGCTTGTAGCTGTGAACGGGCAACCACCCAGCGAAGGCAAAGCCGAGAAGGAGCTTTGATTACACCATCTTCTTCTTTTTTTTAATAAATGGAACTGTTAAGTCAGTCGTCAGTATTTGAATCTCAAAACATGAACTAGAATCATTTACGTTACTAGTTGAATACAATAATAATATGTTTTGGTCATAACATTTGAAACTACCGCACATTTTTTTTTTTTTTCACATGGAAATAATGAACTAATGTCTATACATTAAACATTCTAAACCATACAACAACCAATTACACAAACGACCACGAAGGTCAACAGTTTTACTGGTTTTAGCAATCTTACGAAAGTTACAAAAACCACAATCACGCCTACAAAAACTACAAAACTGTCGGGTCCTAATCATCCCTTTCTCACTGCCTCGATTCCACGATCCCGTCTTATCTTTACCTGCATCGATAAAAGTGATGCATCAACATTTGGTAAACCAAACGATGAATGAGATTGATCCTCCCAACAACAGGTTATAAGAAAGCCACACGCAATTCAAACAACCACAATAGCACGAAATAATAACACCACATATTACTACTTCAAACAATCAATTAACAATTCAAATTCCATGAAAAACTAATCAATTACACTGATGACTAACCATCTAGCAATTCCAAACCTAATGAAAAGCTAATCAGTCCACCAAACAAAACATGAATTAGTCTAACACTATTCACACGCGGGTACTGGTCACCGCTCACAAGGGAACACTCCCAACAAGCCATGGAATCACCAAGAACCACAACACACAATTCACCAAGCAAAGCGCATGAACACAATCAAGCTTTCAAGGCACAAAAAACAACAATTCCATGGTTCTCTAACCACCAAAAGCTTAGTAAAACTCACTAAAACATCCCAAGTGACCCATGGAATTCACCAAGAACTCACGAAAATTACAATCACCAAATCAAGCATAAGAACTCACAATCAAAGCTTAACAAGGCACAACAAGCACAAATTCATGGTTTTCTAACCACCACAAGCTTAGCAAGCACTAGTTAAAACTTTACAAGTGACCCATGGAATTCAGCAAGAACCCACAAAAGTCATAATCACCAAATCAAGTATAAGAACTCACAATCAAAGCTTAACAAGGCACAACAAGCACAAATCCATGGTTTTCTAACCACCACAAGCTTAGCAAACACTAGCTAAAGTTTCACAAGTGACCCATGAAATTCTCAAGAACCCACAAAAATCACAATTACCAAATCAAGCATAAGGACCCACAATCAAACCTTAACAAGGTACAACAAGCACAAATCCATGGTTTTCTAACCATCACAAGCTTAGCAAACACTAGCTAAAGCTTCACAAGTGACCCATGGAATTCTCAAAAACCCACAAAAATCACAATTACCAAATCAAGCATAAGAACTCACAATCATAGCTTAACAAGGCACAACAAGCACAAATCCATGGTTTTCTAACCACCACAAGCTTAACAAACACTAGCTAAAGCTTCACAAGTGACCCATAGAATTCTCAAGAACCCACAAGAATCACAATTACCCAGTACTCGCCTGGTAACTATTGTTATACGCAAATTCTACTAAGCTCAAGTGATCCACCCAATGACCACTCCAATCCAGCACGCACATCCTCAACAAATTCTCCAGAGTCTGAATGGTCCTTTCAGAGTATCCATCTATTTGAGGATGATAAGCCATACTCATATGCACCTTCATGTCCATCTCCGCCTGAAACGCATTTCAGAACTCAAATGTGAACTTAGGATCCCGGTCCGAGATAATGTTCACCGGTACTCCATACAATTTCATAATCTCATACTTTCTAGTGAATACCGCAGACCCATCGGTCTTCCTAATGCCTAAAAAATGCACACACTTGATCAATCGATCAACGATGACCTAAACAACATCCTTGGTCCAAGAAACTGGTAAGCCCACCACGAAATCCATCGTGATCATATCCCACTTTCACTCTGGAATGGGTACACTCTGCAACAAACCACTCAGGACCAAATGCTCTGCCTTCACTAACTGGCACACGTTGCACACTGTAACCTAAATAGCAACATCCTTCTTCATCCTGACCCAATGATAATATCGCTTAAGATCCCGGTACATCTTAATTGCTCCTGATGAATCGAGAACATACTTGCATGAGCCTCACTCAGGATCTCTCACCTCAAATCCTCGTCCAAAGGTACGCATACCCTCCCACTCATAAGGATAGTGTCATTCACAGATACCTGATACTCAAAACCCGTTTCTCTCGAAGCCTTAACTAAGCCCTCTTCTTTTTCCTGAGCCCACCAAACTCTACTCAAAAGATCCGCCTGATTAGCTGTTTCTAAGCCCAAAGGTTTCTGAGATACAACAAACAAACGCAATGTGCTAATCTCGCTCACCAAAGACTCAACCTCATGCTTCCGAGCCAAAGCCACCCACTTCCGACTCAACACATCCGCAACCAGATTAGCCTTACCAGGATGGTAAGCTATCTCCAGATCATAATCGACTACTAGCTCCATCCATCGCCTCTACCACAAATTGAACTCACGCTGAGTGAAAATGTACTTCAGATTCTTATGATCTGTGAACACTTGCACTTTTCTGCCATAAAGATAAGGTCTCCAAATCTTTAAAGTAAAAACCACCGCATCCATCTCAAGATCATAGGTAGGATAGTTGCCCTCATGTTTCCACAGCTGCTGCGAAGCATACACAATAACCTTCCCCTGCTGCATCGACACACATCCAAGACTAACTCCCGACACAACGGTATACACCACGTAAGGCTCGCCCAGATCAGGCAACGCCAATACTGGAGTACTAATCAAGAAGACCTTCAGTTTCACAAAATTCTCCTCACACTCCAAGGACCACATGAAAGGAACATCCTTTCCCGTCTGCTTCGTCATAGACTTAGCCAAACTCGTGAAACCCTTAACGAACCACCGATAATAATCTGGCAACGCGAGAAAACTCCTAATCTCCGTGGCATTCCTTGGTCTCAGCCAAGTACTAATGGCCTGAACCTTCTCTATATCCACCAAAACTCTCTCCGCAGAGATAACGTGACCTAGAAAACCAACCTTCCACTGCCAGAAGTTACACTTACTCAACTTAGCAAACAACTTCTGTTCTCGCAGCTTTGCAAGAACCACATACAGATGCACCTCATGCTCCTCTAGGCTCTTCGAATATACCAAGATATTAACGATAAAGATGATCACAAACTCATCCAGATACTCCTGAAAAACGCTGTTCATCAATCTTATAAATACAGGTGGTGCATTTGTTAATCCAAATGGCATCACCACAAACTCGTAGTGGCCATAACGAGATCTAAAAGCCGTCTTCCGAATATCTACCTCATCGATAAAAATCTAATGATATCCCATAGCCAAGTTAATCTTAAAGAACCAAATAGCCCTCTCAACTGATCCAACAACTCATCAATCCGAGGAAGAGGATACATGTTCTTCACTGTGACTCGGTTAAGTTCCCGGTAGTCAATGCACAACCAAAAACTTATGTCTTTCTTCTTCATAAACAACACCGGTACTCGCCACGGTGAAGTACTTGGGCGAATAAACCCCTTACTCAGCAACTCCTCCAGTTGCTTCTTCAGCTCTGCCATCTCTGCTTGAGCCGTCTTATAAGGAGCCTTGGATATAGGTGTCGTCCCTAGTTCTAACTCAATCATAAAAGGATCTGATCTAGATGGTGGTAACCCCTGCAATGACTGGAATACATCCTGGAACTCTTGAACCACTTGAATATCCTGAACCTTAGCCTCTCCAACAGCCTCCGGTAAAGAAGCAGTAGCCAAATACGCCTCGTAACCCCTCTCGATCATACGTTCGGCGTGCATAACAAAGATTATGAGACTCCCAGAAGTCAGTCTTACACCTTGATACACCAACTTCCCTTTTGCTCGGTCGAGCTCGACTCGCCCTCGTTGACAATCCAGATGCGCTCTGAACTTCTCGAGCTAATCCATGCCCAAAATGACATCATATAGCTCCACGGAGCAGATAATCAAATCGGCAGGCATAGATTCTCCCGTTACCTGAACATCCACGTCTCTAATCCGACCGTGAATTCTCAAGAGCTTCCCTCCGGCAACCTCTAGAAAACCCAAACTCACACTGGGCTCTCTTCGAACATTAGCCTTCTTGGCTAATTTCGGAGTAACGAAGCAATGCGATGCTCCTGTGTCAAAAAACACATGACACTCAACACCCCACCATGCAAAGTCCCTAAATATATACATGTGCCGGGAACCTTAACACACCAACAAGCAACCAAATTCCCCAACACAGAATTAAACTTAGATGAATATAAGAAAATACTTGTGATCGGCCTGGAACTCGGCTCTCCGGACTCGATAATGGAATACACTCGAGGCGCTGCTGCCACCGGCCTAACGGGCTGCCTCGCTGTAGTCTTACTCTGCCGCAGCTTAGGACACTGAGGTCTAATATGCCCCGCCTCCTTGCAGTAAAAGCACACTCGAGGATCCACTCGTACCCCGACCTTCTGAGGATAGCTCGCCACTCGGTGATCCATGCTCTCACACCTGAAACAATCCTGACCACCCTGACTGCCTCTTGAAGCACCATCCCGCTTCCGCTTCTGTCCTTGCATTGATTTACTGCCTCTGCTCAGACCGGACTGCTGCTGCACGGATCTCGCTTGAAAACTCAGTGTAACTGCTACACCTCGTCTCTCAGACCCTCTTCAAGGAATACCGCAGTCTTAACCAACTCATCAACCGTGCAAAAATCCCTAACCATGTAACGGTTCCACAAGTTAACCCTAAGACCCATCAGGAATCTCTGCACACGGACTGACTCACTCTCAACCGTCCGTCTAACATAAGACCTGAATCTCTCTACCTTATACTCATTTACCAATCAATCCCTCTGAGTCAATCTCGTAAGCCTCGACTCTAACCGGTTGAACGCCTCCTGAGAGAAATAATTGGAGTTAAACTCCTCCACAAAATTTGCCCAAACCATCTTGGCCTAAACTCTCTGGGCTGCCACATCCCTCCACCAGAGATGCGCATTACCCTCCAGATAATGGACCGCAATGTCCACTTGGTATCCCGCGGAACACCTACTTGAGAGAAAATTCCTATTTACCCTCCTCAACCAAGCATCAGCGTCCATAGGATTAGCACTTCCAAGAAAAAACCTCGTGCCTATCCTCTGCATCTGCTCCATCATTCTGAAGTAGGATGGGAGCTCTTCAGCAACCGCAGGTGTAACCTGAGGCTGAATCTCAACAACCACAGGAGTCTGAGCCGGTACCCTCTCTGGAAACCACTCTAACAACCTCGTCAAAAGATCCGCCATGCGGTCATCTCTTGCCCGAGCATCACCTGCTGCTAAACCCGCAACACCTGCTGCTAAACCCGTAGTACACGTTGGAACACCAGCCACATCGACATTCACACCGGCCACACCCTCAGACCCCACCTGACTCGCATGCGATTCCTCGATCCGCTCCTCCGGCACCTAGCCACGACCTCTACCACGCTCTCTAGCCATCTACACATGCACAAACAAGGATTAAAAAACATTAAGACACAATCATCACAATAAAGATAACTCACCGTGGAATCTCAGAAGACTCGAAGAGGATGATTCTTTAACCCCATGCAACATCCAATATATCCTAGAACCACATAGACTCCTAGAACCGTATGGACTTTGATACCAAAATGAAACGACCGAACTTTTTTTTTTTTTGCACATGGAAATAATGAACTAATGCTCATACATTATACATTCAAAACCATATAACAACCAATTACACAAATAACCACGAAGGTCAACAGTTCTACCGGTTCTAGAAATCCTACGAAAGCTACAAAAACTACAAAACTACCGGATCCTAATCATGTCCTCCTCACTT
Source organism: Cardamine occulta (assembly GCA_028015245.1). NCBI lineage: Eukaryota > Viridiplantae > Streptophyta > Magnoliopsida > Brassicales > Brassicaceae > Cardamine > Cardamine occulta. The sequence goes on from CM051371.1 coordinate 4,737,993, forward strand.
CCTCGATTCCACGATCACACCTTATCTTTACCTGCATCAACATTTGATAAACCAAACGCTGAGTGAGATTGATCCTCCCAACAACAGGTTATAAGAAAACCACACGCAATTCAAACAACCACAACAACACGAAATAATAACACCACATATTACTTCAAACAATCAATTAACAATTCAAACTCCATGAAAAACTAATCAATTACACTGATGACTAACCACCTAGCAATTCCAAACCTAATGAAAAGCTAATCAGTCCACCAAACAAAACATGAATTAGTCTAACACTATTCACACGCAGGTACTGGTCACCGCTCACAAGAGAACACTCCCAACAAGCCATGGAATCACCAAAAACCACAACACACAATTCACCAAGCAAAGCGCATGAACACAATCAAGCTTTGAAGGCAAAAAAAACAACAATTCCATGATTCTCTAACCACCAAAAGCTTAGTAAAACTCACTAAAACTTTCCAAGTGACCCATGGAATTCACCAAGAACTCATGAAAATTACAATCACCAAATCAAGCTTAAGAACTCACAATCAAAGCTTAACAAGGCACAACAAGCACAAATTCATGGTTTTCTAACCACCACAAGCTTAGCAAACACTAGTTAAAACTTTACAAGTGACCCATGGAATTCAGCAAGAACCCACAAAAGTCATAATCACCAAATCAAGTATAAGAACTCACAATCAAAGCTTGACAAGGCACAACAAACACAAATCCATGGTTTTCTAACCACCACAAGCTTAGCAAACACTAGCTAAAGTTTCACAAGTGACCCATGAAATTCTCAAGAACCCACAAAAATCACAATTACCAAATCAAGCATAAGAACTCACAATCAAACCTTAACAAGGTACACCAAGCACAAATCCATGGTTTTCTAACAATCACAAGCTTAGCAAACACTAGCTAAAGCTTCACAAGTGACCCATGGAATTCTCAAAAACCCACAAAAATCACAATTACCAAATCAAGCATAAGAACTCACAATCATAGCTTAACAAGGCACAACAAGCACAAATCCATGGTTTTCTAACGACCACAAGCTTAGAAAACACTACCTAAAGGTTCACAAGTGACCCATGGAATTCACCAAGAATCCACAAAAATCACAAAGCTTAACAAACCCCACAAGCCCCCATACAAGGCTTTAAATTTAACCTTTGGTCACAACTCACCTTAGAATGGATGGATCTAAGTTTAGATGGACTCCCCAAGCTCAAGAAGATCTCTCCTACTCCTCTAAACTCCACGGCCAAACCTAGCTTCAGCCCACTCTTTTTTCAACTTCCACAAGCTTCACACCCCCTTGATCTCGCAAGATCCAACTTTCTCACAAGCTCACCAAGCCTTTCTCTTCTTCCTCTTCTTCCTCTCTCTTCTTTCTCTTAGCTCATAAGAAAAATGGCGTGCTCAAGGAGAAGAAGAAGAAGAAGCCAAATTGATTTTTGCCACTTCTTTTGAGAAAACTCCACAGCTTCCAAAACGATTTATGATATCCCCGGAACAAATCAAAATTAATTATTTTAATCCCATAATTAATTTCTCTAAACTTATTCATAAACTCAAAAAATTTTCTAAACTAATTAAATTAATTAATTTTCTTGAACACGGACGTTACAACATTAGTTGGAAAATGACAACATGGCTTGGTGTAACTAAAAACAGTGATTAAACAGTCGAAACTAGAAAATCAAATGGTAGTGATTTAGTGATTACACAGTTCACTCTAATAAATGCTTCTCTTAGGTAGAATTATTATTTTTCACTGTGATTTCAATTATCCTTGATCAATTACAAAACTAAAATTTTTATGAATTTCGGAGAATTGGTCTGAAATTTGGTTTGTACTTTGTATTCCCCCGTTAAAAAAAAATGTCCTACTGCGAAAATTGCTTAATTCATAGTTTGATTTACAAACTGAAGCAAAAAAAGAAAAAGAAAAGGAACTTCTTCTACTTCTCGCTCTCGGAAAATGTGAATATTAATCACACTAAAAAAAAGAAAAAAAAAAAGGGAATAGTGGTTTTAACAAAAAAAAAATGGAAATAGTGGGATACGGAAATAAGGACTACATCGTAATTATAACGTTAGTATCCATATCAACAAAATGGAAACTTGACAACGGCTAGAATTAGTTACTAATGACGGTAATTAAACAACTAAACTCAAAGGAAAAAAAGGAAAAAACCCTAAACTTAATGTAAGCAAATAATGTTCTTATTCAAGAGAGAGGCACTCTCCGATTTTCATTTTAGCTCAGTTTCTTCTATACCTCTCTGCAATTTCCTTGTTCCTTACGTTTTTTTTCTCTCTGAACTTTGAGTTTTTTTTGGTTCGATGACGATGAGTAGTATGTATTACAATGATCATCCCTCGGCTTCAGGGAACAAGACTTGGTCGGATTTCTATCTACTGGTGGATGTAGCGGTTAAGGTAGCTGAAGAAGAAACCCGAAAGAGAATTTTCTATGTCTTCCCAAGAAAACAAAGGTCGTCTTTGACGAAGAGAATATACCCTAAACAAAATCTTTACGGGGCTTCTTCTTCTTCTTCTTCATTGCTTCTTATCGATCTTAACCAAATCCCTACTGATTCTGAAACAGAAGACCCACAACTTCAATGGCTATCTTCTTCTTCTTCCTGTTTCATCACCGCTGATCCAATAACTCTGCAAAGCCCTAGTTCTTCTTTAACCTTACTCTTAGATTACAACATAGATGATGAGTCCGAGAAGATGGAGATGAAAAACCCACCATCAAACCCAAATTCCCAATATTCTCTGACGTCTTCGTGCCTAATGGAGAAGCCAAGCCGCAAGAGACGTGCCGTCCAAGAGAGAAAACGTACTTCTGGGTTCAAGAAACCAAAGCTTGCTTCTTTTCTACATACAGCGAGAGAGACACCGGAGTGGCTTGTCCAGGTCATGAGAGACATGAAAGGAGCGGAAGACGCTAAGTTGATCTTTGAGAAGACTCTGTTCGCGACTGATGTTAACCCAACACAGAACCGTCTCTCAATGCCTTTCAACAGCTTACTCCGTAGCGACTTCTTGACACCTGTGGAATCAAGAATCATTAACGAAGACATCAACAACAACAACAAGATTGGAGTGGGAGCGATTCTTGTGGATCAAAGGTGTGAAAAGTGGGGAATGATGTTAAAGAGATGGGAGATGAAGAAGGAAAGAGGAAAAGGAAGCTGGAATTACAATTTGATTTGTGGGTGGAACGATGTCGTTAAGGCTAATGGGTTGAAAGAAGGAGACCACATAAGTCTTTGGTCGTTTAGATGCTGTGGACTCCTCTGTTTCGCCTTGGAACAGAGTAGCTCTTCTCTTGTTCTCGCTCTCTGCTAAGGTCTTTGGTCTAGTAACTTCTTGGAAGAGTATAATTAACAAAACTATGTGTGTGTTATTAATAAGTAAATTGTTCCTTCGATTGCTTCAGATCTTTACTATTATCTGAACTTAGTGTGTTTGACATGAATCTTATTTGTTGTTTTGTCTACTTTAGTTACTACTTTGATTTAATACTTTTTGATTTTTTTTTGTAATATATCTCAAAGTCTGATTTTGTGTGATCCAATCCTGCAAATTTTTTTGGTACATTATTACTCCACAGACCACAATGCTCAATACAATCAAAATCAGGGTTGTTTTCTATTCAATCAAAATCTGATTTTAATCTCAGTATAAAGAGGAAAATGTTAAATTAAAGAACTAAAATTTGTTTACTCTATTATTCCATTTCATAATCTGTTGAATGCTTTCTTAAAGAAAAATTAAATGTTTATTTTTTGCCATTTTGTTGACAACATATTTATGTTGTAGAATAAAATGTTACAAGAAACAAATTTATCTTTTTACGGCAAAATCCTAGTGTTAAGCTTTGACTTCCCTATCTCATTTCATTCAGGTAATTTATTTGTTTGAATGATTTACAGTAAAATTTCTATAAATGAATTACTCCATTAATTAATAACTTGATTAATCAATAATTGTTTTTGGTCTTATACTTTTATTTGAGTTTTTTCTTTTCTTTTTTTTCCTTCTAAAAACTTTTACTACGAACCATTTTCGGAATCACTCATTACAAAAGATCTAAGGAAATTTGGACATTCATCATACAATGACCAGTTGTAAATAGATGAAATAAAAGATCTAGCTAAATGATCAGCACATGAGTTTTGATGTCGCGGCTTATACACAAATGTGATATCTTCAAACATAGTTATCCAAAGATGGATGGTCTCAATGTAGTTTTGAAGCCGACAGTTCTTCGTTAAACCGTTTCTGATGCGATTTTGTGTTTAAATTGTCACTTTCAAACACAAGTTTCTTGTATCCTAGTCCCCATGTTGCTCGGAAGGCCCAAATGAGAGCCGAACACTCCACTTCTTCCACTGTGTTTCTTCCTTGGAATTTTGCCATTCCACAATGCATAAAGTTACTATTAGCATTTCTTATTATCCAACCCATGCCCGAGCTCTGAATATCTTCGTGGTGAGAGACATCATAGTTGCATTTGAGCCATGCACCTTGTGGTTTAGACCATTTCGTCTTTGTGGGTAGGGCCTGATATAATGTATGGCTTTGTGCTGTTGGATTCGTCACCGTTTCATCTAGCCATTCCTTCGTGTCTTGTTGTGCTTTCGTAAGGATATCTTCATGATTCCATGGTTTTTGATTGAACACCATTTCATTTCGGGCTTTCCATATTTGCCATAAACCCCAAAAAGGTAGAAGCCGAATATGATTTTCCAAACGTTCATCCTCTCTTAATGCTAGTATTGTTGGAGGATAAAATCACAACAAGTTTATCTATGAGATAGGTCGAGATTTTCGTTAAGTGGAATAGAATTCAGAACAGTAATCAGATCGATGTTGATTCGAAAAACTTGAGTCCGGTATTCTTGCAGAGTTCGGTTTAGTGATCAGGTCGGGGTTTAGCTTGAAAATGGAGTTCGGTATAAAAACAAGTATGATTTGAGCGCGGTAAAAAGATAATTTTTGAAAGATATAAGAGTGTATGTATTCTTTTCCTTTTTTATTTTTCGATCCCTTTACAATAAATGAGATGGGAGTATTTATAGTAAAGATTTAGGGTTGTTGCCTTGAACCTGACGCCCGAACTGACACGTGGCCAGGACGGTTGGCTTCTTTGGGCTTATCGTCAATGGGCCTGGTCGATTAATGGGCCGAGCTGACTGGTGGGGAGGGTTTGCTAAACCCACCTCCAACAAGTATGTATCTGAGTTTATCTTCCAATGAGATTGTCGAGTTTAGCAACAAGTCGCATGGGATTTCTGTAGTTCGCCAGATCGCTGAGGAATGTGAACATGTGAATAAAGTATGATCACTTGTTTCAAGCTCGGTACAAGATCATACGCAGAATGCATTAACCCTCATATATATTTCGGTGAATTAGGTTAGACGCAACTCCGATTGCTCTGGATGCCACTCTCCATAGGAAATGCTTCCGTTTAGGTGATATACGTTGTTTCCAGATATTTGTTGCAATGTCGGGGTGGTTGAACAAAGGTAGTCGTGGTTCGTCTTCAGTTAGTGATAATGTAGAAGGCAAGCCAATATCCAGATTTAACGGTATAATTTCCATGAGTTGTATGACTCCAAATAATCGAATCCCGTTTTGTATGGGTGGGTAGGAAAATCTTGTTAATCACCGGGTGATCCTATGGATCAATATGTTGAAACATGCTCTGCGTATTCCATTGGTATGTACTTTCATTGATGATGTTGTTAACTGTCTAGTTGGGGTCAGCTGTAGGGGTTAACAACGGAGGTCTTGGCGGTTTGGTAAGTAACCACGGATCTATTCCCATTTTTGTCTCTCTACCATTCCCTATATTTATTTGCATTCCTTTCCTGATGAGTTCACATTCAAACCGTAGGGAGCTCCAGCCATACGATGGTTGACAACCTTTGTTTGCCGATAGGAGATCAGTTTCTCTAAAGTATTGTGCCTTAAGGATCTTAAAAAGTAAACTTTCTTGCCTGTGTAAGAGTTTCCATACCTAGTTCGCCAGTAGAGCTTGATTGAACTGGTGGAGATCACGAAAACCAAGTCCTCCTTCTCGCTTTGTTGTGGTCATCTTCTTCCAAGCTACCCACAATATTTTCCTGTTTTCGTCTGTTGTACCCAACCAGAATCTTGCAATCATGCTATCGATGTCAGATAGTTTTTTCGGTAACTGAAAACAATTCATTGAATAGACTGGCATGGAAAATGCTACCACTTTTATAAGTGTTTCATTTCCAGCAGGTGATAGAAATCTTGTTTGCCATCCACTGATCTTCTGTTGAACTCTTGTTTGAATGTATTGGAACATTTCTTTCTTTTTTCGACCAAACTGTTCTGGAATCCCTAAATACTTTCCACCTCCCACCCCATTGTTGAAATCTTTAAGATATGAATGATGCTTTCTCTTGTTCTCTGGTAAACATTGTTCCCAAAAGTAATCGCTGATTTTTTTCAAATTAACAAGTTGACCCGATGCTGCCTCGTAAGCTTCAAATAATTTCATCAAATTCAGACTATTTTCTTTGTTTGCCTTGAGGAAAAATAAGGAGTCATTAGCAAATAATAAATGGGATATTGGAGGCCCATTGTTACTGATTTGTATTCCTTTAATGTAACCATCCCTTTGTGATTGTGTCATGAGCGAGCTTAGAACATCAGCACATAGGATGAACAGATAAGGTGAGAGAGGGTCACCCTGTCGCAGATCTCTTTGTGCTCCAAAATGACCATACGGGCTACCGTTGATGAGGACAGAAAATGTGACAGTTTGTATACATTTCATTATTCAGTTTGTCCATCTTTGATCAAATCCTTTCTTCTTTAACACAGCTTCAAGGAAGTTCCATTCTATGCGATCGTAGGCTTTCCTTATATCAGTCTTTACGGCCATATACGAATTTGCAAACTCTTTCTTACTCTTAGGGAGTGTAGAACTTCATATGCTATAAGTATATTGTCCGTAATAGAACGGCCAGTTATGAAAGCTGCCTGATTTTCCGATACAATGGATGGTAGTACCGTTTTCAGTCTTTGTACCAATATTTTGGAGATGACTTTATAAAGAACATTACAAAGACTGATTGGGCGAAAATCTTTCTAGTTTTGGGCTGTTCTATTTTTGGTAAAAGACATAAATTTGTATGACTCCATTCTGGAGGAAGCATTCCTAATTCAAAGAACCGTTGTACCTCTTCAATAATTGTTGAACTGACTTCATCCCAATACTGTTGATAGAACAATGCAGTAAACCCGTCCGGTCCAGGTGCTCGTGTTGGGCCAATGGAGATAACTACTTCTCTTATTTCCGTAGCCGTGATTCTCATCAATACATTTTTTCAGCTCATTTATTTGCTTCCCGCATTTATTGGGTTTTCCCGTTTCCAGGCCAATATCTCTCGTCTACACCCTTTTATCTTCTCTTGTATCGTTGGTTTGCTTTCAAACCTTCTTTGAGTACAGCATTCCTTAACGATCTCTTTGATTTCTGGTTTTTGGCAAAGTCGAGCATCAAAATAAAATGGTTTTGGTCTATTATATGTTGTTCTTCGAATCTTGATTATTACCGGTCTATGGCCAGACTCTATAAGTTCCAAATATTCCACTTCTGATGCTGGGTAAGTGGCTCTCCATTCATCATTGGCTAAGGCTCTATCTAGCCAACTTTCGACTGTGTGAGGTTTCCTTTTACCCATCCAAGTCATATTATTTCCAGTGAAAGGTAAATCTGAGACTTTACATGTTTGGACCATGTTTCAGAAATCAACTAGACTCCAATTTTCTCTTACTCGACCTCTTTTCTTTTTATTTGCATTGAGTATTTCATTAAAGTCGCCAGCCATTAGCCATGGTCCTTGGTGGTTCAATGATATACGTTCCAATCTTTCCCATAGAACATGTCGAAGTTTCCATTTAGGAATACCATAGACACAAGAAAAATAATAGAAACCTTCTTTATTATTAATCTTACAATCTATGAATCTTTCATCCATAGATAAGATAGTTACAGAAACATTATTGTTCCACATTAAAGATAATCCACCCCAATTCGTAAGGGCGATACACATCTTACATTATCATAACCTAACTGAGCTGCTACATCACGCACCACATTATCTTCATTCTTTGTCTCGATCAAGAAAAGGATGTCCGGGGAATAAGTTGCTATGATTCCCTTTAGACGACGAACTACCAGGTCGCTTTTCCATCCTCGGCAGTTCCAAAAGTTTGTGATCATCCCGACTCCGGTGGCTTTTGGCCCACCGAAGCGTCTCCAAATGTATGTGGTGATGTTAAAGTAGTGTTTCTTCCTCTGCTCCTTCCATTCTCCTGCTTTGGATTAGGGAACCAGTTCCTAACCTCCATCATCTCTGAGTAGGTGCGTCTTCTGCTGATGAAACTTTCATGCATGTTGTCCGTAGAGTATCCTTGTCGCATCGCATAACAAACTAGGTTTTTCGGTTGATCAGTCGGAGGGTTAGAAGAGGATGCTTCGTTGATCTTCCTCTTCTTTGCCCCAGCTTGTTTTTCTTCATCATCACCCTTATCAAGATTCACATTGTTGAACGGCTCAGGACCGCCGCTCAGGGAACCGTTTTTATTAAACCCCGGAGTTACGTCATAAATCATCTTTATCATCATTGCCGTCATCTCCTTCCTCTGGCTCCTCCTTAGCATTTTGTGGGCATTCGTTACTCTCGTGAGTAATTAGACCACAAACTTTACAAAAATTCCTAAGCTTCTCGTAGTGAAACTTCAGAACTCTTGTGTCGGTACCAAAACTCACCAGTCGCTTGAAACGTAACGGTTCATCAACGTTACACATTAGTTTGATCCTCACATAGTCAACCATTACGGCGATCTCTCCTTCAAAGTCCGTTTCTATGTAGTTACCGAGGTTGCAACCAATTTCACGGATCAATCGCTGTGTGAGAAAATGGAGTGGAATTCAACGTAGTTGGACCCAAAAGGGGATGTTTTTTAAGATCGTCATCGGAATGAAGTGGCGTCCATTTCTGTGTGACACACATCCAATTGTTGAAAGACCAAGGTCCTCGCTTGAGTACTGATAACATCGCTTCTTCCGTCTGAAAGATAAATTGTATCTTTCGATTTTCGATGATACGGTCGGTCACTTCTTCACTTGATCCCCAAACTCTTGGTAATGTGTTCAGTGTGGCTCTGAGATTTTGTCTTCGGGGATTCACAGGTTTGACGATGAGACTGTGATGATTTGCGTTCGCTGCCTCCTCGCAGATGTCGAATGGTAGGCTGATAACTTCATCCTTAATTCCAAGTGATATCTCTTGTAATTTCTTTCTTACACGTTCAGCCATTATCAATATAAAAAGAGGAAAAGTCTTCGTTATACTCTGTTCAACATGAATAAAACAGAGACATCCCCAAGGTTTATTTAGGACTCTTAGGACTCTGAAATTGGTAGTTATGAAACCGTCGACAGTTACAGAGACCAAGACCCTTGAATCAACCGCCGATAACCGCCACAATAACCCTCTCCAACATGAAGAGACATCATTGTTGGACGAAAAGTCGTATCGCCCATTTTGTCGCCTTTCCTTGCTCTCATTTTTTATTTTTTACTACTAACCCAAACATATATTTTTATTTGAGTTTTTTATAAATAGAAAATATACGTCTTAAACTAGAAAAAACAAATGCTAATATTCAAGTTCAAAACCAGCCTTGTTGGGCCCGATTTAGAATTGTACTATCTGACAATTTTGCTTAATCATAAACAGTTAAAAAGTGAATAGTTAAAGCCCAATGTATGGCCGACGTAATCAAAAAAAAAAAGTACATAAATAAACCCATTTAACGGTGTCACAACTGAAACAAATAACATATGTGTTCTCGAACAATCTTTCATTCAGTTAATTAACTCCGTCACTCTCAAAATAAAAGATTTTTCCATTAGGTCACCCATGCAATATGTGGGTTTGTATTTTGTCAAATTTCTTATTCAAATTCATCATAATATGAGTTTAACATTATTGGAAAACAATTTTACTGTAGATAATTATTTATTTCGAGGAGTACCTCAATAAAAATAATTATTAGTAACTATATGATTTTTGGATACAAGAAAATTCTATCATTTCTATATACCTATTTGATAGATAATTAAAGATTAAATTGGTTTATTAATAACTAAAGAGAAACAAAAAAAATCAATAATGATTTGGAATTATGAAATAGAAGAACAAGATGAATCACTTATTAATTTTTAATTATATATTTTAAGTGATACAAATAAATTTATATGTCATTAAGAGAAGTGTTGATGTGTCAAACTCTTGAAAAGTGGATTCATCCATTACATATATACTAGATGAGTACTCACGCAATGCGTGAGATTTTGTCTTGTCAAAATGTATTTAGAACATGAGCTTAACATATTAAAAAACACACATTGCTCTAGATAATTATATAATGTCGTGGAGTACCACTCAAGCTGATGTGCAAAGTGAATCTTGTTAGAAAATAAATTGGTAGTCTAGGTTTATTAAATCAACTCCATTTGCAACTATATGATTTTCGGATATAGAAAAATCATATCATTTCTATTTCCCTACTATCATATATATAATAGTTAAAAATTAATATATTAATTTGATTTCTTAAATATAATATAAAACAAATCATAATTTAATTGACCACATTGATATATAATATAAAAATAAATTATAAACATATATATATTGTAACTATTTAAATATAATTAACAAAAATAATCGTGAAAAATATGATTAAACATGTAAAAAAGATGATGAAGTTAAAGTCTCAAATTATGTAATGTTTATATTTTATGGTTTAAAAAAAAAATTAAATTGTATTGTTTTAATCTATAATGATTTTAATAGTAATTTAATTGAATTAATTGATTTGTCAAAAATTAATAGTTTGATGATGTGGTTGAAAATTGATGATGCGGCTGCAGATTAAGAGATGGTAGGAAAGCTGATTTGTCGACGCTGGAGAAAATCTTTTCAACCATTATATATAGAATGATGATTTGAATACTAAACTATTAATCATAAATTATGATTTAAAAAAAATGTACAGAACCTACACTCTAATATTTTTGATTCATTCGCTTTTGAAATTGATGGCTCCACTTTAATTGTAAGAACTCTCTTTTATTCAAATTTTTTTTGAAAAAAGATTTTGAAGTAAATGATGTCTATTTTTATTGAAGTAAAAACTTATAAAATTATTAGTTTTTTAGTCAATTTATATTTATATTATTAGTTGATGGAGTTGATAAGCTCTTATAAATGCAATAACGTTCATTCAAATAAACATAATGAGTGATATACAAAGTCTTAGATATGAATTTATCATAGTGAGTCAAAATTTAGAATTTTAAACAAACTTTAGGTTAGAGTTTTAGTTATATTATTAATAATAAACTAATTTTTTGTCTAGTATTTATTTTATTACTATTTTTAAATTTGTTAAAAATGTTTTTAATTTATGTTTTTAATCTCCTTAAACTCTTTATTCGGTTTACTTTGACTTATTTTATTATTAATTATTTAAATAATATTCATTAACTATTATATTTAAGTATTATTCATTAAAAAAATTCTGATTTGATAATATAGTTTTATTGGATAATTAAGGTGATGATGTGGACACTTTAGATAGAGAGAGAACTCTCCTATTATTCATACTAGATTTGAACCAACACTATGCGTGAGTTTTTTTCTAATATGTTTTTGGTAAAAATTTATGGGACCACAAATATTTATTAAAATATTATAGATTACTTATCAAGATTATAATAATATACATTTAATCAAACTTTGTAACATATTTAATCTCATAAATTTTTAAATAAAAAATTAGACAAATATTTTAAATAATTTAAATAAATAGCTCACAAATGTTTAGCAGTGTAAACGTAGGAAACAAATTGATTACCAATAATCAATAATCTCTGTATGTATTGTGGTATATTTTTGTTAGTTTAATGTTTAATTAGTATATTAGCTTTTTAATATTAAAATTTTATTACAAAATCATAATATATATAGCCATTTTATTGATTTAAGGAAAGTACTTATGTTTGTCATATATGTTATTTGATTAGATATATATAAGAATTTAAAATTTTATATTAAAATTTATATTTTGCTGACACAAAAAATGTAAAAATTACTTCTTCTCTTTTCTTTTTTAATATAAAATAACATAGAATATAAAAATCAAAGGACATCATTCCGAACTACGAATGAGTTTCGTCAATTTTTTTTTTTTGGATTCAATCCATTAAATCATTGATTCAAATCAGTATTTTCTTAACTTGACTCTTTCATTGTTCCCCCTATAACTTCAAAGATTCATGATCATGCTTGCCTTATAGGTTGGCCTATTGTATTATCAAAATGTATTGGCGCTTTGTTGTTCAATTGAAGTCTGTCAAATGTGGATCTACAAACATAAAGATTATACTTTTACACTGTAAACATATATTTTCATAAAGAATGTTTGAGAAGTGAATACCACTAAACCATTTCTATTTTTTATGTAATAGATAATTGGAAAATGATGAATAACCAATGTTTTTCTTTAAATAGAGTAGTTCGTGATATATTTGACTTTCTCTTTGTTCTACATCCATTATTTTTACTTTTCTCAGAACAATAATAAACACATAAAAATTGAATTAAAAAGTAATTTTTGTATCCATAATTCCAATTCCAAAGTTTGTCTCATAAGAACCAACTACCACAATTTTTTTACATTGTGACTAATATTCCTTTTGTTTTTTGATCTCCTTTTCACATTCAATCTAATTTGAAACGAAAGAAAAATAACTAACTAAATTTCAAGCAAGTGAAGTGATTGAGCAAAGACATCTACAATATTTAAAAATACTTCATATTCTTGGCAAACACAACTAAGCAAACGTAGAAGATTGATCGACGATCTGATCTTAAACCCACTGTAAACTTATAGTCTTAATTAAAGTAATTAAAACCTTCAAAATTGCATACTATTAAATTATATTTTTCTTTGCTTCCGTTCTTGCCTTGTGTTTTTTTGCATCTCTTCGCACCACTGAGATCCAAGAAAAAATATATCAAACACCGAGTTAATTCTCAAGAACCTCTTCTCTTAATAAATAAAAAAGAAGAAGCATGTAGGCTCTAAACCAGCATGTGCAATCCGCATGCCGGTAGTAATCAGTATTTTAAATCTCAAATGCACATTAATTAATTACCTTAACATTATAATATGTACACACAATGAAAATATAAAACAAAACAAAATATAATTTTTAAAATAAAAACAGAAGTAGTTACACATATGAACATGTATGAGATAGACATAGCAAAAACATGTATGCAATAACTTAACCTTTTTAATATAAGCTAGAGTCCATACAGAATGCTAAACTTCCATTACGTTAATGATCAATAACTTTGACCTTTAAATATTAGCTAGAGTCTAATTTGTTTTCTTTTGACGGCAAATATAAGTTAGAATCTATACAAAATGCTAGTATTCAATTATGTTAATCATCCATCATCCATAAATTATTTTTTCTACTCCATAAATTATTTTTTCTACAAAATAGTAATTTTCAATTGTTTGTATGGTTCTTTTAATTTTCTTCATATATTATTTTATTTATTTCTATTTATACTTATTTCTCATTATATTTATTTTTTTATGATTTTAATTATGTTTTGGTATTCTTTCCGGTAGTCCATACACATTTTTATGTGGATAGATAGATGTGAGTATACTTTAAAAATTTAATAATAACATATTTATGGATTATTTTATATATCTAATGGTTAATTATTTTTTATTGTGATGAGATATATGTTTAAAATTCTATGTAGGTTGGTAGATGTGGCTAAACTTATAAAATGGAATATTAAAAAAGAAAATTGTGAGACTAAAATGTATTATTTGATGTAATGATTAATTATTATTTTTGTATTCCAATAATAAAATTTTAGATTATTTTTATTTCTATATGTTGTTATTTTTCCCTTTTTTATATAGTATAGATTTAAGGAAATATTAAATTTAATTTTACATGAATTAAAGAAATATTAGTTTACATATATTTTTATTTTTATATGGTGTTGTTTTTTCCTTTTTCTTTTATATAATATAGGTTTAAGGAAATTTTATAATTTATTTTGAATGATTTAAGTAAAAGTTAGATTTTAATTTAGAGACGAATATAATTCTCTAAGGTCAAGGAACTATCTAGAACCCTTTTTTTCACTCAAAACCTTATATAAACATATTTTCCCAATTCACTCTCCTCCCAAAACTCTTTCTCTCGATCTCTCATTCGATTCGTCTTCAAGCTTCCTTCGTTTACTTCGAATCAAGATGGATGAAGATTTCCAGATTCCTCCCGTCGGTGGAATGGACGACGACGCAGATATGGATTTCGGTGACGCCGCTTCGTATCTCAAAGTCGGAGAAGAGAAAGAGATCCAACAAGGTTTGAAGAAGAAGCTTGTTAAGGAAGGTGAAGGTTATGAAACTCCTGAGAATGGCGATGAAGTTGAAGGTATTAGTTTATCGAATTCGATTCGATTTCAGTAGCTACTCAGTTTGTGTTTTGATTCTTTTGAATGAAGCTGAAACTTGATCTGTTTCTACAGTGCATTACACTGGAACTTTGCTTGATGGTACGAAGTTTGATTCGAGCCGTGATAGAGCAACGCCTTTCAAATTCACTCTTGGTCAAGGTTTGTGATGAATCTGATCTCTGGATTAACGATTGTTTAGCTTAACTTAATCAGTCGCGAAGACCTAATAGTTTTCGTATCTTGGATTTGTGATCATCTGTAAAACCTAAGTAATCTAGAGTATTAGGCAGACTAATTTGGTTGTTATAAACGAGCTTTGTGAATTATTGAATTGAGCTGCCATTGTTGTGAAGTTCCAAATCGGTTAGTATGATTGTTTAAGCTTAGTTTAAATCAGTCCCAAAGACCTAATAATTTTGGTATCTTGGATTTGTGATTATCAGTGATTTAGAGTATTAGGAAGACTAATTTGGTAAGATATCAACTTCAAAACGAGCTTTCTGAATTATTGAGTTGAGTTGCCATTCTTTTTTTGGTTATGTAGGCCAAGTGATTAAAGGATGGGATATTGGTATTAAGACGATGAAGAAAGGTGAAAATGCTGTATTCACGATCCCTTCGGAGTTAGCTTACGGTGAATCTGGTTCACCGCCAACAATTCCTGCGAATGCCACGCTTCAGTTTGATGTGGAGTTGCTTAGATGGGTTAGTGTGAAGGACATTTGCAAAGATGGTGGTGTGTTTAAGAAGATTCTTGCTGTTGGAGAGAAGTGGGAGAATCCTAAGGATCCCGATGAAGTTCTTGGTGTGTGTTTACTCTTATGATTTACTTTTGGGATTCAGTGTGGGTTTGATTTCGCGTTTTAACGGTTTTTCCTGTGTATTTGTTTATTCAGTTAAGTTCGAGGCTAGACTAGAGGATGGTACTGTTGTTGGGAAATCTGATGGTGTAGAGTTCACTGTTAAAGAAGGTTAGTACTTTGATTTCTTGTTTGGAAATGATTGGCATGTTAGATTATATAGTTGCTCTCTGACAGTTTTTGGGATCTATGTCATTAATAGGTCATTTCTGCCCTGCACTTGCTAAGGCTGTGAAAACCATGAAAAAGGCGGAAAAAGTGCTTCTGACAGTTAAACCACAATGTAAGACGATTTACTTTAATTGTGTTTTCACTGATCCTGGTATTGTATAATGTGTGTACATCATCTCTTATTCCAATCTGCTTATAAATGAATCAGATGGTTTTGGGGAGAAGGGCAAGCTAGCCTCTGCTGGTGAAGGTGCAGTTCCTCCAAATGCGACTCTTGAGATCAATCTGGAGTTGGTTTCTTGGAAAACAGTTTCAGAAGTAACTGATGATAACAAGGTTATGAAGAAAATCTTGAAGGAAGGGGAAGGATATGAGCGTCCTAATGAGGGGGCGGTTGTGAAAGGTTTGTGCATTTTGAATTTTAAGTGCAAACATCATGTCTTCTCATAAGTGTTACTTACGGGTCTTTTTCTTGTTTCTTTCTGGCAGTGAAATTGATAGGGAAACTTCAAGATGGTACTGTATTTGTGAAGAAAGGTCATGGTGAAGACGAGGAACTCTTTGAGTTCAAAACAGATGAAGGTAACTAACTACGCTTTCCCAGATTTTCTTCAAAAACTTCCCCATGGATGTAGCAGAATTGTTCTCATTTACTTGTTCATGTTTTGCTGAATGCTTAAACAGAGCAAGTGGTTGATGGACTTGATAGAGCTGTCATGAAGATGAAGAAGGGTGAAGTGGCAGTGGTGACCATAGAACCGGAGTATGCCTTTGGATCTAATGAGTCACAACAGGAATTGGCAGTGGTGCCACCAAACTCAACCCTCTATTATGAGGTTGACCTAGTGTCTTTCGACAAGGTAAGTAGAGTTTTATGGATGCTTATGCCGTTCACAACTCAGTCAATAAGGTAGTATAAGTGTCCAACACTTGTTTGCCACTGTATTTTTAGGAAAGGGAATCATGGGACATGAACACTGAGGAGAAGATAGAAGCTGCTAGTAAGAAGAAGGAAGAAGGAAATTTAAAGTTTAAAGCAGGCAAATATGCCCTGGCTTCCAAGAGATACGAGAAGGTAATATATATATATATGAAGTCCTTGTTGATATGTGAGTTTACTTTGAACGTAAATCTCACATGGTTTAGTTTCTTCTCAGGCTGTCAAATTCATTGAATACGACACATCCTTCGGTGAGGAAGAGAAGAAGCAAGCAAAAGCATTGAAGGTGGCGTGCAATCTAAACGATGCAGCTTGCAAACTTAAGTTGAAAGACTACAAACAAGCTGAAAAACTATGCACAAAGGTAATTAATTCGCTGTTAATACTTTGCAAAATCTTTCTTTCAGATTCAAAGCCTCGCTGAAAGAAAATGATGAAAATGGTGTTTTCATATTTTAGGTGTTAGAACTGGAAAGCTCCAATGTGAAAGCCTTATACAGAAGAGCACAAGCGTACATGGAGTTGGCTGATTTAGACTTGGCTGAGTTTGATGTCAAGAAGGCCCTTGAAATCGATCCCAACAACAGGTTTGTTTCTTACTCCTAACTCTTTATCTATGTTAGATTTAACTTTGGATTTATCTGCTAAACTTTTTTTTCGAAATGACAGGGAAGTGAAGTTGGAACAGAGGCGATTGAAGGAGAAAATGAAAGAGTTCAACAAAAAGGAGGCGAAATTTTACGGAAACATGTTTGCGAAACTAACTGTAAGTATCTCCAATTAATACAATGCTGAATCACATTTATAAGAAGATAAAGTAGAAAGTTGGATTGTTGTGATGATAACCAAATCTGTTATTGGTGGGATTTGCAGAAGGAAGCATAAAAAGATGGAGAGGCCATGAGCACCTGAGTCTTGAAAAAATTCAAGAAAATGCATTTTCATTTCTTCTCTTTCGTTTTGTTGCAATGTTTTAGTTGTTTAATCTGAGCTTGAGCTTTAGTAAGATTCTATGTTAACATTTGATTTGAATTAGAGATCAATCTCATGTGTTGTTTTTCCTCTCGAACATGGATTTATGAAAGCAAAGAAAGAACTTTTTAAGTTTGGTTTGTATTCTTGAAATGGTATTAGTTGAATTGTTTTAAGAATACTCTTTGATATGCCTTGTAAACCAGAAAATGTCATCGCCGGCAAAAAAGATAAACTGTATAGCGGGAAAAATGCCGATTTAAACTTCAACTATCGGTCTGGAATTTGGAAACTAATTGAATAGGAAAAGTGTAGTTTATATATATATATATATATACTATGTAATTTAGATATGAATAAGACATTCAAACAATTATTTTGTGATAAATAATTTATTTCCACAAAAAGAGAACTCTCAAGTGCCTATAAAGATAGATTGTGATTGCATCAAATAAATTATTCAGATCTATTTTCTTGTAAAAAGAATACTGGATTTTTTTTTTTAAAGTGGGGCAGTGAACAAATTGGTATGACCAACATTTTTCTAATTCTTTTTGGTGGATTCTTCTATGGGTAATGAGTCATATTGAAAATTTTGAAAATAACTAGAGAAGCATTAGTCATTCTAATACCATCACCTCCATGCAGAGAAAACAAAAAAACCATAAATGCATTTGTTTTTAGCCATCAAACACATTACTGGATACATGAAAAGATTTGAAATCGATTTCTCAACAATTGCATCAGTTGTTGGTATGGTGTTTTAGTTGCAAGATATGAAGCAATTGAGACGTAAAAGCTGTGATCCCTAAAATATTGTATAAATCAGTTATGTTGAATTTTTTTTTGCCAACTATTCCGCTCAAAATTCTGGAGAAATCAACAAGTTATTATACTATTATTGACACTAAAAGTTTGCATTTTGTAAAATAAACTTTATTGATTTTGGAACATAAAAGTTTTGTAGTGGTAAAAGAGTTATTGGGGTTATGAAGAGCTATATAAATAGGATGAACAATATGTAAGTGTCTGAGAACTCATTGTTGGGAGTATGAATCGATGTAGAAACCTTATGAATGATTGCACATAAATTGCTTTAGTAAGCCATTTGCTTCAAAGAAAAAATAATCTCAAACAAATTGTCGATTGAGAAATTAAAATTCAATGTAGTATTTTTAGTTGAGATACCAAAAGTTAACTGAGAAAAGTTGAATAAATTTTCAAAATGGGAAAAAATGGAGTGGGATTGAAAATACGGTTTCATAAAATTAACCTAAATGAGTAATTGTTATGGTTGGTGAGAGGCTTTGTTGATTTAGAAAAGACACACATATCTTTGATGTCATTAGAATCTTAGATAAACTTTTAAGTTAGTTTTATAAATTACTTTTTTAGTATCTATTTATCCATAGGGGTTCCTTTCCACTAGGTTCAGTTTCCGGAAAAATAGTTGGGTTTACACCTCCTCTAAGTTTAACCAATAAGAATATGACATGTCATATTATATTTAGACATAAACAATAAATTAAAATTAAAATTATTATTCTATGTTTCTGTTTTTCATTCAATGTGTGTTGGGCATAGATTTTTTTTTTAAAAATGAAATTATTACGAAATAAATACTACTGTAAAACTATATATTTGGGTTCTTTATTTCATATGGTTGTAGGGTATATTATTTTTTATATAAAAATCTTACGGAATAAATACTGTAAAATCATATATTTGGATTTTTTATTTTATTTGAGTGTAAGGTATATTATTTTTTTTAATAAAAGTTTTACGAAATAAATACTGTAAAACCATATATTTGGGTTCTTTGATATATGGATGTAGGGTATATTATTTTTTTTAATAAAAATTTTACGGGATAAATACTGTAAAATCATATGTTTAGATTCTTTATTTTATGTGTGTTACACTGTAGGGTTTAGTATTTTATATATAAAAGTTTTACAGAACAAATGCTGTAAAATAATGTGTTTGGATTCTTTATTTTATAGGGTTGTAGGGTATAATATTTTTTATATAAAAAATTTAAGGAATAAATACTGTAAAATCAGATGTTTTGATATAAATGTGTTGTTTTTTTTAATTTTTATAAATATTTTCTTAATTTGTTTTATTTATTTATTTATAATTTTAGTATAATTTATTATTTACTATTTATTATTTCGTAATAGTTATATATTAAAAAACTTATATCCAATACATGGGAAATAAATAACCCAAACATGGAATAATAATTTTAATTTTAATTTATTAATTATCTTTAAATGATGTTACACATTCTGATTGGTTAATCCTAAAGGAGGTGAATAAAAAAGTTTATCGTAAGAGTGAATCCAGTATTGTTCTGAGTTTCTTTTTTAAGATTCTCCTTTTTTTGTGAGTTTTTATAGTGGTTTAAACATGATTTAAATATGAATTTATGTTTGATTCAAAGCCCAAAAATTGATAGCCCATCCAAATCCTTCAAAATCATATTGATCATTTGTCCATTTTTTATCAAACGTTTTGAAAATGCTTCTTGTAAGTATATCAATGCATCAATAATTTTTACTTTGGGATATATTTTCGTGTAAGAATACAGAAAGGATATACTGGTTGCTTTAAATCTTGGCCGTCCACGTCACCATACCTTACGACTGGAATAATCCTCAGGTGCCATCGGATATACTTCCTAGGCACTGGTCTTGGCGTCTTTCATCAAATGAGATAAAGGTAAAATAAAAAACATAGAAAGCTACGAATATTCCCAACTAAATTCTAAATTCTCCACATAACACTTTTACATATAAATGATTCCCTCACCTTTTCACTTACTCAGTAAAATTCTCATCTATCACCAAAATAGTTCCAACATATCACTCAAATCAATGGTGATTTTCTCAAGAACCAAACGTGTCTCCGACCCACTTGACGACGAAGCCAAGGCTCGGATCTTCCGGCACGTCGGTGGCAACGTAGCCGGAGATTCCCCTCGACTTTGTGAGCTCGTACAAAGTTTTCTTGAAGACAATTCCGATGATGGATTGCAAACATTCTCCGACTCTGATGATTCTGACTTGGTTGAGAATTCTACAATGGAATATTCTGGCGAGGCTAGTGAAGAGATCGTGAAGAGGGCAGCGAGCTTCTCCGACTCCGATACTTACCGGAATCTATTGCTAGATCACGTTTTGAGAGCCGTGGAGGCATATTCCGGTCTTAGGTCAAGGAACAAATCTATTTTCCGGGCCAAAGTAGCATCGTTTCTGCGAGAGCTCGGCCACGACGCGGCGGTTTGTGTGTCTAAATGGAGCTCATCGGCTAAACTCACCGCCGGGAGTTATGATTTCATTGACGTCGTTTACAAGCCGTCAGATGATGATCTGACGGTGATGGCAGTTCGTTACTTTGTTGATCTAGACTTTGCTTCGGAGTTCGAGATTGCAAGGCCAACGCGCCAATACGCGCGTGTGTGGCAGTTGCTGCCTCATATTTTTGTAGGAAAAGAAACTGATCTGAGGACGATAGTGAGAGAGTTATGCAACGCGGCGAAGCGGTCGATGAAGAGCTGTGGCCTGTCTCTTCCACCGTGGCGGAGAAGCTCTTACTTGCAACACAAGTGGTTTGGTCCGTATAAAAGAAAGCTCGGATCTAGCTTGGGAGTGACGTCGTTGAATAGTGACGCCGTTAGCTGCCGTTTTATGGGCTTTGATGACGGTGCTGTCAACACTCTTTTTGTTCATTAAAGTGTGATGATCGATGCAATATAGAGTAGTATAAAGTGTAGGTGAAGATCAGTTAAGTACTACACTTGAAAGAGATTAATTTTGTTATAAATTATTAAAGTACTATAGACCAAGATGTCTTAATTAATATTAATCAGCTTCTTTGAATAAAGAACAAGATGTCAATGTTAATGTATCTAACACATTGGCTTAAGTGGCATTCGTATGCAATTTGATTATCTCTCGCTATTAGCTAAAGTTGATGTGTGATAAATAATAAAACACAGTGAATATGCCAATGAAGCATAACTTGTATCATGAACACGGACTAATGGGCATTAAAATGTGAAAGAAAGTTTTGAAAGAATCAATCCTAGTAAAAACATCGCAATGTTGCAAAAAGATTTTGAACGAATCAATTTGCAGTTCTTTATTAGTCAACCAAAACCTCGTTGCAGCCTTCTACCACCTCTACACCATTTCTTCTTGCCGTAAAAGCACAAAAGAAACCGCCGTGTTATAATCCTCTACATCTCTGATCAACTTCCAAATTTGCATGTGAAGGATCTTAGTAAGGAAAGGAAACCATGATCAATCTCCAGTCAAGTACCTTTCTTATGCTTTTATATATCTAATGTAATGTTGTGTTATGTCTAACAGTCCGAAATACATAATCTTCAAAATCAGAGGTTATAGACTCATAACGTCATTCTTAATCACACATCCATGCATGACTCCTTTCTCCTATAATCCACGCATGAGAATTTTTATGGTAAGAGAGACATTCTTAAACTCTTAAAACTTTAAGGTCCTTCCAATTTCAACTTGAGCACTATCTTATATTCCAATTTTGACCAAGACGTTAGGATAAGATACGTAAATTTGTGTCAAGTTGAGCTCTCAAAAAGAATCACCCAAACTCTAAAATGTGAATATATTAGGCATATATACCCATATAGTTGTACTCATAGAAATTTGTTATTAAAAGTTTTGCTGCATTATTTAGTTTCCGCTATACTATATGTTCATCATCTTTAACAAAAAAGTATATATATATATATATATTTATATAATTTCATCATATAATCAATCCTAAGAATTCGGAGACAAGAGAGATCTGTGAGATAATTTCCAGTACAATTAATGAGAATCAACACAAAAAGTGAGTATTCCAAAGATTTAAAGTACTGAATTTAGTTAGCGATTATGATAACTTTAATTCTTATAAATGAGGAATTATCCTGACTTTGAGAGAGAGAATAAGGTAGTCACTGGCATTGGGTTGGGTCTCTCAGTCACTTGCCACCTCGAGTCGAATGTACTAACATATATCCCATCGCAAGGGACTTCAAATGCTTATGCCTTATGGCACATAAATCATGAATGTTGTGCTTTTTTAAAATATGTTTCTTAAATTATTTATGTCATGGCTTCTATTACTTGCTCAGATCTCCTCTACCTCCAGAGTCGCGGTACGTCTGTTCCAAGAACCCGTTTGGTCATTGGCTAACCGTTTGGAATGATGTAAATTTAAGACCGATGAGATTCATTTCCCGATTAGTTGTTTCTGTATGTGTTGACGAGATTGTTCATGCTTGCTTACATGTCATACATCATTCATCTAGCTTTGTGAATCTCTAACTTTTCTTTATCTTTTCGTATATTAAATTCTTACATTTTGAATATTACTGTCTATTTTTTAATATTTACTTCTTAAGATTTTTCTATTTAAATACCATAAAATAATTACCTATATCCAGATTGAAATAGATACATCTGCTCTTTAGTAATAAACTAGATTATGACCCGACCACTGTGCAAGATAAACTTGAATAAAATTGAATAAGATTGGATCATTCATTTTTTATTATAACCTGAAAATATCAATTATTTTTATACTGAAATCACTAAAATATCCAAATTAGCAAAAATATATCTGAAAGTTCATAATTATATTTGTGAAAATTTAACCAATTTTTTTTTTTGATATTTCATATATTGGAACCTTAATTAAACTTAGAAAAACATAACTAAACCTGAGTGCACAGGACTAGTGTGAGATATGAAAAAACGAATCCGGTAACCGACAACTATGTTCTCACTCATATCTAGGCGATAAGTTTTTTCTCGTAAAATCTTCGGTTTTCCTCTAAAGTCTTCTGGTTTATATCTTTTATCGGTTCCAAACCGAATATCTTTTTTTCTCACACATTCACTCATCGAAATCTTTCACAATTCCTTGAAAATTTATTGGAACTTAAATAGTATGTAATATGAAAATCTAAATTTGAAAAAATATTTAAATTTTATTGAAAGAAAAAGTTTTAACATATATTAGAAAACTAAAAACTAAAAATTATTCATTTTTTATTATTTTTCTTTCTGATTAAAAAAACAAAAATAACATAATTTTTATGACACCTGTCATAATCTTATCGATCAACCGAGTCATGATTTTATGAATTATAACTTTAATACATGTCGATCTCTGATTGATATAATAAGATACTCAAATCAAAAGTTCGTTAGTTTTAAAATAACTTTGAATGTTGGTTAATTTTTTTAATGTTGGGGGCTTTAGATGGATCATAAAATGATATAATGTTGTAGAAGTCCATTAAGCTCATATGTAAAATGTCCCTTCGCTGACCGGTCAAAGCTTCCAGACTCGGAGGCCGCCGCGTCTTTCAAGACATTGAACTACCCTTCCCCTTCCCCACGCCTTCTAGATACTTTCGCCTCCACGACCTCGTAAACCGTCATCCCTGACGTCACATCCTTTAAAAAGCACGTGTTTGTCCTGACCCTGACACGATGTGAGCATCTGGTCCAACCAACAAAGCTACTTTTTGATTAGTTTCATAACACATAACAACGAATCTCAGGCGATTTTCGTTTTTTTTTTTGAAATCTTCCTCAGCAAGACAAAGAAAAATATAAGGAAACGAGTGGACCTTTATGAAGCTTCGTTAAAATTCTCTCATATAATATAAAGAAGTCACCTACTCCACAGAACCAAAAGAGAGACCAAAAACTTCGTTCTCATTGCTATCCTAATTCTAACGGAGTTAACCAACGTCGACATAATGCGACGAGAGGGAGATGAGAAAACGAGCCGGACTCTAGACTTCACTCAACTCGAGGTTTTGTCATTGCTAGGTCGTGGTGCTAAAGGAGTTGTGTTCTTGGTAAGAGACAATGAATCTAAATTACTTGCTTTAAAAGTTATACTTAGAGAAGCCATTGAGAAGAAGAAGAAGGCTGAAGATGAGTATAAGCGCGTTAGTTTTGAGCAAGGAGTATTAAGCAGATTAAATCATCCTCTCTTTCCGTCTCTTCACGGCGTATTGGCGACGGATAAAGTAATCGGTTACGCTATCGATTACTGTCCTGGTCGGAATCTTAGTTCTTTAAGGAAGATGCAAACGGAGAATATGTTTTCCGATGAGATTATCAGGTAAATTACGATTACTCTAAACGTTTTCAGTGACTAAATTACCTCATTTTATAATGGTTTCTTGATTAGTCTGAGTTTCGACCTAAGATCTTTCAAGAATGCGATTGATTTTTTTTTTTTATTCCATTGTTGATTTTTGTTTTATTGTTTTGATTTCAGATTTTATGCGGCGGAGCTTATAATAGCATTTGAATATTTGCATAATCAAGGAATTGTATATAGAGATTTAAAGCCGGAAAATGTGTTGATCCAAGAAAATGGACATTTAATGTTAATAGATTTCGATCTGTCCACGAATCTCGCTCCAAGAACGCCGCAACCTTCGCCGTCATTCTCTAAAGCATCATCGGAGACGATGAGAAAGAAACGTCTCTTTAGTTTTGGTAGCTTCTGTAACTCCGGGATCTCGCCGGAAGAATCGACTTCGATCTGCTCATCATCATCTACGACTTCGACATTGGATTCATCAGGAGAAAAATCGAATTCTTTCGTTGGAACAGAGGAATATGTAGCGCCGGAGATTATCACCGGAGGTGGTCACGATTTCGCCGTTGACTGGTGGTCGTTAGGGGTGGTTCTATATGAGATGTTGTATGGAACGACGCCGTTTAGAGGATTAAACCGGAAAGAGACATTTTTCCGGATATTATCTAAACCACCGAATTTAGTAGGTGAAGCGACGTCGTTGCGGGATTTGATAAGAAGATTGTTGGAGAAAGATCCTAGCCGTAGGATCAATGTTAAGGAAATCAAGGGTCACGATTTCTTTAGAGGGTTAGATTGGGATAATGTATATATTTACGTCCTTGAGGTGTTATGTTCATAGATAAAAAATTTTGATGATTTAGATTATAACATAATTTGGTAGTAAAAGTTAAGTGGTTTTATGTATATATTTCACATTATTCAAAAATCTATAATAGTTTTATTTAGTCTAATATTAAATTATTATGAATGGTTATAAATTCGATCCAAGATCCGTCATGATCCGTCTTTATCTGTTATGATCCGTCTTGACTTATCATGACCCGTTGTAAAAATTAAAATATTTTAAGATTTGAATCCTGATTCAAATATAGATGATACAATATTTGTTCCGTCGAAACAAAATCCATATACTTCTTGATCAATTTTTAAAAATTGATTGATAATTCCATATTTTATGAAACCATATTTTAAAATAATATGGTTTTTAGATCTTATACAAAATCCATTGTTTGATTTTTACCATATTTTAAAAATTGATTGATGATTCCATATACAATATTGGTTCCATCGAAACCAAAAACCAAAATATGGAATTATCAAACACAATCCACATTCTATTCATTCAGATTCAATTTGGTTCTTTTTATAATGTGATTCAAAATAATTGCTCAATTATTTTAACCAACATGGGATGATGAACACCGATTCAGTAATATTTCTTTGTTTCTAAAAATTTGATTCATAACTTATGAGAAAACCATTTTTATAAATGACTAGATATATTATATGATGATTCAAAATAATTTAATAATAAAATTAAACAAAGATGATAGAAGAACCATAATTTTAAATTTAACAAAAAATTTCAGATATAATAACTTAAAAGAAATAATATGGTATAATTAGATATCAAATCTTAGTTTTTTTTATTTTATTTTGATTGATTAACAATTTTTCAAAAAAATTAATTTTAATTTTCTTCCATAACTAATAAGAGAGAGAAAGTGAGTTTAATTTTTTAGAAACTAAAAATTATTTAAAATATTATTTACAATTTTTAAATATATTCACTAATGTCATTTTCTGAAATATATCACATCACAATTGGTTAATTTACTATCAACATTGCTCAAATAATTATATACAGATACAAAAATTGATTGATAATTCCATATTTTGGTTTTTGATGAATGGTAAATAAAAATAGCCTATAAAAAGATGGTATATATAATAATAGTAAAAAAATATCTCAGCAAAACTGTTTTTAGGATTTTGGATTCTCTATAGCAAAAACCATCAAAATCTACTAGATTTCCTAATTTTTAGGAAAACCATTTGTTTCAAAATCTTGAAAGGATTGTTTTTTTTTTCTTGTCTAAAAGATCAAAATTTTTAAGAAACTTCATCAATGTAGGAATTATTACTGATTCTACGAAAATTTACGATTACATAGAAATTCGTCGTAATAATTTTGGATGATGTTACGACAACTAATTAACAACGGTGTAACTAAAAATAAGTTACCTGATAATGGAGGAGAATCATTCCTGCTACTGTTCATCTTTTCTCTCTAAAAAAAACCTTTTTCTAGATCTAGCTTTTTCTTTTTTCTTCTTCTTTTGATCTTTCACAGCAGGTTCTGGACATACATCGGTGAAGCAATGGTGAACAAGCTCCCTTTTCCGGCAGCGGTGAGGTGTGGACACCCGCCAAGTGATGCAGCTGCAGCTCCTATTTGTGTTAGAGAAGCTCTAATGTTGATGATATATCATGGTTTTTATGGTTTTTAGCCATGATATAAATATTGTTTTAGAGTGTTTTTAGTATTCTTTGAGTCTTATTAGGTATAAGTACGAGCTGCACCTTGTTAATACATTTTAGAGCTTTTGAAGCCTTGTACCTGAGCAAATCAACTTGGAGACGAATCAAGGTGTTGATGTCGATCACACACCTCATTAGTGTCGATCGACACGTGTCACAACTATCAAAGTCCTTCGAGTTTTATCAAGTTTGAAGAATTGCAAAGTTGTCCCAAGAGTTAATTATTTTTAATACAAGTTCTTTTCGTATTTTAGGTATATCTAGGTTTTTAGAAGTCATTAGAGACTAAGTTTTTTTTTTTATCAAGTTTTTGAGAGATTTTGGAACTAGAGAGCTTTAGGAGAGAAGAATCAGAACTCACCTTGTAGAGAGAAGTTTCCAAACTCCTTTTATACTTTTGATTTCTCCATGCAGTTTATTCAGACTATGATTTGTGTTTCATTGATTATGTCTGAGTAATCTACTTGTTAGATTTAGGGTTTTCAAAGGATTTATGATGAATTATTGAATTGGGCATACCATATTAGGATTATCATAATTGTTATTCCTCTAGATTTGAATTTACACTAGATCTGAATTGATCACCTAGAATCTAGATTCTTAGGATATTTAATATACATGAGAGTGTTATTGATATCTTGAACTAATCTTAGATGCGCAAAATAGCCTATTCGCAGAGAGAATTGAAATTATGTGATTTAAGTATAGTTATCATTGCAGCGAGAGTTGAATGACCATATCATTGTGTTGTGAGTTTAAGAACCGGTCATAAATGCATCCTACATTGAACTCGCTTAGTTCGCAATTCTAAGTTACTCAAATTGAATTTTCTAGGTCTAGCACCTTCTCATATTGAACTTACAACCCAATCTTCTTTCATTTATTTATTATTGCATTGTTTTTACTTTTAATTCTTTTGTTGTTTAGCTTTAATCTAAACTGAAATAATATATTGTGTGAAGCCCATAGTCCTTGTGGATTCGATCTCTAAGTAATACAATGATCTCTTAATTTGAGAGAGTAGCTCTAAGGGTAAATTTGAACATATCAAATTTTGGCGCCGTTGTCGGGGAGTCTAATTCACCATTAGATTTCAGTTAGAATTTATTCTAAACTTTTCTTTTTATTTTGTTACTTGCGTCTCTTTTTTTTTTCTCTTGTGTGTTTTAGGTGCATGCATAAGTACGCCACTAAGAGCAAAAAAGATCAACCACTACTTGCAACTCAAGAGATCAGAAAGTGAGAGCGAGCTAATCGGAAAGCACATAGGACATCAAAGATGGTTAACCCTGTTGTGCTAGTGAGGAATGATGCTAGGATCTATCATGATTTAGAGGGCAATTTACGCAACTAGCAGGGTCAGAAGCTTGATGCTGAGGGAAACCCTATAGTCGAGTTCTTCGACCACGTCGACCGACACGTTCCTGATGGTGTCGATTGACACACTCATGGCAATGCTGGTCTGCAGGGAAATAATGGGAATGAAGCTGAGGAGAGAACACTCGCTGAGTACAATATGCCTAATCAGTTTTACACCAATAGGTCTGCCATCCGACCTCCTACTTTTTAGAGGAATGATTTCGAGTTGAAACCCCAATACTTTAATCTTGTGGGGCAACATCCTTTCCATGCTCCCTCCCATGAACATCCAATGGACCACATTGGGAAGTTTGAAGATTTGCCTTTTAGCATTGAAGTCAATGGATTGTTAGAAGACTACCTATTCTGCAAACTCTTCCCATACTCACTTGCTAGAGAAGCAGCTTACTGGTTGAAGCATTTAAAGCCAGGATTTTTGACAACTTGGAAGGATACTAAGACTGCTTTTCTAGATTTCTATTATGATGCTAAGTTAGAAGATTAGAGGAACATGATCGCTCAGTTTACTCAAGGGCCTACTGAGACTTTTAAGGCTGCATGGCTGAGGTTCAAGGCATATAAGAGAGATTGTCCGCATCATGGTTTTAATGAAGTTCAGCTTTTGAGAACTTTCTTCAGTGGAATTGATTGGAGATATCATATTGCTTTGCATGCTGCTAGCAATGGAAACTTCAACACCAGGAAACCAAGAGCTGCGAGTAAGTTGATTGAGAACTTGGCGTCTAGTAATAGTACGAAGAATGCAGGCTTTGAGAAGAAGAAACAAGCATCTGGTTTGGATAATGATCAGATTGCTGAAGTAAAGGCTAAGCTAGATACGATACACAATCTTCTGGTGAACAAGAAATCGGTTCACTTTGCTTAAGAGGTTGAGATTTTTGAACTAGAAAAAGATTGCATTGAAGAGGATGTGAACTATTTGAACTATGTGAATGGTTCTGGATTTAATGGTTAGTGGTTTGATAACTCTCAAGATAACTTCAGGAACTATAGTGAGAATGCTCAGCAGAATAACTATGAAGGTAATCAGAACACTTATGGGTTTACTCCTAAGACTGATACTTAGAATACTCAGTGGAACAACAACAACTTTACGAGTAACTATGAGAGTTCTTACTATCAGACTCCACCTCCTAAGACTCTAGAGAGTGAGATGAAGTCTATGTTGGAACAAATTCTAGAAGATCAGCAGAAGATCACCATGGACTTCAATGGGAAGATTGATAATCTTTACACCGACTTGAATGGGAAGATTGAAGCTTTGAGTACTCATGTCAATAAGCTGAATGTTCAGGTTGCACAGAATGTTGGATCTGTTAAAAGACAAGAGGGATTCCTTTTTGGAAGAACTGAGAACAACCTCAAACATGCCTGTAATGCCGTTTTGGTGAAAAGTGGAGATGAATTCGTGGAGAGTGATAAGGATTTTGAGGTTGCAGAGCTAGTGTCAATCGACACCAACAGTTGGTGTCACTCGACACCATTGGAAATTCTTGAAAAATTAAATCAAGACGGACATAAATCAACCGAGCTTGACATCAACGAGTTAACACCAGAGGTCAGGGTCGATCAACACCCTTCACGAGCAGCACCAATTCATCTTGAAACTCCACCACCTGTTGAGGAAAAAGTCTATAAGCTTAAGGTACCTTTTCCTAAGCCTAGGAAGTCTAAACAAGAGATGGAGGATGACAGATGCAAAGCAATGATGGATAAGGTGATGATTGAGCTACCCTTAGTTGATGCAGTCAAGTTTTCACCTCCACTCAAGAGTTATGTTAAGAGAATGATTACTAATAGTGTGAGTACTGAGGATAGAGCTTTGCTTACTAGAGACATCAGTGTAATTTTCTTGAACAAGATCCCACAAAAGAGGAAAAGAAAGCAGAAGGAAGTAATTGTCTCTGAACAAGTTAGCGCTACTATTATAGAGAAGCTACCTGATCCAGAAACTTTTATGCTTGATTACTCCATCTCCACATGAATATTTTCTCAGTCTCTTTGTGATCTTGGCTTAAGTATCAACTTGATACCTCACTCTATTGCTGTTAGACTTGGGATGATTGCTTTCAAGCCAACAAGGATAATTCTTATCTTGGCTGATCGATCCAAGAGGACTCCAGAAGGTGTTTTAGAAGATGTTCATATAAAAATTAGAAATTTCTTGATTTCCACAGACTTTATGGTGTTGAAATATGAAGAAGAACCTACGAATCCTCTCATTCTAGGAAGACCTTTCTTGGCTACTGTTGGTGCCATTATTGATGTAAGGGGAAGCATGATAGGTTTAAATGTGGGTGATCAGGTTGTGAACTTTGACATGGACAAGCTGAAAAAAACACCCACCATTGATGGTTAGAAATTTTCTGTAGAAATCTCCATAGACATTACTGCTGGGTATGTCAAGGAGATAGGCCTTAATGAGCAAGTGAACAAGCAAGCTTATGAGTTTGAGGGTTGGAGTGGTAGTCATTTTTTCCAGACTAGGCTCCAAGACGAGGTTCTACTCACTAATAGGTTGCTAGAGGATAATATTTTTATGATGGAAAAAAGGATTGTGGAGCTGAATTACAGAAAAGTGCAGATATCTGAGCTGCGGGTTGGTGTCGGTCGACACCCTTTGCGGGTTGGTCTTGATTTGTAAGTAACAGTGGTTTTTGAGATGGTCTCAATGCTGTAAGTCTTAGAGCTATTGTCAAGCAGAAAGCTCCACATCCCACAAAAGAAGACTTAATCAAGCTTTGTGCCATATGAGCCTTAACCTTCGTCTACTACCAAAATGTGGCCGACTACTACGTAACCACTTTTCAAAGCTCTTGCATTTAGAAATATTATTAAAACCGCGTACATTCCAACAAAAAGTGTATACTATCATTAATGATGATTTTTAGACAAGGGGCTCTTACCCTTGGAATTTTGCTCAAAGCATCTCTATTTTTTAGAATTGACTTAAGTAAAGATCTCCTTTGGCTCATCCATTGAATCTTCATCTGAACTGGTTGGAGAATCTGCAGTCGAGCCATCGTAAGAGGAGTCTGTCCCTGACGAAGAAGAGACAAACCACTAGCTGATGCCACGGCTTTTTCATTCCCTTTGCCTTGCACGGTCTTAACCTGATTCTCTGCCTACTTACAAAGAGAATTCAAACCAATATCCAGAACGAGGCCACCATCTGTATGAATTGAGAACTTCTTTTTATCCTTAGATCGGCGGAGTTTCTTTGAGGTGGAGGCCAAGTTATCAAGAGGAGCAAAAGGAATGGTAATACTTCATTATTCCTCCCTTTCGAGTTAGTCACATTCCTTGGACCTGTTTTAATACTTTTCTTTGTTTGAGGGCAAGAGATTGTGTCATGAGCAGTTAATTTTCAAGCTAAGCAGCTAACAAGAAGTACGGGACAACACTTAATCGAGTGTCCAAGCTCTTGGCAATGAGAGCATAGCAGCGGGAGCCAATGACAAAAAACTCGAATCCCGTGAATTTTGACTGTGTCAGATTAAACATTTACTGACTCAAGAATATTCTTCCTTGGATTAACAATTGTAAACACCTTTGCCACTTCAAGGTTCGTCATGTTTATGGTGGAAGGGTGACAGAACTTCAGAATGTATTCCAGACCCTCTTCTAAAATATATTGCAAAGGAACGTTCCGAAATTCGAGCCACACCGGGACCTGAGTAAGCTCTAGCATCACTGGAGTGAGTCCTAGCTTCCAAGCGGCCACAAACATCGCTTGATCCTCGATATGCCACATCTCCTGGTTGATTACTCTCTGACGTGTAGTAGCATGAGGTTTGAGAATGGCATGAAGCGTCCTTGGAGAAAAAGATGTCCTTCAGTCTGTTACTCCATATTCGATTAAGAATGTCATGAAGCGTCCCCTGGGGGGAGGGTTTCCATGGAATTGACGGATAAGAAACTATCCCAGCGCTTGAGGTTTCTTGTGATAACCGCATATGAGATTTTGACACAGATTTCTCCAGATTCCAAGACAAAAAGAGTGCCTTTTCTCGTCATCGAAGCTGAGTGACCTCTTACATAATCACTCTAGAGGGGTTTGTCGGCTGAGGCTTTAGGAACGGCTGCAGGCGAAGAAGAATCCACGATGGGAATCAAAGTTCCAATAGCAGAGAGACACGAATCTGAGGCAGATCTGGCTTTATCGGCATGAGGAATAGACTCAGAGTCTCTAGTGTTTTTAACTGAATTTGTAGAAGACTCTGTAGAGTTAGCAGAAGCAGGTGAAGTTGTAACCGGAGAAATATTTGGGTTTGCGGCCGGAGACACCAAAACCGCTGTAATAGAGCCAGCCTCACGAGCTTCGTCGGAGGGTGGAAGATTAGTGGACTTAGAGTAAACTACTATATCAGCGGTAGCAGCAATAGTGGCCGGAGGAAAATTTTCATCTTCTTAGACGGCATCAGAAAAGGGACACGCTGCCGGATTTACTGTTTGAGAGAAGAGAGAAGGATTTACAGCTTTAATGAAGTCATCCTCATTCATCAGTTTGCGATCTGATGCCTCTTTAGGATCCATAGTCCATAGTATGTTGTGAGTAGTTCCATCCAGCCAGTTTTTATCCCTACCAACTCTCTCACTCGTGGCTGAGACCCATCGGCACCTACTTTTGGGAAGGCTGATTTCTTAGCTATGTTACATTTGTTGAAAAATCAAATAAACAAGTACCTAGAGGTATTGAGACAAGCATAAATATTGTAATGGACATGCGAGAGGCGAATTAGAAGCATGGCTCGAATAACACATCCTTCTTAGAGAAAACCTGATACATGTACACATGATAGCTGAGAACTTTGAAAAAATTTATTCTCCACTCCACTACACACTTGAATATATCATGTCAAGAATGAGAGTACGCACAGCTATTAACATCATCAAGGATGCAGATATATATATGTTGACATTCTAACCTCATTCACTTCTTTGAGGTCAGTTTCATCTCTTTACTCTCTCTTGTGCTCTGTTTCTAATCTCTGTTTTAACATAAGCGCAAAGAGAACATTGATCTCTCTTTACTCCTTTACATCTCAGTTTTGGTTTTCTCCATTGATACTTTCTTATATGTCTTTTCCATTATAACACATACACACTTATACTACTTCTACTTCACACACACACTTGCACCATGTCTTAGACCATACCTCTAGACATCATTATCCTAAGACTTACATCAGCCACTTTACTAAGTTGGAACACCAACTCCTTAATTCACTCTTACACAACCCCTCTACTTTGGTACTTGATATACTCTTAGACTAATACATCACTCTTTCTTGTTTGGGCCTAACTTAACTAATAGCCCAATACTAACATTATTACAAAACAACAAGCCCAACTTCTTCTTCCTTATTGACTTGTTCTCTTTATTGTTGACTCTTCTTCCTCCTTTAGTCACGACAACTTTTTTTTTTTGAATTGAATGTTAAATTTATTCAACCCGAAAATTGTTTTTACATCAGAGTGCTACTATTTTTGAAAGTTTGAAACTGCAACAACAAGATATTAGAATTTAGAAATATTGATTTTCATCTTGTGGCTAACCACGTTTTCATCCCTTTTCATATTGCTGATCACTAACATCGGATATCGAAGATAATCTGTTACGAACTTACATATCTATTGTTTGGACGATTTAAGTTGGCGTTTGTGGAACGTCGCCATGCCGCCTGTTGTTTCTTTCTCTCCAGATTGTATGTAAACACTACAAGAAAACATGCCAATAACGACGAACATTTACGTCGCCATATAATCGTTGTAAATTAACAAGGCTATTATGACGCATTTACGACTCCAAATACCATCGTCGTAAGCACGTCGTATAATTACGACGAAAATATATGTCGTAAACTGGACTTATATTTACGACAATTTAGCAACGTGTTTACGACGACGTGGAGTTTCGTCGTAAACTAGTCGCACAGTAACGACCCCTTTACGATGACGTATAGATTCGTCATACATTTGTCATAATTTACTGACTCGTTTATGATGAAGTGTATTAACGACCGAATAACAACGAAAATTGAATTGTTAGGTGAACACGTGTATTAAATGTTCACCAAAAAATTTGGTGATTGAGTATATTCGTCGTTAACGCGTCGTTACTATGATGTTATAGCGTTACAATATATAATCGTCGGAAATTCGTCGTAACTCAACTAGTTCAAAAATTTCCTATAAATACCACATTTTGGCAACTAATGAATTTGATATAATTATGGATGATGAAGGATCTTATGAGAGACATGTACGGATGGTTAATGGTGTTGCTGAGCCAGAAGATCCTACTTTCAACGATGTCCCTGGAAAACTACAATTGAATACCTAACACAAAAAGGTAATGTGAAATGTAATTATTAGTATACAATAATTATTTTAAGATTGCTTAATTGAAAATTAAATATATTTTATTTATTATATTTTAAATATAGATAGACATACAGGTGGGTGGACCGTAGTAAAAGAGTTACATCAGATAACACCACAATGGCGTCACGTACCTTTTGTGGTAGCAGTGATTCATAAAATGGTTCCTAATGGATTGGGGGATGCGATGGTCATAATGAATGTAAAATGTATATATAAGTTTTATAAAAGATGTTCTTAACTAATTAGATATTTTGCAATCGATAACTTTACTTTTTAATTCTTGTAGGATCCGACAGTTACTGTACAAGGGAGCATTCATAGGTACGCCATATCTGATAACAAATATGGGGTGCATATAAAAGAGGGTTCAGTGTTGCTTCTAAAGGAGGTTGTAGTTGTTAAGTTTAAACGGGTGACAACATATCTTAACATTGCTCTTAAGAACATAACCAATGTAAGTTACAATTTTAATATAAAAGGTAGTGTATTAAGTTCTATCATTACCGATAGTAATGTATATAACACAGAAACTTGTTAATTTAGCAGGTTATATCTAAAGAAAACATGGCTACATCGTTCATACAAGAAAGTGGTCCCAGTGGTGTTAATCGAAATCCAAACAATTGGTTATACCCTGAAGATAACGAAGGGTCGGATGATGATAAAGAAATAGAGTAGTACATTACGTCATCAATAAAAAAAAACTAAAATTAATAACTATGTATTTATGTTTAATATACTTGTAGTATATTTGTAAGACGTTTTTAAGCTACATGTACTATATATAGATGGTACTGTTTATGTAGATGTTTATGTTAAACTATCGTATAATTTTAATAATTATCATATGTTTAATATCATTGCATTTGTAATGGACATATTCTTATATACATGGTTTTGGTTGTATAAAAAATAGTTCATGTTCATTAGATTTTTAAATTAGTCTAAGTTACATATATACGTCGTAAACTAGTCGTTAAGTTGCGACAAGTTACGACGACGCATAGATTCGTCGTATACTAGTCGTTACGTTGCGACTAGTTTACGACGACGCATAGATTCGTCGTAAACTGGTCGTAATGTATCGAGTAGTTTACGGCATACTCTATTAACGATCCAATAACAACGAACATTGAATTGTTAGGTGAGCACGTGTGTTTTATGTTCACTAGAAATTTTACGACTGAGTATAATCGTCGTTAACTCGTTGGTAATATGACGTTAAAGCGTTCCAATATTAAATCGTTGTAAATTTCTGGTTTCGATTCTACTTAACTAGTTCAAAAATTTCCTATATATACCACATTCTCCTATTCTCAATATCAAACACAATAATCCTTTATAAGGCAAATTTTTATTCCTAAAACACCAAAAAAAAATGTCTTCCGTCGGTGATATTCGGAACCAACAAAGATGGATGTATATGCATAAAGATTTCAAAGGAAACGTAACAAAGGAGTTTCTCGATGGGCTGGAAATCTTCATGTACCAGGCGGGCAATACACCACTCACTCTAGAAACCGGTAAAATGTTTTGTCCTTGTCAGAAATGCAAAAATTCAAGTTCAAGATTTGCTCGTACTGAGAATGTGTGGAATCATTTATTAAATAGAGGATTTACGCCAAACTATTATATTGGGTTTCACCATGGTAAGGGTTATGGTGGAAATGAAGCAAGCAGTAATAGTAATGTTGAAGTTGTGAGTTTGGATGAACCTAATAATTTGCATTACTATGATCATTATCATCATGTAGATCGGGGAGATCTAGAACATGATAGGGTACATGACATGGTTACAGATGCATTTCATGAAACAACTTCTTCATTTACTGATAATACAGTTGATGAACCTAACTTAGATGCAAAACGGTTCTATGAAATGTTAGATACTGCAAATCAGCCAATCTACGAGGGATGTAGAGAAGGTATGTCGAAATTATCATTAGCAGCTAGGATGATGAGCATTAAGACAGATCATAATTTATCTGAAGTTTGTATGGATACATGAGCAGAATTGTTCAAAGAATATTTGGCAGAAGATAACTTGTCTGCTGAATCTTATTATGAGATTAAAAAACTTGTTTTTAGTCTAGGGTTACCTTCTGAGATGATAGATGTGTGCATTGACAATTGCATGATCTATTGGAAAGATGATGATCAGTTACAGGAATGTCAATTTTGTAAGAAACCAAGATATAAGCCGCAAGGTACTGGAAGGAATAAGGTACCGTACCAACGGATGTAGTACCTAACAATTACAAAGAGATTGAAAAGATTGTCTCAATCTGAAAGGACAGAAGCAGCAATGAGATGGCATGCAGAACATTTGCAGATGGAAGGGGAGATCCGTCAGATGCAAAAGCATAGAAGCATTTCAATATGGTACACCTAAATTTTGCTAGAAATGTTTGGAATGTTTATCTTGGATTATGCACCAACGGATTTAGTCCATTGGAATGTCTGGTAGACAAAATTATTTGTGGCCAATAATCGTCACACCTTACAACCTTCCCCCAGGGATGTGCATGGAAAAAAGAATTCCTATTTATGAGGATATTAGTTCCTGGACCCAAACATCCAAAGCGGTCACTAGATGTTTTTCTTCAGCCTCTTATACATGAGTTGAAGGAGTTATGGTATACAGGGGTTCGAACCTACGATTGTTCGGTAAAAAAGAATTTTAATATGAAAGATGTGCTTCTGTGGACAATAAGTGACTTTTCTGCATACGGGATGCTATCAGATTGGACAACGCATGGAAGATTATCTTTTCCGTATTGCCTCGGAAGGACAGATGCATTTCAACTGAAATACGGAAGGAAATCAAGTTGGTTTGATTGTCATCATCGATTTCTGCCGATGAGCCATCCTTATCGAAGAAACAAGACGTTGTTCAGGAAGAAAGTAAGTATACGAGCCCTCCCACCGTGTATTTGTCAGGAGAACAAATAAAAGTGCAAATTGATCATTATGGTGGTCAGAAAACAGTTAGACGTGGAGGTAATTGGCATGTTCCAGGTAATATGCCCGACGGATATGGCGAGCATCATCACTGGCACAAAAAAAACATATTTTGGGAACTTCCATATTGGAAGGATCTTCTGCTGCGACACAATCTGGATGTGATGCATATCAAGAAAATGTTTTTTGATAACATCATGCATACAATATTAAATGTGGCAGGAAAGACAAAAGATAGCAGAAACTCAAGATTGGACTTACCTGCTACTTGTTCCAGAAGTGAGTTGCACATTACAAGCAACGGGCAAATACCTGTTCCTATCTTTAGGTTGTCGTCAAATGCAAAAGCTGCATTGTTTAAATGGGTGAAAGAAGACGTGAAGTTTCCCGATGGGTATGTTTCCAACTTCTCTAAATGTGTTGAAGATGGGCAGAAGTTTTCAGGGATAAAGAGTCATGATTGTCATGTGTTTATGCAAAGACTACATCCATTCGCACTTACTGGGCTACTTCCACATAATGTAAATGAAGCACTTGCAGGTACGTATATACATCCAATATATATATATATATATATATTAAGATAAGTGATTTATAATTTACATTCATTTAATTATTTTATTGTTCTTACACGTATTGGAGCTTTTTTTCGGGATCTTAGTATACGGACGTTGACCGAAGAAGGCATTCAACAACTTGATGCAAATATTCCAATCTTATTGTGCAACTTGGAGAAGATATTTCCTCCATCATTTTTTGATGTTATGGAACATCTTCCAGTCGATGGATATATCCATTTGAGCGTTTCATGAAACACTTGAAAGAAAAAGCCAAAAAATGGCAAAAGTAGAAGGCTCAATTGTGGCGGAGAGTTTAATCGCAGAAACATCTAACTTTTCATCGTACTATTTTGCATTAAAAGTTCGTACGCGGAAAAGAAAACTCCGACGATATGACGATGGTGGTGTGGCACCAACATATGTAGATGCCGGTGTTCCAGACATTTTCTCACAAATTGGTCGACTTGCTGGAATGCATAAAAAAGTTTGGTGGTCAAGTACCGATGATCGTCATAATGTACACACTTATATCCTCCTAAATTGTGAGGAAATGCACTCCTTTGAAAGGTAATTAATATATATTCTTTAACTAAATATTTAACTTATTTCAAAAATATATATACAAATATCTTATATTATTTATATATATTTCAGCTTATTTGTAACTCAAGTACAAGAAGCCATCGAGCAAATATCAAATGATGAAATTAACAAACGAAAAGATCAACACTTTGTGACGTGGTTGAAAGCACAAGTATGTTTATTTATAAATTAACAATTTATAAATTATTTCTGGTTTTAATTATTATAAATTAATGATGTTTACTTTTATATAATTTTTAATTTAGGTTGATTATGACAATCTTTTTTA
Source organism: Cardamine occulta (assembly GCA_028015245.1). Lineage (NCBI taxonomy): Eukaryota > Viridiplantae > Streptophyta > Magnoliopsida > Brassicales > Brassicaceae > Cardamine > Cardamine occulta. The sequence goes on from CM051371.1 coordinate 4,777,434, forward strand.
TCCACCATGGTTTCATGACTTACTTCAAGGTCCAAGCGCAAAGTATTTCACGCGAGGATATGCATTTCATGCTTACGAGTATGATAAAAGGCGAGCAACTTGCAACTATGGAGTATGTGTCAAAGGGGAATCAGACTTTTATGGAATCTTGCAAGAAATAATTGAAGTGGAATTCACTGGATTAGTGAACATGAAATGTGTTTTGTTTAAGAGTGATTGGTTCGATCCTCAAGTAGGCACAGGTGTTCGTTACAACAAATTTGGAGTTGTTGATGTCAATGCCGGACGACGATACAACAAGTTTGAGCCTTTCATCTTAGCATCACAAGCGGAACAAGTTAGCTTCATTCCATATCCGCGAGTTAAAACGTCTGGAATCAGTTGGTTATCAGCTATTACAGTGATGCCTAGAGGTCGAATTATAGGAGATGAAGCACCACCAGTGCAACAAAAATCTGCTTGTATTGATATACCAACATTATCATATCAGACAACAGATAACTTTCTACTAATTGATCCAGAAGAAGCTGAATTTGAAGATCTTCCTTATGATACAGAGAGTGGAAACGAGAATGACGAGTTCCAAGAAAGTGAGGATCAAAGCGAAGATTCTAATGAAGCATCCGATAATGAATCAGTATAATTAAATATATATCAATTCGTGTGTCTATTTTGTAATAAACCTTTAAGTTATTTATATGTTTGCATGTTGTAACTCTCATTGAATTGCTTTGAGAAAACTTATGGGTTTGTTGAACTGATCGGAAATGGAGAATGGATCACCGTACTCTCGGAGAAGCAGACACTTCTTCCACCCTCTTCTTACCGGTTTCCAGACTCACCTCGTACACAATCTCTCTGTCTATGTCTCTCTCTTAATCTCTTTGAACATATATAGTCTCATGGTTCTATTTGTCTGTTAATAGGACATTTCAACGTTGCAGAAAATTCATCCTTAATCTTGTAATCTAATATCTATCATGGTTAAAAGGGTTTAGGCTTATAAGAGTTTTAATGTTTAGATGTTTTAAACTCTATGTATCATATAAGTTTACAACGGATTTACAACACGTCGTCGTAAATCCGTGGTCATGTTACGACCGATTTAAGACGATTCGTCGTACTGACGTGGTAATGTTACGACTGAGTTACAATGATTTATGGTTAAAGCATGCCACGTGTAAATCATGCAACTTTCATGCTTTACGACTCCTTTACGATGGGACATCGTAAAGCCGTGGTAATGTTACAACGGGTTTACGACGATGATTGTTACGACTGGTTTACGATGATTCGTCGTAATGATGTCATAACATTACGACGCGTTTACGACGGCCACAAAATTTATATATACGAGCGACGCCACCCCTTCCGGGTCGTTCATTTCACTCTAAATTCTCTCTCTCTCTAAAAGGTAAAATTTTTTTTTTTTTTTTAAATTATTTTAGATGTTAGGATTAGATTTTAGAAATAAGTATGGAATTAATAAAATTGCTAGATTGTTGAAATAAGTTAGGATTTTAAAAAATTGCTAGTATTCAAATGTTTAGGATATATTAATAAATTTCTTAGTATTAATTTGTTTTATATTTTGTTTTGAATGTTAATTAATGCAGATGGTTCGGAAATCACGTCAGCACTATGGTGATCTATTTCTACGAGGAGATCATCCTGGACATGGATCGAGTTCTGATAGACCCTCCTCTTCTTCTGCAGCCGATACGGTTCCTGAGTCAGTGGCCGATACCGCAGAACCTCCACCACCACAACCACCTCCATCCCCACCAGTTGCACCTGCAGGAGCTCTTCATCCAGACTTATTAGTACCGCCAGATGCTCCGTATGCTTGTTTTACTGTGGAGGATCTTCTCGTCCAGCCCGGACAAGAAGGGTTGCAGCGGTTGGATCCCAACCGTCCTCAGGGAACTTTCTGGTATGTAATTATTATACTTTTTTTTATTTTAAACAGATATATTACATATATATTTTAAAAATAATTAATTTTATTTTTAAACATTTTTATAGATTTGGTGTGGATAACAAGGTGGGACGTAGCGTTTCGGAGACAATCAAGGGTTACTTCTCCGAACCACATCCAAATTGGTCCCAAACACCGGATCACGTCAAGAAGACGTGGTTTAAATGTTTTGCGGTATGTTTTTTAAAATTTTTTAAATATTTTTATTTGTGTTTTATATTTAATATATTACTAATTAATTTATTATTTTCATTTTTGCAGCAAAAATGGAATTGGGAGCCAGCCATCAATGAGCATGTCAAAGAGGAATTCTACAAAAAGGCGATGAGGCGACTTGCCAACACCGTCTCTGATGGCAGACCCATTTTCCTCACTCAAGCCGTGTGGGATGGTCTTATTCATTATTGGCGTGATCCGAATTCAGTCCGAGTTCAACCTCTCGACTTACAGTTGATGAGGATGGATATTTGCCTACGCCTCATACTGCTGGACAGATACCCTTTGCGGGTGTCCGTTTGAAGATGGTAAGTATATATTTATCTAGTTTATCAAAAATTTAATTATGATATCTTAACTCCTATTTTATGTATTTTTTAGGCTGAAGAACAAGGGGGAAAACTTCCGTCCCTTTCATCGTTGTTCGAGCGGACCCACAAGAAGAAGAGTGGAGTTTTTGTAGATGCCAGATCTCAGCGAATCTACGATGAGACCACCACTAGGATTGAGGAGCGTCAGACCCAGCTTTCTCAGGAAAGCGAAGATGGTACTCCCGTGGCATTGAGTATATTGGATCAAGACAAGATCTTCGAATCGGTATTTATTATATAATTTATTTTTTTCCATTTACTTAATAATTTTATTTATAATTATAATATTTTGTTTTTTTAGGTTGCTCCAAAGAAAAAATGACGGATATTGGGCATGAGATCGGTTCAAGATGTACCGATTGCCACATCTTCTCATAGGCGCAACCTGAATGATGATCCCGTACATCTCCGACAATCTTTAAAGGATCTCCAAGAAAAATGGACCGCAAGCTTCAAGGAATGGATAGCTTATTTGACATTTTGGCGGAAGGCAATCCGGAAATGCAACGAGCTTTGGAAGCAAAAAGTGCGGCGGATCGAGCTAAGGAGTTGGGGCAATCATCGGGCCAACCACAAGACCAAACCGACTTGGATCGGAGAGCCGGAGAAGCCGCTCATGCGAACTTGTTTGCGGATATAGATTTCAAGATTAGTAGATTTTAAGATTTTAATTTCATGTTTTTTTTGTATAAACTTTTAAATTATGTTTTATGTATACTTTTTTCGTATTTAATTTTTTTAATAGTTAAAACAATATTAATTCGAATTATTATTTTATAAAAAAAATTAAAATTTTTTTTACTATTTATTATATAAATTAATATTAATTCGAATTATTATTTTAATTTAATAATTATATTAAAATTATTTATTTCTAAATTTAATAACTTACGGCTCCTTTACGACGAATCGTCGTAATGACGTCGTAGCATTATGACTAATTAACAATCATTATACTCTTAAGTGTAACGACGAGTTTACGACGGCTTGAACTTTAACAACGCATCTACGACGTTATTTTTTACGTCGAGGTTACGACGAATTCAATGATCGTCCTAAACTTGTCGTAAAGCATAACGACCAATACGGTAGTTGTTAAAGCCTCGTAAACCTTAACGACGATTTTACGACGATGTATACAGTTACGACGAATCGACGAATCTACGACAGCATGTAGTACGTCGAGTTTACGACGAATAATGTGCCTTGTTCATAAGACGACGAGTTTATGATGATTTATCTATTACGACTAACCGATAACGACGATTACGTTTTTCTCGTAAACTCATCGTTCGGCTTCTTTTACGACGAATTAACAACGATATGTTCGATTGTAAACCTCATGTTTTCTTGTAGTGAAAGTAGCTTGAAATTCATAGTGCAAAAGAAAGAAATTAACCTTATCAAGAGAAGTATCCACCAACAACTTCATGATTTGGTCCCATTGTTTTGTATATCTGGCCCGGAGCAGTTTCCTGACTAGTGTTGTCCATATCTGCTCCGAGAAACTACATGAAAAATAGAGGTGGTTTCGAGTTTCCAAGATATTGTTGCACAGTACACACGAACCATTTGCAATTGTACTCCACTGTAGCATTCGATCTCCAGTTGATAATCGATTTTTTATAGCCAGCCATGTATGGAACACAAATTTTGGTGTTGTGTGGGCGAACCATATTCCTTTCCACCACTCTTTTGTTGAGCTTGCCTCTCACACTAGGTTCCAGATTTTCAGGTCACGACAACTTCTTCTTCTCTTCTTCCATGCTTGGCTTCTTCTCTGCTCTTCATCTGAAGCTTCTACTTTTCTTATTGCAGATTTAATGGAGGACTCAATTCTCAACAATATATATAGTAATTTGTTTACCCAAACACATCTTGATGTACATCATTAGCATTATATCTTGTATACCCAAGGCCAGTGTAGTTTGGGTTTTAGTCCCAGACCTAAACCCGAAAAAATGACAAATGACTTTGTCTCTGTCTAGCAAATCACAACCAATATATAGAGATCCTTTAGAGAGTATATCATACCTAGATCTGATTATAAGATTAACTTCAAACAAACGAAGGAATCATTTATACTAACATCAAACCATCATATAAAAGCTTCAGAAGGAATGTAAAAAGTCAACAAACCATTAGGAGATGCTTTAATACCAAATCAAGAATAATCCCAAACATGATCAACTACAACTAAATGACCATAGTTACAAGAGAAGACTACGAATGCCAATATCCAACACAACAGCTGCACAGAATTTTTGATATCATACTATTACAACAACAACAACAACATGCAAAAAAATCCCAAGTAACTTTCCTGATTCTTCCAAGACATGGTATGCAATTTCACAAGTCCTAAGCAAAATCTTTGCTCCACAGACATTTCTCCTAAATGTCCTTGCGAACACCCGTTCCTGGAGGCCAATTATATTAGACAAATCATATGATATAATTAAATGATATATAATCTTCCCTATAATCCAAGTAAGCTGGATCACATAATTTAAATAATAATAATTGAGAATTAAACTTTCCAAGCCAAATAGCTGATCTCTGAACTGATATAAACACAAGTAATTTTAAGAAGAAACACCAACTTTTTTTTTACAGTGAAGAGATTGCAGAACTTTTAGGGACACAACAAACATGATGATCACCGACAAAAATTGTTGAGGGTTATACAGTACTGTCTCACAAGAAATTTATACCACAGAAGCAACGTTAAGATAAGCAAAAAAAAAATCAATTTGTACAAAATTGATTACACGCAACGTTTTGACCGAATGGTAGTTGGCTAGTTGCTGTAACAAAGAACAAATTATTATTATTAGCTTTTTTTTTTCTAATAAAAACGAACTGAAACGGCGTCGTTCAGTTCAAAACTTATAGGAAGTTGCATATAAAAGCCGTAATCTAACATTTTCCTTAAGGGTTTATTTTTTCATTTTTTTTAAAAGGTTAACCTAGTTATCCTCGTTGAATGACGACGATGTCCAATCTTCTAAGAGATTTGACGGAGGAGGTGCTCTGTAGAGTTCCGTTTATATCTCTGAGGACAGTCCGAGCTACTTGCAAAAAGTGGAACACTTTATCCAAAGATCTGAGCTTTGTGAAGAAGCACGTTGCTTGTCAAGCAAAGTCAGCTGCAGCAGTAGCAAGCGTATAAAAGTTTATGGTAGTGGTGATGATGGATTATAGGGTTTATTTGATGAGCATCCATCTTCATAACGAGGACGTTGAATCATGTATAAAGCCTCAAGGTAAGATTATTTGCCTAGACGATGAAGTCGATGATATATCTCAAGTCTTTCACTGTGATGGTTTATTGTTATGCATCACGAAATACAACGTTAGACTCACGGTTTGGAACCCGTATAGGGGGCTAATCCGGCAGATCGAGCCAACAAATAATTTCCACATACTGGAGAGTTATTCTTATGCTCTCGGATACGAAAAAAGCAGCAAATCCTACAAAATCTTGATGTTTGTTGATTTTGTCTATCCCGAGATGGTTGAGTTCAAATTCTACGACTTTAACTGTAACATCCGTAATCCATTAATTGGGTTTTAATTGGACAATTTAAAAGTTTGGATTGGAATTGACTAAATCAATTGTTACTGTTGGGTTAATTTGATAAAATCAGAAATTTTGGCGCTGCTTTGAAAAGATCAGAAAGTTGAAGGATTTAAGTGAAATTTTAGAAAACAAAATCCTAACTCGTTAAACCTCAACGCCTCCATTAGAAAGTGGGAACTCAGCTTGTGTGGCTGGCGTGTGAGACAAGAGAAGATAGCAGAGCTGAGTTGTGGAGTGTCGTGAGAGCAAGGGAGAAGAGCTTGCCAAGAGAGGGAGCTGAGCGGTGTGTGGTTGTCACGTGAGTTTGGCTGTGGTTTGCTTAACGTGATAAGAGGAGGCTGCCGTCACGGTGGTGTTGATCTCGTAGTTGGATCAATCGTCGCTTAGCTTCGTCGTCGGCGGTGGAGGTATGAGTCTCTTCTTCTTAGTGGTTTTATAATTGTTGGTTTGGTTGGTCGGATCCGTTTGTGTCAAGTTTTGGTGGTGACGTGACGGAGGTTGGTGATCGGCGTTGGTTCGCGGGAGTCACGGCGGTGACGTGATGATGGTCGGTGATGTCGTGACTGTGTTAAGTCGTGAGTTGTGGGTTGTTCGGCGATGATCGTTGTCGTGGTGAGTTGGAGATGGTGACTTTGAGCGGTGGTGTCACGGCGTTGGTGGATGTCATGAGTGTCGCAGAGCTGTGTGGAGAAGAAGACTCCATCGATGGAGTTGTCTTGTAGTTGAAGCTTTAATATTTAATTAATTTATTTTAGTATTTTAGTATTTAATAATTAAATATTATTTTAATAAATAAAATTATTATTATTAGGTTGTGTGTTCGGGAAATCTAGGGTGTAGACATCCCAAAAAAAGTTCCGGAAGTTGCAGAAAAATTGTGTCGGAAAGTTCTACTTCTGGCTAAAGTGAGTGCAGTATCGTGGTTGGATATTTTTACGGAGATTTTTCCGGGATAATTACGTGTTAGGATTTATTTTTTGTGATTTTTTCGTGATTTTCCGTTGAATTAATTGTTGAGAATCAATTGTTTTAATCACGTTTTGGTAGTTTAAAATGTCGTTCATTGATTTTTATTCATTATTTTGGGGTGAATTAATTTTTATCAAGTTGTTGTTTTGCTGTTTGTCGAGTCCGGGGTATTTTTGTAATTTTGTCCTAATTTTGTAAACGGGTTGATCGCCTCCTCAGTATTTATTAAATATTGAGTGTGTCTATTCATAATGGCACAGGTAAGGGAAAGGATAAAACTAGCTGAAACTCGTGGAATTGCGGTGACGGTTCAAGATGACATACCGGGAGGGTGTTTTATTTATTTAATTATCGCTGTTATTGTTGGTTGTTTCTGTAAACCGTTAGGTTATTAGTTGGTTCAAATTTATTGGTTTATAACAAATCATTATCGCTGAACTGTTAATTGTTTTCGTCTGCTGGGAGTGGATAATAATTATGGGGTTATTATTAGTATTAAAAAAAAAATGGGTCGGGGCGTTTCATTAACTCTGATTCATGGAGGGTTCTTGATGTCACTCCTCAAGATTGGACTATATCAGAAATTAACCTTGGCATGTCTCTCAAGGGAAATACGTATTGGTTTGCCTCAGAGAAGTATTCAGAAACAAGTGAAACATATGATGATTTCTTAGTTTGATTTGATTTCACAAGTGTGATGTTTGGACCGCGTTTGCCTTTGCCTTTGCCCGTATATGAGTATCCATATAATGTGAGTCTATCTATTGTTAGAGAAGAGCAGCTTGCACTTTTATATCAGCCCTGGGATGATACATCACATATAGAGATCTGGATTACCACTAAGATTGAGCCCAACACAGTGTCGTGGAACAGCAAGGTGTTCTTAACAGCGAATATTCAACAACTCATTCATCCTCAGTTTCAGATACAAATGCGAGTTACTTTATTGATGAGGAGAAGAAAGTCGCAGTGGATTTTGATAAAGGAAAACTTAAAAATTGCTTCAACACTCGCTACAACATAGCTTACATCTTTGGAGTGGATGGATCCTTGAAAGAAGTGGATCTCGGAGAATCTGCAAACAGTATGTGTTATCCTCGTGTGTGCTCTTATGTTCCAAGTGCAGTGCAACTTAATAGTCTATGTCTTGCATATTAATTTACTTTTTTGTTTTCTCTTTTGTCATCTTCTTTGAACAAGATTTTTTTTCTTCAAGAGAAACTAAAATTTGTTCAAACAAAAAAAAAAAACTGTTTTTACATCAAATGCTTCTTCTATTTGAGCTATTTTGAAGAGAAAAAATTAAAAACTTATGGGTTTCTTGAAGAAAACCAGAGTTGAAGAGAAGCATCTAAGTTATAGTCGCCAAGTGAAGATAATCGGTTTCGAATCTGTTTATCAAGCTGTTCGATGAGGAGTAATGGTGAAATTGGGGATTCTCCGTGACGACGTGCATTCCTCTCTCGCCAAAGGCTATGGATTGTAGCTTGAAAAGCATATCTGGTTAGAAACAGAGTGAGCCTATCAAGACTTGAGATGGAGCATGAGGTTCCAATCTGTGTTAAATCGAGTCTTCAATAGACCTTTCACAAGTGATTTCCAAATCTCTGCAGAATAAACACAAGAGAAAAACAGGTGCTGTCTTGATTCCATCGGGTTTCCCCAGAAAATACATGAAGTCTTTGCTCCACCATTCCAATGAGACATTCGATCACTAGTTGTTAACCGATTGTGAATAGATAACCATGCAAACATTGAGAACTTCAGAGTTGAATGCTTGAACCATATGCCCTTAACCCAATTCACAGAGGGAGCTGTTTCATGGATTAAAGACCAGGTGTGCTTTGAACTGAAACAGGTTTTGAATTTATCTACTGCTCGATGCCAAAGAGAAATATCGACTTCATCAGCTACTGACAGTTGCCTTTGAACTTCAAGATTTGTCTCAATTTTCTGTAGAATCTCAGTCCGATGTCTACGTCTTCAATGGATTGTCCAAGCTTATGCCACCAAAGCATTCAACGGGATTCCCAGATCAACAACACCATGCATTCCTAATTTATCATGTAAACATCCCAAATCTGACCAAATATCAAACCAAAAAGAAGTATTTTCCCCACTTTGAACATCCATATTGTGAAAATATCTAGCAAGAGATCTAAATTTAAGTATTTTCCTCCACATCCCAGAGCCCATGTTAGTGTTCTCACAGATAGACCAAAAGTTCTCGTTTCGAACCAAGTAGGTTTGAATCCACTTTACCCACATAGAAGATTGAGAGGAGACTATCGCCATATCAGCTTAAGACAGAATACAGTATTAACCCTTTCAAAGGTCTGAGACCAAGTCCACCTTCCTTCTTTGGTTTACAAACATCTTCCCAAGCCACTTTTGTTTTATTTTTGGATTCATTACTGGACCTGACTGATATATTCCGGTTTTGACACATTCTAACCATGATTTTAAGAGTATTTTAGAGTCTTTTATTTAGTTACATTGCTTCTTTAGAGTCTTTTAGTCCTCGATCAAGTCTTTACAGTTTTTAGATTGTTTTGAGATGAAAACGCGGATTTGGAGATGAAGGATCATGCTGAAATCTCAGAAGTTTGCCATCCGATGAAAGACTTCCCAAAAACCGATTTTAATGTATTTTGGACACGACATATCCACAGGAGTTAGCTTTCATTTGGAGTTGGTTTGAAGTCAATCCAACGGTGCAATCAAACGTTATGGCAATTTTCGTGAAGGCAGTCCAGTCTGGCGAGAAGATGAAGCAGGTGCACACAGACTTTGCGGTGAGATACCAGATCGATCGATCCAAGTCTAGATCGATTGATCCGACCCCAAATAACCAAAATCCAAATTCTGGTTTCTTTTCCTATTTCGGTTTGGTTTCGTCTTATTTCGACCCAAGACGTGTTTTGACCTGTTTATTATATTTTTCAGCCATTGTTTAGGCTATGCTTTACTTTTCATTTAGAATTCTGGCTTTTGGAACCTGTAAGCTTTGGGAGACGAATCTCTGATTCTATATCTCTTGAAAATATTTATGAACCCTTTTGGATTTTTATTTAATTGATCGAGTTTTTCTTCATCTCCTTGTTGCTTTTCTGTTTCTATGGCTGAGTAGTTTTATAGTTAGGTTTAGGGTTTTTAAAAGAATTTATGAATCAATGAATTAGAAATAGATAGGGATTTATCTTAGAATTCTTCATCTATTGTTGATCTTATCGCTGGAACTTGATTAGCTACCTAGTTTTAGATCTTCGGTTGTTTAGCGCACCGAAAGTGTTTGTTTAAAAGCCTGAAAGAACATAGATGAGAAGTGTGTCCTTAGCCAATGGAAGTTGATGGTAAGGCATTCCGTGAACTGATCAAACCTGCTCGTTAATGCTTATTTAGAATTCTAAGTTCAAACGGAAGTTTAGATACTTAGGTTGCTAGATAAAGTAGTTGATACCATGGAAGTGGATTAGTTATACATTCATGTTTGAGTTCGAGAAGATGCTTATTTGTTCCCTGAATAGTTGTCTGATTCATGATCTCTGAATTCCCGAGAACAACCCTTGACCTAACGCTTCTTTAAATTGATATTTACATCGTTTTTAATTGCTATTTCCGTTTCACATCACAAACAACTATCATATCACTGTCTTAGCTTTACTTATTTCTCAAAGAACCGTAGTATAATCTTGGTCCTTGTGGATTTGATTCCATATATACTACTATGATTGTCTGTGCATTTGTAGTCTTTTATTTTGGTTAAAACTCTATGTATCACTGACCAAAGAAAACATGAGCATAATTTTTCAATCTCTTTGATACAAGCATGAGGGAGACGAAAAGCCGATAGCCAAAAATTTGAGACAATCATTAAGACTGAAGCTATGAGCTGGAGCCTTTCTGCCGTCGATAAAAACCTTACAAACCATGAACTAATACGATTCCGAACCGTTTCCAGCAAAGGGAAATAATCAGATGAAATCATCCTCCTAGTAAGCAAGGGAAGTCCCAAATATCTTACCGGAAGTTGTCCCAACGAAAAAGAGAACCGTGAACTAATCTCGTCTCGAACATTATCTGAAACACCCGCAAGGTAAATTGTTGATTTTTCTAAGCTTATTCTCAACCCCGGAATCTTTGCAAATTCTTTGAAAACTTTGACAATCCCTTAAACCAACCTAGCTTTCCCATCTGTGAAAACCATAATATCATCCACAAAGCTTAAATGTGTGAGCCCAATATTCTTGCATTTTGGATGATAACCAGTTTGTCTAGCCATTGCCACTTTATCCATCAACTTTTAAAGTACATTCATGACAATGACGAATAAATATGGAGACAATGAACAACCTTGTCTTAAATCTCTCTTGCTTCGAAAATAACCTGCTAGTTCACCATTCACTTGGACAGAGAAAGAAGCAGTTGTGATACATAACGAAACCCAATGAATATATTGGTCTGGGAAATTCATAGCTTTTAGAGTGTTACACAGAAATGACCTTTGGACAGAATCAAAAGCTTTTGAGATATCAATCTTTATGGCACAGCGGGACGAGATCGAGTCCTTATGATAATCCCTCACCAATGCCGTTGTGAGCAACAAGTTTTCAATTAATAACATGTCTTTAACGAAAGTTGATTGGTTAAGTGAGATGAGCTGGGGGAGAATACCTTTCCACCTGTTAGCAAGAATCTTCGAGATGACTTTATATATCACATTACAGCGATATATTGGCCTGTAATCCTTCATTTCCAGAGCTGATGTCTTTTTTGGAATAAGAGCAAAAATTGTGGAGTTCATACCTTTTGGGAGAAATCCCTTGATGAAAAAAGAATAAACAGAGATGGTGAATTCCTTCCCAATAATTGGCCACACCACTTTATAGAACTCCGAGTTAAAACCATCTGGACCCGGATATTTATTATTTGGCATAGCAAATAATGTATCTTAATTTCTGAGCAAGATTATTACTGAGTCCATCAATGTTTAATTTCTGAGCAAGATTATTACTGAGTCCATCAACGTATCTTAATTTCTCTTTTCTCTTTTCACTGCAACTTGTGGGCATCCAAATGCTCTTTCCTTTGCAGCTAATCGTTTAATAGTTTCAGTCTCTTAGTTAACTTGGAGGGTCTTCAGGTATAGTTCATATTTTTCTTTTTCTATATATTGTTCATTAGACAAAAACTACAGAGATTTTTCTTCTCTTTCTAGAAAGGAACAACTCAATGTTAATTAGCAAGTTATCTGAGATAACTCATAAAAGCTTTCTGGCATCCCAACTGAAACCAGCCAGTTCAAACGAGTCTATGCTTTCCGAGAAAGGGGACTTCTTTCACGAGTTTCTACAGGATGATACTAATAATCTTTGAACTAATGCATAATTAATGAGAACTTGGACAATAACTATGTAATGTAGATAAGCTCATAGTTACTTATCTCTTAACATTTTTTGATCATGGCGTCCAGAGTTCTGAAAATTGTGTGTTCAATATCATAAAAGGGATTGTAGATATTTATTTTATGTTGCTTAATATAATTTTTGTTTTATATGTCGGCAGAACTTAGTGAGTAGATTTTTGTTTTAATCATAAACTTAGTTGACATTTAAATCCTCAATTTTCAAAATACTGATTAAATGCCTAAATTTTCATTGACTTCATGATTAAACTGTTAACTTGTGTTAACTATGTCATTTGAGGCACGGCGTTAAATCGAGAAACGGAGCATGCTAACGGAATTCCATAGAAACTTTTCGGAGATTCAAGGTGAATCCAGTCCGGCTCTGTTAAGCGGGTCACACCCGCAACCCGACCTGCAGCAGATTATATTAATTTTTGACCGCATCATTCCGTAACCCACAACTGTTAAAATAAAAATAATTAACTCGCATCTGCTCCGCTTAAATTTGCGGATACCCGCAGATAACCTGCAAATATTGAAATACTAATAAACAAAATTAATATTTAATAATTTAGTAAAAATAATAATTATTCATAAAATTTGTTATTCAAAACATAAATTCCTAATTTTTTAAGAAAATTAATTTTTTGGATATATATATATATATATATATTTATTATATTTTTAAAATTTAACTGCTAAAATTTATACAATACTAAAAATTGATATTTTATTTTTATTTTTTTAAATGAAGGTACCCAAAAACCCTCTTTACAAAATATAACAACCCCCACCCGTCCTGTTAAAAAATGTTTCAACCCGCATCCGCGATTTGAAAATATTTTTTTTTGATCCGCACACGCCCGCAGCGGGTCTAATGGGGCGGGACCTGCGGGTTATGACTCAAATTGACAGGTAGAAAAAACATCGTTGGATTCAGTTAATCCAAAGCCAGAATTCAATTTGAGAAGATTTTTTACCTCTTGATTATGGTTGGATTTCAATGAAGCGACCGGTAGTAAAAAGAGAAGACGAATGATAAATAGTCGATGGAACAATTGTCAGTTTGATTAAACAGAAGCTGTTAAAAGAAAATGTAATCCTATAAACGCGCTTCATCTCTCGATTTAATGTCGTGTCTAAAATATATTAGTCAACATAAGTTATCCATTTGACCATGAAATTAATGAAAACTTAGTCATTTAAACGTTAATATTTTAAAACTTGGAGATTTAAACGTGCATAATTTGAAAGTTGAGTTTGTTTTTTAATATGAGGGAAACGACGTCTTTTTGATTAAACAGAAGCTACTAACGGAACTTTTAACTCCATTAACATATTCCGTTTCTCGATTTAGTGTCATCTCTCAAATATTTAAGTTAACATAAGTTAACTATTTAATCAAAAGGTCAACGAAAACTTTGGCATTTAAACGGAATTTTCAAAGTTAAGGATTTAAACGTTCACAATTTGAAAAATCAAAGGCTTTTTTTTAACATTTTCCCGTAGATTTTTGACATTTTGATTCTATTTTTTTTTACTTTCTAAAGCAAGGAGAATGTTTTGGGTATGGCCAACTGGCTGTTACACATAAATTTAGTATATACTAGTTGAAATTAGTATATGTGTTTTTTAATGTTTCGTTTTCTTGAAGTCTAAAAAACTTGAAATTTCTTCTTGTTTGGCATTTAAAAAAAAAAGATTTAATTAGGAGGTTCCTCCGGAACTTCGGCCTAAATTAATCTCTTTATGCCTTCTTCTTGTTTGGCATGTTTCGGGTCTAATTATTACAAGGAAAGAAGTTATATATCTATAGATGCATGAACCTTTGACACGACTTATCCAATATCACTTGAAAAAGTTAAGTTAGTATTTTTCTTAGCTTTTGAAAATTCTTCACTATGATATAATAAAAGGGAAAATCTCATAAAAAATCTTCAAAATAACTAGCACTTGCAGTTTAAATCTCCACGGTTTATAGCTCCCACTATAAATCTCCAAAATGAATAATTTATTACTTTAAACCCTCAACATGGTATTTCCATTTACACTGATAATTGAGATCATGGAACAATAAACTCCGTTAAAGGAAGTGTTAACTCCTTCATTTTCTTAACCACATGCTAATTTCTTTTGTTTTTAATAATTCAAATGTGATTTTGATAATTTAAATTATTATATATTAAATATATTTAATTTTTAGTCTTGTTTTTTAATAACTTAATGGGATCAACAGAGCTCTGCAACTCGTTTCTTTTTCTCCTTTTGACTCGTCGACTGACTCAACAATCTTAGGCGAGTCACTCCCTCACCGTTTCCTTCGTCACATTCTCACAACTTCCTTTTACACGAATCTTCTCTAAACGGTTTCTCGTCGTTATCTTCACCACAAATACGGTTCACCTCAACTAGCACCCATGGCCTAATGGATAAGGCGTTTGACTTCTAATCAAGTGATTGTGGGTTCGAATCCTGTGTTTTAATTTATTTATTTGAAATTGAAAGAAGGAATAGAAAAAACTAGGAGAAAAAAAATCTAGCAACCAAATACATCGCAGCCGCAATGACTTCAGGTGGCACGCCGCCGGGTTTTGTGATGGAGGGAGGGGTCGGTGAATCTTCTGCACCAGGTTTGAGTCAAGGTTCTGATGTTCTGGCTCAGAAATCATGGGCTAATGTGGTTCAGAGCAAATCAAGTCTTTCCAAATTCGATTTTGATGTTTCAGTGGTAGATGGTAAAGCTGTGGTTGTAGTACCGAATGAGATCTTAGAGGATTCAACGCCTTTGTGGGATGATTTCCTGGTGGGTCGGTTTCCATTGGAGGCTCCTCATTTGCTAAGATTCACGTAATAGTGAATAACATATGGAACTTGGGTGATAAGTCAATCAAAATTGATGTTTTCAAAGTGAATGAAAGGACTATCAAATTTAGGATTTGTCATGCTTCAGCAAGGCAACTGATATTTGATGATTTTAGCCCATATTAACTAATGTTTACTAGTCTTTTTTGTGTCTTTAGAGTCGTCTTTGGGTCATATCAGGAAGCCTTTAAGCATGGATTGGAGTGACTCTAGCTGCTGGAGCTTTTGGAGCAAAAAAGAGTGAAATCGCAGCAAAAGAGCACAATTCACACGCGGAGCACCTGCTCCAGTTTTGGGAGCATATGCTCCATCGCTAAGAGAAAAATAAGGATTCCGATTTTACCTATTTTCGGCATGAATAAAAGAGGGCAAGCCGCCCTCAAACCGAAGACACTGATTCTCTCTCTCAATTTTCTTTGAATCATCTCTCTTGTTCCTTTGTTCCATCGCTTATAACTTTCATTAGATCTTTTGCTACCTTCATAATCAGACTCTCATCATCTATTATTCTTCCTAGTACGATCTGGAGAGAGTTACCTACCACATTCTTTTGAGAAGAATTCTGAACTTTATTCTATTTTTAACATCATTATGAATTCCTTTCCATCCATTGTTGTGTTTTATTCCTCCATGTCTGAGTAGTCTTTTAGCTAGATTAAGGTTTTCAATAGTATTCATGAGTTGATAAACTAAGCACAAATAGGATCTATATATTTATTGTCTTCACCACTTGTTGATCTCAATGCCTAGATTAAACTGATCACATAGTCTATGATTTTAGGTTAATCTATTCATCAAAAGTGTTTTAGGTTGCTAGAAGAAACATTGGTGAGCAATCAGTCCCTAGCCAATGATAGTTGATGCTATGGCTAATCGTGAACATATTGAACCCATTCGCTAATGTTTGTCTGCATTTCTAGGTCCAAACGACAGTTTAGGTAGTTAGGTTACTAGATAAAGTTATCGACACCCGACAGTGGGTCGGTCTTATTTTTATGTTTGAGTTCTAGACTTGTGCTAAATTATATCCTGAATAGTTGTTCAATTTTCATCTCTGAATTATCGGTGAAATACCTTAGTCTAGTGCCTTGTTTTATTGATTTTACATGGCTTTAAATATTTGTTACTTGTTACGAAAACCAACCATCAAACTTGCTGTCTTAGGTTTATTTTTAAATCTCTTAGAATCATAGTGTAACCTTAGTCTCTATGGATTTGATCCTATCTATACTACTGTGATTGTCTATGCACTTGCAGTCTTTATTTGGGTTAAAACATTGTGTATTAGCAACGCATTCTGCATAGAGGCATGTGGAATATTTGAGATCTTCCAATGGTGGTGTCAAAGTGCACACCTATAGCAGAGGATGCTCAACCTGAGATCAAGGCAATGTCTATGTGGGTGACGATTAACAACGTACCTCACTCTATGTTCATTTAGAAGGGGCTGAGCTATCTTGCTAGTCCGGTAGGTATAACGAAAATGTTGCATCCAGAAACGGAACAGGTTATTTATTAGCTTTGATGAGACAAAAATCTTTGTGGAGGTTGATATGATGAAAGAGTTACCAAAGACATACTACTTTCAAATCAAGGGTAAGGAGGTTTATGTTACGTTTGACTATTCATGGCTTCTGCCGCGTTGTGGAACATGTGGTAAATGGGGGCATTCTATTGAAAATTGTTTGGCCAATTCGGGAATAGCTGTTGAAAGAGTATCTAAAACCCCAGGGACAATTCAGATGGTGGAGCCACGAATTGACTCTGCCCTACATAACAAAAAAGATCTGGTTGAAGCTCAAGGGACGATATCAAGTGGAGTCGTAAGTGCATAACAGGTTATTCAAACTGTGGCAATAGAAGAAGGTGAAATAGCGAACACAGTTGCATCGCTAGATAGTCAAAAATATGGAGAATGATTAACAGTCACTCACTCGAGTGGATCGAAAAGGGATAAAACGCCGCCAAAAAAGTTGGTTTATGGTCAAGTTCGAATTGCTTCTCCAACACAGTTTGATGTTTTGAGGGACAAAGATGAGGAAGAAATGGTATCGCTGGAACCTGCAAAGGATCAGTCTACTACGACTATTATTGCAGAGGAACAACAACTCCCCGCAGTTTTGAAATGTCAAATTGAGGCTGGAGATTTAGAGAAGAGCACACGTAGTGAAGTTACAAGCAAAGACACTCGGGATGTTGATCTTTCAGGGGACACACCGATCTTGAGAGTTCTACCATCTCGAACAGCAAAAGGAGGCAATAAAGTTACAGCAGGAAAAAATTCTAAACTGCAGCAGGGAGCCATTCCTGGCTTTATCAGAAAAAAACCAACAAAAAAATAACTCTTAATGTCTGGATTTTTCTGGAACATAAGAGGTCTCAACAAGTCTAATAAACAGTCAGTGGTTAAGGAGTGGGGTTGTAGGAATAAAATGGAGTTTGGATCCTTGCTAGAAACAAAAGTGAAGGTTAATAAAGCAGCTTGAGTAGTGGGAAACATATTTCATAACTGGAATATGGCTTCCAACTATGAGTTTAATACACGAGCAAGAGTCTGGGTTGTATGGAGTAAGAAGGTAAATGTCCAAGTTGTTTGCAAAAGTGGCCAAATGATAACTTGCTTGGTTCAGTTGGGAAGTGGCATTGATGATTTTTTATGTTCTTTTATCTATGCCTCAAACTTTGTTGAGGAGCGGAAGGAATTGTGGCAGGAGAAAAAAGCACAACATGATTCATCTTCACTCTTAGGCACGCCGTGGTTGCTGATGGGTTATTTTAATGAGACTTTTCTTGTAGAAGATCACTCATGCTCTGGTACACATCCGTTTGTCACAGCAGGAATGCGAGATTTTGGAGAGACGATTGGGTATTGCTCCTTCTCAGAACTGAAAAAACATGGACCATCTTTCACATGGAGCGATAAGAGACAGGAGGGATTAATATGTAAGAAATAGGACAGAGTTTTGAGTAATGATAGATGGACACAGTTCTTTCCTACTTCATATTACGTAATGGATTCGGGGGGTTGCTCTGATCACTTGAGAGGAAGCTTTTTTCTAAAATCAGATATTCAAAAGAAGAAGGCACCATTCAAATTCTCGAATGTTCTACTTACTCAGCCGGATTTTCTAGAGAAGCTGGAGGTTTTTTGGAGTTCTACATCGGTTTTGTATCACTCAACATCAGCTCTTTATCGGCTCACAAAGAAATTAAAGGAACTAAAGCCAATTCTCAGAGCTTTGAGCAGAGAAAAGTTGTCTGAATTATCCCGTAAGGCGAAGGAGGAATATGATAATCTTTGTCCATGCCAACTAAACTCGGTTACTAATTTACAGTCCCATGATGTGGCTGTTGAGGCTGCAGTTTTTGCTAGATGGGAAAGAGTGGCAAGATTAGAGGAGGCTTTTCTGAAGTAAATATCAATGCTTCATTGGTTGAATGTGGGGGATCGAAACAACAAATTTTTCTACAGCTCGGTGAAGGAAAGACAAGCGAGAAATATGATATGTGAGATCACAGATTCCATGGGAACAAGGCTCACAGAAGTTGAGGATATTAAGGGGGAGGCGGTAAGATTTTTCTTGGATTTACTCACAAAGGAGCCGGTGGATTTTCTGGGCTGTTCTATAAACACTTTGCAGGCACTCTTGGATTTTAGATGTGACGAGCAGTAGTGTGTTTAGCTATTATCAGAGGTAACGCCTGATGAAATAAAGAAAATTATCTTCTCCATGCCCATGAATAAATCTCCGGGTCCGGATGGTTATACGGTGGAATTCTTCAGAGAAGCTTGGCCGATAATTGGGGAGGATCTCATAAAAGCGGTTCAGTCATTTTTCATCTATGGCTTCTTGCCCAAAGGTCTTAACTTAACTATCCTTGCTCTTATCCCAAAGAAAACGTCTGCTCAGGAAATGAAAGATTATCGTCCCATTTTTTGCTGCAACATATTGTACAAGACTATCTCGAAGGTGATTGCATATAGACTCAAAGTAATTCTACCAGAGTTTATAGCCCCAAACCAAAGTGCATTTATCAAATACGGCCTTTTGATGGAGAATATATTACTTGCCACCAAAATAGTGAAGGATTATCATAAGGATAGAGTTTCAACAAGATGTGCTATGAAGATAGATATATCAAAAGCATTCAACTCAGTTCAATGGTCTTTTTTGTTGAATGTACTAAAGGCTTTGAATTTTCCTGAAAAATTCATACATTGGATCAGTCTTTGTATTACAACACCATCTTTCTCGGTGCAACTCAATGGAGAGATAGCTGGCTTTTTCTGGAGAGAAAAATTGGATATTACCCGCGCTATATGAATTTACACCTTTCTCATCTCTGTTTTGCAGATGACATTATGGTATTCTCCGATGGTAAACTGAGATCATTGGAAGGGATTATGGAAGTCTTTAAGAAATTTGCGGTGTACTCGGGTCTGCAAATAAGTCCAGAAAAATCCACCATTTTTCTAGCTGGAGTGACTGAAACCACACTTATGGCTCTGTTGGCTCGATTTTCTTTTGATTTTGGCACTTTACCGGTGCGTTATCTCGGTATCCCCCTCTTAACAAAGGAAATGAAGTTACATGATTGTTTGCCTCTAATAGAAAAAATAACATCCCGAATAGACTCCTGGAGAACTAGATTTCTTTCATTTGCGGGTCGCCTCTAACTACTAAGCTTGGTAATATCTAGCCTCACCAACTTCTGGATATCTGCTTTTCGTTTACCAAGTGCATGTATAAAGGAGATCGAGAAGATATGTGCCACTTTCTTGTGGTCAGGTCCGGATCTAAATACGAAGAAAGCAAAGGTTACTTGGTCTGATGTGTGTAAGCCGAAACTAGAAGGCGGTATGGGCGTAAAATCACTCCTCGAAGCAAATAAGGTCAGCTGTTATAAGCTTATTTGGAGCTCTTTTCAGCAAACAGCTCGCTGTGGGTAAACTGGGTACAAAGAGAGCTTATTCGATCTGCTTCATTTTGGTATATCAAAGAAAATACGGTTATGGGATCTTGGATGTGGAAGAAGTTATTAAAATATCGAGTTGTAGCACAATCTTTTCTTATGATAGAGGTAAACAGCGGAACAATGTCTTCTTTTTGGTTTGATAGTTGCAGTCCGCTGGGTTGATTACATGACATTACCAGAGATAGAGGATTTATCGACCTAGGCATTCAAAAACCTGCAACTGTGGCTGAAGTTGTAATGTATCATCGCAGGAGAAGGCAACTTTTCGATGCTTTAAATTTGATAGAAAATGAGTTGGAAACGCTGCGA
The DNA here is from genome assembly GCA_028015245.1 of Cardamine occulta. NCBI lineage: Eukaryota > Viridiplantae > Streptophyta > Magnoliopsida > Brassicales > Brassicaceae > Cardamine > Cardamine occulta. Next base: position 4,798,106 of record CM051371.1, read on the forward strand.
AATAGGGGCTTAAGAACAGAGCCGGATATTGCACTTTGGAGAAGCTCAGATGGAAGATTTAAGCAAGGTTTTCCACTAAAGAAACATGGCAACAAATCAGGCAAGTGGGACAGACTAGAGACGAATATAAAGGGATATGGTTCACGGGATTCACACCAAAGTACTCATTTCTTCTATGGCTCACAACGCTAAATAGGCTTTCAAAGGGAGATCGAATGATGACTTGGAATGCTCAAATAAATCCATCTTGTATTTTCTGCAATCACAATCCGGAAACATGAGACCACTTATTCTTTTATGTGAAGCTTCACTTCGCGTGAATGGGAGGCTTTAGCGATGGGTCTGCTCCGCCAACGATACACCACATCTTTCAATCACCTACTCTTGCTCGCTTCAGGTTCCACTTTTTCTGCAACAGCGGGGTTCCTAATTCGATATGTTTTCCAAGCAGCCATTCACACGATATGGCTTGAGCAAAACAACCGCAGGCACGGTGAACCACCTCGACCTTCAGCCCAGCTAATTGAGTTTACTGATCACGCGGTCTGAAACAGAATCTCATCTTTACTGTCACCACGATCAATAAAGCTCAAAGACGGCCTTACCATTTGGTTCGGGTCAAGAACTCAATAGAAAAATGATTCTTATTTAAAATCCTTATCAGTTTTCTTCAAAACAAACTCTGCAAAAGGATGCATTCATTGTACAAAGGTTTTTTGTGATGAATAAATTTTACATTCATACAAAAAAAATACGGTTCACCTCTTCAGCCAATTGTTCAGTGATTTTACCAGAACCTTCTCCCAGGATTCCTATTCCAAGCACAAGTGATCGTTGCTTCCCTATTGCAGTGACATTTCACACCATTGTCATTTTCTTGTTCAACATTCGATTAACTTCGACTATTCTGCGCCATCTACAACATAAACCAAAAATTAATCAATCTCCAATACACAAACCCCGAAATTTGTTTATGATTCACCTCCGAAACAATAAGAATTTCAAAGACAGATCCTACAACTAAGACGAATGGAAGCTAAATCCATACAAATTAGTTAAACAAGCCTGTTTTTGATTTTATTTGATTTTTTCCAGCCCTTCGATTTGATTCAGTTTGCCGGCCCAGCGGTGGAACTCTGATATAGAGAATGAAGGTGACACATGGGGACGGTTATAATCAACGGTCACAATCAGAAGCAGCATCAGATCCGCTCGATAAAAGAGAAAATATCTCATTTCTTATTCATTCCTAAAAAGTTGTTGAAGTTTGTTAGATTCTCTTTCTCTTTTTTTTTTCTATTGAACTTTGATTTACCCTCTCCGAAGGATCCTTCTAATTTTGAGATTTTTGCAAGATGATTTTGTGAATTCCGTTTTTCATGAACATTGGATTCTCGTTTGGATTGTGTATTAGATTGATTCTGTGATTTAGATGTATCAAAAACTCTCCTCTCTTCACTCTCTATTGATTTTGAAAACATGAACCCTAAGCCCCAAATCGATTTTGGGGTGTTTTTTTTTTGGATCAAATTCTCATATAGATGCGTCGATGCAAAAATAGTCCCATATAGATGCTCTGTATTTTATAATTTCTTTTAACATTTCTTTTAAATCAAAAACTGATCAAATGACCATATAACCTGTTGACTTTCTGTTTATTACATTGACAACCTGATGAATATCCTTTAATCTAATTAAATTAAATAAGGCCGGCCCATTAAGATAAAATGAATTAAAATTATTTAAAGCTCAACCCGAAAACATAAAAAATAATTAATCTAAAAAAGAAAAAGATCTGAAATCACTTTTCCCCATTTCTCTCTTCTTCTTCTTCACGCCTTCGTTCGTTCTTCCCTCTGTTCTTCAAAATCGAAACCCTTCTTGCTCCAAGTTTGGTCAATTTTTTTTTTCTTTCTCTCTTCTTCTACTTTACTCATCATTCATCCGACTTCAATTTCTACAAGTTCTCCTTATTCAACACGTATTCTTCTTCTTTGTCAATAACGAGTCTTCTTCTTCCGTTTCTAGTACTCTTCCGCCTCTAATCTCCACCGCCGTTCAGCCACCATCTTCCTTTGTAAGGTTCGTATTAGGGTTACAGTTTAGGAATTTCAAATTGATAAGTTAGGGTTTGTTTTTAGAAATTTCGAACAATAGGGGAAATATTGAAAGAAATCCATAATTTAGAAGCTACAAAAAAAGTACATAGTCTGAGAGTAGTTAGTTAGTTTTGTCTAAAAATGAGATATGTTTCTTTGAAATTGTGTCTATTAATTGGTGTGAATTTAATGTGTTGGTGCTATTTTGATAATGCAGTTATGGTGCGAATTAAAATGGTTCTTCTAATTGGTGTGAAACTAATATGATGGTGCTGTTTTCATAATGCAGTTATGGTGCAAACTAGAAATGGTATTTCTAAAATCCCACCTCAGTCTTCTCTAGGGGATGAGAATGTGCCTGAGACGGATCAGGCTCAGACAGATTGGCCTGAGCCAGAGACAGATCAGCCTGAGCCGGAGACAGATCAGCATGAGCCGGAGATGGATCAGTCTCGTGAGCCGGACACGGATCATCCTCGTGAGCCGAAGATGGATCATCCTCGTGAGCCGGAGACGGATTAGCCTGAGCCAATGAACCAGGTATATAACAAGTACAACTGATGCAGAACTAGTACAACTGATGTAATACATGTAGGTTTTTTTAGGTAAACCTAATACAACTGATGCAATAGTAGTACAACTACTTTGAATTAGATACAACTGGATTTTCTGCTAATTTTTAGAAATTTAAATTAGGTAAAACTAAGTAAACTTGGTGCAACTTATAACTAAAATGTTCTTGTTATAGGATGATGAGGAGGATAATGAGGAAGTTGATAGTGACGAGGCTGATAGTGATGAGGAGGTACAGCAAACTGCTAAGTTTTATTATCGGCCAAAAGACTACTCGAAAAATTGCAAGTTCATGATTAAGTGCAATATCTCCAAGGTGTTGGATAACTTGGAGATGTACCTTTCCGACATGGAGTTGGATTGGTTCAAAGATCATAACCAATTCAAGCATCTCATCTACATGCCGAGGGAGAAAAACCAGAAGTTGATGGGCACGTGGATGCTCATATTGCGGACGGCTTGCCTCAAGAGGAGGAAAGAGTGGTGGTTCATTGTCAACGGAGTTCCGGTCCGTTATTCCATAAGGGGGCATGCTTTAATATCCGGACTTAATTGCAAAGATTACCCCAAAGATGGTGACAACATTGGGAGTTTCGACTTTGTGCAAAGACAGTTTAAAAGAAAAAACAAGATCTTCTTGGCTGAGGTAGAAAAGAAGTTGAAGAAGATGCCAGCATGTGAAGATTGTTGCATATGGTTGTGCTTTACCTCCTCGGCTCCATCATCAAAATGAAGGAAAAGATACCGTCAGCCATTGAGCCTTTTATTCTGAGAATTGTTGATGATCTAGAAGTATGCAAGAGCTATCAGTGGGGTAGATACACATTTGAACATTGTTCAGATTTGATCCACAAGTTGTTGATGTCTTTAAAAGGAAAAGTCAAAGAGAAAGTATCCTTGACATTTCCCGCATTCATAATTCCATTAGAGGTAAAAATATTCAAACTTTATGTTTCATGTATTTGGTTTGGTTATAATGTTTGTACTAATGAGGCTGCTTTATATCTTATAGCTTTTGGCATTTGAGGCTGTGGATGCTCTTAAGCTAAGGTACCGTGAAGATTTCAGATCGAGCCATGGCTGTCCAAGGATGTGCCAGAAGAGTTTCAAAGACACGGGGATGAGAGGATATCCAATAACTAACATCAATGAGACGCTCGGTGAGACAAAGGTAAGATTCTATTTTTGAAGGATTCTGTTTTTGTAAAAATTTGATTGTTATTAAGGCTAATGATTTTTTCTTTCTAATGTAGGAGATTTGTAGCATTTTGGATCCTACAGCTGATGAAGAATGTTTGCTAGATCGTATTTGGGATGAAACTTCCCTGAAGACTACCCGGATGCGGTTGATGAAGGTATGACTGTCCATCTCAATACCGGGGGGAGCATATTTTGGGAAAACCTCTACGAGCGGGATATGTCTGCAAGGGTAGTAGAGGAAGTAGTTGTGGAAGCAGAAGAAGTTGAAGAAGTTGAAGAACAGCCTTCTAATGTTTGGAGAGTTAAGCCTAGAAATGTTTCTCCTCCACGAGATATTTTCAGAGAGCTAAAGAAGCTAATGGATGTTGGGTTCAGCCATAGCCGCAAGATGATGAAAGTCGTTGATGAGAAGGTTAGTTTGATTGGTGAGAAGGTTAAAGTTCTTGAATATGATATGAAGAACCTACGAAAGGAAAAGAAAAGGTTGTGGTTGACAGATTTTGAAGATTTTGGATATGATTATGGATACATGGGTGGTGATGATTCGATGAGATCAGGACCTATAGATGTTGATGCTGGTATGGGATCAGGACCTGTAGATGTTGATGCTGGAATTGGATCAAGAGCTGTTGATGGTGATGTTGAGATGGGATCAAGGGAAGCTGATGGTGATGCTGAGATGAGTGAAGCAGCTCATCATTCTCTAGTTCAGTCTTCTTCTCCGGCTTGGCCTTCTTCTCCAGCTCGGCCTTCTTCTCCGGCTCGGCCTTCTTCTCCAGTTCAGCCTTCTTCTCCGGTTCAGCCTTCTTCTCCGTCTCAGCCTTTTCCAGCTGAGGTTGCTCCAGCCCAGCCTTCTCCAGCTGAGGTTGCTCCCATTCAGCCTTCTGACCTTTCTATACTTCGTTGTGGTCCGGTAAGTGGTCCTTTACCTTTTGGTAGCACTGAACCATTGAAGCCTATATTCAAGCGCACAAAGATGTTAGCTAGGAAAAGTGTGAGGGAGTATGAACCGTCAAAGTTTCGAAAATCCCCCTTCATGGAAGAGAAAAAGAAGAAGAAGAAGAAAGACGATCCCAAGAAGAAATAGGAGAAGGAAAAGAAGAAACGGGAGAAGGAAAAGAAGAAACCATAGAAGGAAAAGATGAAAAAAGGAAAGTTTAGGTTTCTTCCTTGTCTTGATGATGTTATGGGAACTTGTTTTATGTTTTTTGGAACTCATCATGTTGTTGGGTGTTATTCGGAACTTGTTGAGTGGTTGTGTTATTTGAAACTTGTCTTGATGATGGAGGAACTTGATTTGTGTTTGGAACTAATACATATGAGGCATCTTTAAAATTTCAGTTTCTAAGTACTACTACATAGTTGTACCTAGTTTTATCGTAGTTGTACTAAAGCTTCCATATAGCTATACCATGTTGTACCTAGTTGTACCTTAGTTTTCATAGTTGTACCGTGATTAATTTAAATTTAATTTTAAATTTTAAATTATATAATTTTAATATAAATTACATTTAATTACATTTATTTCATTATTATTCCTAGGATCAGACAAATTAGAAGAAGACAAAAGTACCTAGTATAGACAAAAGTATATAGTCAGAAAAAGTACCTGGGACTGACAAAGAGTACGTCGGATAAGACAAAACTACGTTGTACTTGAGATAAACTATTGTCCCAGAGTTGTACCATTGTTGTACCAAAACTGCATAGTTGTACTTTGGTTGTGTAATCTTAAATTAGTTGTACTATATTTAAAGCTCATAAATTTTAGTTGCACTAGTGACATTGGATTAATAATGTTTATTTCCTATAATTTCATAAACAAAAAATGTAGTAAATAACATTTTTTCCAATTCTCAATAATTCAAATCTTTCCCATCCAAAGAAACCATAAGAGTATAAGAGATATGTTTGTAAGAATCTAGTATTACGCAATAAATAACCAAAACAGCAACATCAAGACAAAACTTGATTTTTTCCAGAATAATATAGATGTTAATTCTCCTATTACAAATAGAATAACACGAATAAGTCTTTATACTACAAATAACCAAACTAAAAATCAAATTACACATAGTTGCACCAACTAGTTGTACCTAGTTGTACGTTGACAAAAATAAAGACAAAGTAGTATTGCACACAAATAACCTAGCCAAACAGCCACATCAAGACAATCAGAGAAATTAAGAGACATTTTATTCATCATTGCAAGAATGAAACCAACTACCCATACCCCAACCACTTTGAGTTGATCCTCGGCCACTTTGAGTCAATCCTCCTCCACTTTGACTCGTTTCTCCTTCAGTTTGACTCGATCCTCGGCCTCGGCCTCGGCGTCTCTTATGAGACCCACCCCTCCTACTTCTTCCGCGATGTTGTCCAACTGCTGGGAATCTAATTTCTTGAACTCTACCTTTTTTCTTTTCATAAAGCGGAGGTAATGCATTCTTCTCTTGTATCTCAAGAGAAACAATCCAATGGTTCTGATGGGGAACTGGATAAATTATATGGTAGTATGCCAACGCCCACAGCTCTACCCAATAATATTTGGAGCATAACTCATGTACATCGATCTCTCCTTTCACATTGATTAAATTTGCCGCTAATGCATGGACACATGGATACTTGTCTATATCAAAACACTTGCAGCTGCAAGTTTTCCTCATCAAGTCAACCAAATAAGTATTCCCAACAAGTCCAATGACCGAGTATTCAAGATGATAATTGTTTAGCTCACTCACCGCTAGTAGTAATGCATCCTTACATCGTTCATGCATTATTTTTTCCACCCGAGTAACCAATTTTTGTGCATGTAGAATTTCTCCAGAACTATTTCGATGTTTGTTAAACCATTCGGCCACTTTTGCAATAATGACATCAAGCATTGGTAATAGTGCCATTTTCCTTGCATTTTTAAAAACAGCATTAATAGATTCCACAGTATTGGTTGTCAAGATGTTGTACCTTTCTCCTGGAAAATAACAACTTGACCATTTGCACTCTCCAACACTTCTATCTAGATACTCTGCTGCAGCTGGGTACCTCTTCCTAAAGGCAACAAAGAGTTTTACAAACTCAGCCTCTGTATAAGCTGATGCGCATTCCATGAATTTTGCAGCGACTATGTCTTTGTTGACACCATAAACACTTGCTTTCAAATTCTGCGACAAATGGTACATGCAATATCCATGATGAGATAATGGGTAAATTTCACCTATACAATTGATGACACTTTGATTTCTATCAGAAAAAACACAAGCTCAGAAGAATCCAGCACAACTAATTTCAACATGTTTAGAAACCAGCCCCAACTTGCATCTTTCTCACCATCAACAACACCAAAAGCAATGGGATAATGGTGATGATCGGGATCTTGAACTGTAGCAACAATTAGGACTCCACCGTATATAGTCTTAAGATGGGTTGCATCCACGACGATCACTTTTCGCATGGTTTTAAACCCTTCAATGCAAGCACCCAAAGCAAAGAATAAATACTTAAACCTCCCATGCTCATCTACTTCCACACGTATAACCGTTCCATGATTATCTCTCTCTAACATGTACAAATATGAGCACACTAGCCTATAACTCTCTTCTAGGCTGCCCCCACATCATTTGCAGCTTGGTGTTTTCCTCTTAATGCGGTTGAGTACGACACATGAAAAACACCAAGTCTTCGTTGAGTCAGACCAATGAGAGCTTTTGGAGTTGGCATTTCAAATTCACCAGGATAGTCGTTATGCAAAACAGATACAACTAAATGTGATGTTCCTTTTCTCTTACTTTGGCTAGTAATTGTCGTAGAACAAGAGCATGTATAAATCTTCGTATGAGTTCTTATCGAGAAACAATTTGAATTCTTGAGTACATCAGCTCGTAAATACCACTTGCAACCATTTATTGCTTCAGAACATTTTACCACATATGTTCTTGTATTCGAGTTGACTATAGCAAACTGAAAACAATTCAGATGTGCAGCTTTTTCAACTATATCTTGCACTTCTTCTTAGTTCCAAAATCTTGATGCAAAGATACATTTATACCATCTTCCCATCCAACATCTGATCCTTCTTCTAAAGCAGGTTCAAGTGGATTATCTTCAAGCATACATGAGCTACGCAATTCTTCATAGGAAGAATTTTCGCAATTGTTTACCATCTCTTCATGTTGCCATGGTTCATCTCCATCTCCGTAAAGAGTTATTATACCACCCTCATTAACTCTAGATGCCACTCCACCACTTGAAACTCGACACTTACACCAACAACACTTCCTCGATCCTCTCTTAAAACATTCTCACACCCTTGAGTTAAGTCTTTCACGACCTCCACATGCAAAATACTCCTTCGTTTCTGATAATTTAGTGTCATGAAATATGCATAAACTTCTTCATCATTCGATATATATGATGTCATCGGAGGATCTAGGTGCAATGGAATGTAACTAAGTATCAACTTTGTAGTGGTTTCATCTACCATAAACTTCTTGAATATCCTATCAACCAAATCATAATATGTTACCTCTATTGATTTCTTCAGCACCATAAGATATAATTTATCTTCGCTTGGAATCCATATTGCATTAACTCCATCTTTTGAATAATATCCTCCATAAGAAATATGAATGACTGTGCATGAAATATTATCCATATTCTCCTGAAAAAAATAAGAATTTTTTTAGTTTCCCAGTTTTTTTAGTTGTATCAAGTTGTACCAATAACACATAGTTGTACCACGTTGTACCAAGTTGTACCAATAACACATAGTTGTTCACCAACGGATTTGATTTCTAACTTAGATTCAGTATGATTCCAACATTCTAACCCATAAATTAGCAAGTATTAACAATGTTGCACTCTAATCTATCAAGAAAACGAGTTTCATGATCCAATGTGCATACAAATTAAGCATAACCATTCTTTCAAGAATATTTTTAAATCTACACTTTTCTAATTCAAATACTCATTAATATTGATTGATCATAATTTTTTCATACCCACACAAAAGAACGAAAAATTGTTAATATAAAAAAAAGCTTTGAAAATTACCTCACATGAAGCTTCAAATTCGTCTTCAATGGAGATTTTGCGTTGAAGAGAAGAGGAGAAGAGAAGAAGGAGATTTTTCTCTCGTGCCTTTTTCTAAAAAAAATTTGTCTTCAATATCCCTGTTATGTTTTTTATTTAGTTTATAATTAAATTTTAATCAAAAAGTTAGTAAATGTCTTAAAAACCAAGAGAAGTTACTTAAATTACAAAAAAAACATGTGACCCTCAAACAAAAATATGGGCCTTAATGTCTCCCATTAATATTAAACCCATTAACAAGTCCAATAATAAGAATGAAAATAGAAACTGAATTAAATCAGATCTAATCCACTCCTTCCTCATTTTCGTTTCTTCTTTCTTCTTTTCGTGTCCCGTGCTCTTCCTCTTCTTTTCACCATAAACTTTCACCTTCTGTAACTCCGTTAAACCACCTTAAAAACCCTCGTTTCTCAGCTCGAAAACTCTGTTACTCCTCCGCCTTTAGTTTTCTCAGATCGCCATTCAGTCTTTATCTTGGAATGTTTCTCCTCTGCCTTTGGATTTAGTCGACTGTTTTTGGTCCGGTTCTGGTGTGTGAGAAGCCGAGAAATGTAGAATAGGGTTTTATATAAAAATCGTGTTTGAGTTAATTGATGTTGTGGAGTGTGTTTTCATCTTGCGATGTAGATATGGCGAGAACAAAAAAATCCTGAAGTTCAAAGCACGACTGAGTCATCACCAGAAGAAGTAGAATCTTTGTCCTCATCAACTGGAGATGAAGAAGAAATCTCAGCCAACTCAAAGAGATCATCCCCAGAAGCAGAAGAGGAGTGCTCGGATAATGGACATGATGAACCATCGAAATTAGGTAAAACTAGTACGACTAAGTAAACCTAGTAGGGAAATGTTTAATTGTATATGAAGTTTGGATATTATTGTTTGGTTGGGAAACCTTGAAGATGAGGTGAAAACCTTGAAGAAGAACAACAAAGGGAAGGAAAAGGTAGAGGAGGATGAGGATGGTGTGGATGATGAGAGTGAATACCATTCAGCTTCGCTGCAACGTGAAGATGAATACTTTGGTTTTGGTGAAGGTACATTCGGAGGAAGGCGTGAAGATGAAAACTTTGGTTTTGGTGAAGGTACATCTGCTGGAAGGCATGAAGATGTTGCTGAAGCTCACCCTTCTCCGGTAGCTGCAGCTCATCCTTCTCCGGTAGCTGCAACTTACCCTTCTCTGGTAGCTGCTTCTGAGCCTTCTCCGGTACCAGCATCTCAGACTTCTCCGGTAGCTGCTTCTGAGCCTTCTCCGATACCAGTTCCGGTAAGCGATCCTTGTCCTCCTATGGTATCAAAGAAGCGGAAGACTAGATCTTCCAAGTACATGAATACTTCCTATATGGAATGGAAGTAGAAGAAGAGAGAGATAAGTAAGGAGGGAAACAAGAAGGAACAAAAAAAGGGAACAAAAAGGGAAACAAGTCGTAGAAGGTCTGATGTGGTTTATGTTATGTTGTGAACTTTATGATGTGGTTGTTTTTTGGTTTTTGTTTTTTTTTCATTGATGAACCTTAATGAATGTGGAACTCGTAGGTCTAAGACCACATAATTTGCTTTGGGTCATTTTGTACAACTAGTTTAACTAGGTTGAGTTTAATTAAATTGTTAATTTTAAATACTAGTTTTATTCATAATCATATAAGTCAAATTTATATAAGACAAATTCAATCATTGAAAGGACAAAATAAATTATTGCAAGGACAAAATCAATTATTAAAAGTACAAAACCAATCATTGTAAAGACAAAATCAATCATTGAAAGTACATATGATCTGACAGGGTTGAAATCAATCATTGAAAGTACATACTCTAGTTGTACCAATATTTCCAGTTGTACTTTGCAATGTACATAGTTGTATTTTGATGGATTCTGGTTTAATTAGTTGTATCATACTGAAACTTTACATTTTATAGTTGTACATATCACATTACATCTATGGTATATATTTCATATATTTTAATAAAAACAAATTTGTAAAATAATATATTTAACAGTTTTTGTAACTTCTAGGGATTCACATCTCAACAAACCTTCAAAGTGTAAGGCATTTGTTGATATAATATGATGTTGCACCAAACAGTTCATAAACAACATGATATAATATGATGTTGCCGAGATCCTCTCTTAAAACTTGCTCATACTCCTGATTTTGTATAACATCTTCCATAATCTCCACATGCAAAATACTCCCACATTTATATGTTTAAAGTAATAAATTTTTTCACTTTGAAGGTTTATAGTGGAAGTTATAAACCGTCAAAATTTAAACTGCAAGTGCTAGTCACCTTGAAAGTTTTTTTATGAGATTTCCCCGAATTAAAATAACGAATACTAAGTTTATTCTTGTTTTTCATTGCCACAAGATCTTCCAATTACAAAACATGATTTCAACTATTAAAAAAAATCATTTAATTAGTAAGAAAATGCACAAATAACATGAAATAAAATCAAGTCTTTCGGTTTGAATTTTTGAGCCGTTTTGATTAGTGATTTTTATTGACAGAAAAATGAAAACTAAATGGTAGCGGCCAGGTTTGTTCGAATCCCCATCTGAAAGAGATAATTTAGGATCAAAACATGTATTATCAAAATTTGATCTCTATCGCCTAAGTCTGAAATATTCTTGTCAAATAAAAAAGATTAAAAACACAAAATGGAAAGATACGAAAACAACATACAATCTTAACTCTGAGTTAATTTTTTTAGTACATTATTAAAAGGTGATAAAATTTGAAAGTTAGTGAAATAATTACCAAATAGTCAAATACTATTACGAGAAAATATGATGATGTTCTTATATTCAATTCAAAAATTATTGGTCAAAGTTTGTTTTGAGAAATATAACAAAACCCTTGTGTATTGTGAGAATATATCTAATTATTAACATAATCCTTTAGTAGTGAACAATTCTTTTTTGTCAAAAAAAAAAAGAAAAAAAAATCCTTTAGTAATGGAAAATAGTGTAATTATTTACAACCGTCCATACTAAAACAAACTAAACTTGATATTAAATATTTAAAATATATACATTAGATATAGATTTTAGATGCAAGGATTTTTAGAGATAAATAATTAAATTTTATCTTCTCATGTTATATTTTATTTTGTAGATTCTAAATTAGTTAATATCAATTAATGTATTCACAAATTTAATACTCCCTCCGTTTCAAAATATAGGGTGTTTTAAAATTTTTTTCTTGTTTCAAAATATAAAGAGTTTTTCATATTTCTATGTACTTTTAACTTTATTGAATCTTGTGTGACCAATAGTATTTTGTAGTTTTTATAATTAGATATATTAAATATTATTTTATATATTAAATGATAAATTTTTAAAAGTAAAAGAAAATTATTAATTTGCATAATTTTAACTTAAACACCTTATATTTTGAAACGGATGGAGTATATTATTTTCTTTTTAATTGATATTTATTTATTTTAAATTGTTTGAAAGAAGTTGAAAATAGATCTTGTGAAGATTTTCATTTCAATTTAAAAAATAGAAATATTTTAATTAAAAAGATATTTAATATTTTGCTAGCCAAATAATTATTTTAATGGTATTTATGTAATATGCCACATGACTTCTTGTTAATTTGCTGTCAACATTCCTCAAATAATACTATAATAGTATAGAGATCCCAAGCCCTTTAACAAAACACAAAAGAACTATGACAAAAGATCCTTGTGTATCTTGGGAATATACCTAATTAATTAACAAAATCCTTTAGTAATTAACATTTTTGTCAAAAAAAAAAACAAATACTTCAGTAATGTAAAGATACAAGTGTAATTTATTTATTTGCAACCGTCCAAACTAAAACAAACTAAACTTGATAGCTAGTGGACACTTGTATATGAGGTCAATAAGTAGTATTTGTTTTCCGTTTCTGCTCATATTTCATATCTTTCACATAATTGTTTCCTGATTCTGTATAAAGTTATAAGCTAAAACCAAGAAGGAACTCCACCGTCGGTAAATTCAAGGTATAATAAACGTGTAAACCACATAAACACACAATTATGCATTCAAAGTTAATCCAAGGGAACTCAGAGATGCAGAATGAAATGGAAGAGAATTTTGAAAATTGGAGAGGTGAAGATGCCATTTCTGGCAAACATGGTGGGATTCAAGCTGCTTCCATCGCTTGTGGTAAATTTCTAAAACCCAAAAAATAAAAATCTTATAAATCAGTAATAATTAAATTAATATTCATAATGGGTTTGGTGTGGTCTAATGTATAGTTGTAGAAGTGATGGAGAATATGGTGTTCTTAGCATATTCAACCAACTTCATGATGTACTTTACGAAATCAATGCATTACCCATCAGTCCAAGCAGCAAACATGGTGACCAATTTCATAGGAACATCTTTTTTGCTCACTATCTTTGGTGGTTTTGTTGCCGACTCTTTTCTCACTCGATCCGCGGCTTTCGTTCTTTTTTGTTCCATTGAAGTCTTGGTAACTAAAAAACTCCGCTAAATCATATTAAAGAGTCAATTTATTTTTAATAACTTGAAATTATACTCCTTTATTATATAGGGTTTGATCTTGTTGACACTTCAAGCTCATTACCCTAAGTTACAACCTCATGGAGATAAAACACCATCGACTCTTCAAGCAACAATTCTTTTCACTGGACTTTACGCGGTAGCTACTGGTGTTGGAGGTGTCAAGGGGTCCTTGCCTGCTCACGGAGGCGACCAACTAGGTAGTAGAAACCAGAGGTTGATCTCAGGATTCTTCAATTGGTATTACTTCTCTGTTTGCTTTGGAGGTTTATTGGCTGTAACAGTTATCGTTTGGATCGAGGAGAACAAAGGATGGAGCTCCAGCTTTTATATCACTACTGCGATTTTAGCCTCTGCCCTCTTCATCTTCTCTATGGGATTTCCGATGTATCGGTTCAAGCATCCAACAGGAAGTCCTTTGATCAGAATGGTGAATGTGTTGGTTTCTGCCGCAAGAAACCGAAATAGGTTTGTAACGGATGCAGAGATTACACTAAGTCATAACTCTACCGACAAAAGCATTCATTACAACAAGTTCAAGTAATTATTCTGAACACATATTTTTCTTTGTTTTTATTCGTACTAAACTTACTTTAATTCATGCTTTATCACCCTCCTAATACTAAAACGAACTTGTTAGGGATTTACTTCAATATTTTTTTTCGTTACAAATATTAGGATCGGTCGTGAGAAGTGCCAAATGATACCGTCATTTGGGGCCCAAATTACACTCATGGTTCCTTTAATAACTTTTTTTTTTGGATTTCAACAATTTTTTCTTAATATCTTTTTAAGGTCTGTACATATGTCGCTTGTTTTCAACTGAAAAAGAACATAGATAGAAAATTAGAAACGTCTAATAAATGACTTTATAATAAATTGTAAGAAAATGAAATATTTTCCGGAAGTCATAAATTGTTGTCAATATATTTTTAAGCGCTACTTTTTATTTGACATTCAAAGTAGTTATATATATAACATATAAAATATATATTAATGGTTAATTCAGTGAAATGTAGAAACTTTTTCAAATTACTTTTTGGATCTTAGTATTTTTTTACCTATCATGTAACTATAATTTCAGGTTCTTGAATAAAGCTACGCTTAACAACAAGATCTCAGCAATACATATTGAAGAAACAAGAACGTTTCTAGCTCTCCAACCAATCTTTTTGAGCACAATTGTAATGAACTGTTGCTTAGCACAACTCGCAACCTTCTCCGTACAACAAGGCATGGCAATGAACAAAAAACTCTCGCCTTCCTTCGAGATCCCTGTCGCGTCCCTCAACGCCATTCTTCTCTTCTGCATGATCTCTTCTTTAGCTTTATACGAACTCTTAGGCAAAAGGATATTATCAAGCAACAATGAAAGATCACCGAGCTTCAATTTGAAACGCATAGGATGCGGCTTAGCTCTTTCCTCAGTCTCAATGGCGGTTGCAGCCATCGTGGAGGTGATTAGAAAACATGAAGCAGTTCACAACAACATCAAAATTTCTGTGTTCTGGTTAGAGATTCAATTTGTTTTGTTGACTTTTTCGGATATGTTGACTCTTGGAGGAATGTTGGAGTTCTTCTATAGAGAAGCTCCGGCGAGTATGAGGAGCATAAGCACCGCGTTGGGGTGGTGCTCCACCGCAATGGGTTTCTTCCTCAGCTCGGTTCTTGTGGATGTGATCAATGCTGTCACGGGATGGCTCCGCAAAGAAGATCTTAATGACTCCAGGCTCGAACTGTTTTATGTGGTTTTATGTGTTCTTAATACTCTTAATCTTTTTAATTATATTTTCTGGGCAAAAAGATATTAAGCAAAAGAATAAATATGTTGCTTTTCTATAGAGAACTCCTTAATTTAGTGGAGATGTAATGCTATACATTTAGTGGAACTAGTCTAAACCAAGTAATTTGCGTAATGGTCTTTTGTGCTGGTTCACAAGTTGGTTGATGTCATCTTGTCATGTAATAATGGGAGGGAATAGTAACTACCGTGTACCCCAATTAATTTTGTTGGTTTCAGTCAAAAATGTATTCTCAGACCTATGAAACGATGCCAACGACGCCGTTTCAGACAAGAGGAAAAAGTAATCGGAAGAAATAATCTGTGATCACAGACAAGAGGAAAAAGTAACTAGTTCTTTCCGACAAAACTAATTAGTTTGCGTTACATCTCGGATCCTCGTAGGATGACGAAGATGTCCAATCTTCCAAGAGATTTGGCGGAGGAGGTGCTCTGTAAACTTCCATTGACATCTCTGAGAAGAGTCCGATCTACTTGTAAAAAGTGGAACACTTTATCCAAAAATCTGAGTTTTGCAAAGAAGCACCTTGCTGGTCAAGCAAAAGTAGCAGAGAAGCAAAGAGAGTTTATGGTGGTGGTGATGATGGATTATAGTTTTTCAAAGGTATTCATGAGATGATAAACTGAGCACAAATATGATGCATAAATACATACTGTCTTCATCACTAGTTGAATTTAATGCTTAGGCTAAATTGATCACTTAGTTTATGATTTTAGGTTAAACCTACTCGCGAGAGTGTTTTAGGTTGCTAGAAAAGACATTGGTGAGCCATCAGACCGTAGGTGACGAGAGTTGGTGCGGCTGAGTGTGAACATATTGAACCCATTTCATTAATGTTTATCTGCATCTCTAGATCCAAACGAGAGTTTAGGTACTTAGGTTGTTAGATAAAGTTGTCGGCGCCACGAGAGTGGGTCGGTCTTATTTTTATGTTTGAGTTCTGGACCTGTGCTGAATTAGATCCTGAATAGTTGCTAAGTTTTTATCTCTGAATCACCAGCGAATTATCCTGATCTAGTGCTTTTCTTTATTAGTTTTACATCGCTTTAATTACTTGCAATTTCGTTACCAAACCAATCACATATTTTGTCTTACTTTTATTTACAAATCTCATAATTTCACACTGTAACCTTAGTCTCTGTAGATTCGATCCCTTATATACTACTGCGATTGTCTGTGCACTTGTAGAATTTATTTGGGTTAAAACTCTGTGTATCAAATTTTTTGCGCCGTTGCCGGGGACCAATTGCGTTATCTTTGATTTTTGATTTTAAATTCAGTCTAAGAAACTACTAATTCTTTCTTTTTTCCCTTTTTGTTATGTTTCAGGTGCATGACCAGTAGAACAACAAGAAGAAATTGCACCAGGAAATTAATCAATTTTTCAAACGAAGAGCTTGCTAGGCTAGAAAGGGAAAACCGATAGCGAAGACTCACTACCGCCAATATGGGCGAACACGATGATGGACTTGCTGCTCAGTTGAGATGGAGCAACTGCGGAGAGATAGACAAGAGGCTCAACAACTGTAGCCTGGTATTGGAGACTCAGACGATCCGCATACATATTATCAGAACCGAGCCACTATTAAACCTCCAGCCATTCAGCGGCAAGACTTTGCAATCAAACCTCAATTGATTTCGTTGGTGAAGCAACATCTTTTCCATGGGTTCCCAGCTGAAATTTCCATGGATCACATCGAGAATTTTGAGGAAATCTGTAGCACCACGGGTTCTAATGGAGTTCCGAGTGAATATTTGAAGTGCAAGTTGTTTTTTTTTTCACTTGCGGATAAGGCATCACGATGGTTGAAGTCAATACCACCAGGATCGTTGAAGACATGGGCTGAATGTAGAGCAGCTTTTCTGAACCACTTGTACACCAAGTCAAAGACCGGGGAAGTCTTGAAGAACAAGATATCTTCATTCCAACAGCACTCCGGAGAAGCTTTTTGTGAGGCTTGGGAAAGGCTGAAGGAATACCGCAGAGAGTGTCCTCATCATGGATTCAAGGATGAGCAGATTTTGGGTATCTTTTATGATGGTGTTGAGTGGGATTATAGGAATGCGCTGAACGCAGCTAGCAATGGTGATTTCATGACAAAGACCAAAGAAGGCGCCTTTGAGCTGATTGAGAACTTGCTTTTGAGTTCTAACAACAAGTCTCAAGAATATGATAGGACCAGGAAAGTGAACAGCGTAAAGACACAGAAGATTGATGAGATGACGGGAAAGGTGAACCTACTCCTTAGGGGAAACCAAAAATCGGTTCACTTTGTGGATGAGGATGGGAGTACATCTATCTCCCAAGAGTTTGGAGAAGATGATAATGCTGGTATGCAAGAGATTAACTACGTGAGTGGCCAAGAATATGTGTAGAACCGAGGGTTCAACTCAAACTACAGAAGCCACCAACCTTTCCTACCGCAGCACCAATGTCAAGAATCCACAGGATCAGGTTTAGCCGCAGCAAGGAGGAAGCACGAATCAGTTGTCACAAACCCAAGGGTTTCAGAAATTCTACTCTAGCAACCAACAGGGGAAGCCATTCATTTCCACGCAGAACCAGAACCGGTTTCAAGGAAGAGTTCAACAAAAACCCTACTACGCAACCGCTCAACAATCTGCTTCTACACCGGATTACCAAGATGAGCTAAAGACTCTTATGCAGTAACTCCTAGTCAATCAGAAGAAGGTTGCAACTGAGATCAACACCAAGGTCGATCATATGTACAATGATCTCAATACAAAATATGAAGCCGTCACCGCCCATGTGAAGAAGCTTGACACGCAAGTTGCCCAAACAGCCGAGGTAATCAAGCGACCTGCTCGGATTCTTCCAGGGAAAGGGGAGATGAATTCCAGAAATGAGTATGTCAACGCCGTGGAGCTTAGAAGTGGAAGAGTGTTGGCACTGCCAACTAACCCTAGAACCATGGGGAATGACAAAAGAGAGTGCTACGGAGCATAACACCCAAGGGAGAGCTCTTACCACAGATGAGGATATGCTGGAACATGGTTCACACTTAGAAACACAGGTCGAGACGACTCCAGCTGATTCTCAGACCAAAACGACCGAGCACCCAAACTCTTCTCGGGAGCACATGTTCTGACAAGGAGCTCCAGCCAAATCTGTAGAAACTCCTCCAGAGCGAGTTTACGTGCCTAGGGTTGCCTACCCTGTTCCTCCAAAGAAAACTTGAAAAGATTTGGAAGATGCAAAGTGTAGGGAGATGCTGAAAGACTTGACGGTGAAGCTTCCTTTGGTAGATGTCGTGTAGATGGTACCAGCTCTAAAGAGGTACATGAAAGAGTTGGTATCTGGTAAAGTTGTAGAAGAAGTGAAGGTGATGATGATCACAAAGGAATGCAGCGCAATACTCCAGAACAAGGTGTTAACGAAGAAGGGTGATCCAGGGAGGTTCGTGATCTCAATGAAGATCGAACCAATGATCTTCGCTTGCTCTCTTTGTGACTTGTGGTCAAGCGTTAATCTGATGTTATACTCTGTGGCAAAGCGTCTAGGGTTCACGAAGTTCAAATCCACCAAGATCTCATTGGTATTCGCAGATAGGTCAACCAAGCTACCAATTAGAGTAATTAAGGATCTACATGTGTGAATAAGGGATACACTCATCCCAGCAGATTTTATGGTTCTGGAGTTGGATGAAGAGTCAAAAGATCCTCTGATCTTAGGACACGCATTCCTATGCACCACGCGTGCGATCATCGATGTTGAAGAGGGAATCGTCGATCTTCGCTTGGGAGATATGCTCATGAGTTTTGAGATGAACAAGCTTCTCCAGAAGCCAATGATTGATGGACAGACCTTTGTGGTTCATGATGATTCAGAGATAGCTGAAGAGGTAACCGAAGAGATTTTGGTGAAAGATCCATTGGAAGTCGCCTTGACTAAGGCCGAAGGTGAACACAGGTTTTTGAATGAGGACACTGAGAGTTTTGCAAAGATGTTGGACTCCAGCCTCAGAGTAGAGCAGATGATGGCATACATGAGCCTGGAAGAGGATGCAGAATCGATGGGAAAGGATAAGGACGGAGTACCTGCTCTAACGCCGGGTGCACCTGCTTTGGATGATGCGATCAGCGGTTCTTAGAGTGAACTGAAAGCTCCAAAACTGGAGTTAAAAGCCCTCCCAGCTTGGCTTAGGTATGCGTTTCTTGGTCCTAACTCTACATACCCTGTGATAATTAATGCTAATTTGAACAATATCGAGGCTTTAGGGTATTCATTGGATGACATCACCGGTATTTACCCTGACCTTTGCATGCATAGAATACACTTATCAGATGAATCAATGACTTATGTTGAGCATCAGAGACGGTTAAATCCGAATCTTAAAGATGTCGTCAAGAAAGAGATATTGAAATTTCTAGAGGCTGGTGTAATCTATGCCATCTCCGACAGCAAATGGGTAAGTCATGTGCATGTAGTACCTAAGAAGAGAGGCAACACAATGGTGAAAAATGATAGGAATGAACTAATACCAATTAGGACGGTAACCAGACATAGGATGTGCATAGATTAAAGGAAGTTAAATGCTGCAACTCGCAAGGATCATTTTTCACTTCCTTTTATTGATCAAATGCTTGAATGCTTAGCTAATCATCCTTATTACTGTTTCTTAAATGGTTATTCAGGTTTCTTCCAAATCTCCATCCATCCGGACGATCAAGAGAAGACGATGTTCACTTGTCCATATGGCATCTTCGTATACCGCAGGATACCGTTTGGTTTGTGTAAAGCTCTAGCAACCTTCCAACGTTGCATGATGTCCATCTTTACCGACCTCATTGAGGACATTATGGAAGTTTTTAGGGATGATTTTTCTGTATATGGAAGTTTTTTTTCTGTGTGTTTGTCGAATTTGTGCAGGGTCTTGCAAAGGTGTGAGGAGAAATACCTTGTTCTCAACTGGGAGAAGTGTCACTTCATGGTGCAAGACGGAATAGTGCTGGGACACAAGATATCCGAAAAAGGTATTGAAGTGGACAAGGTAAAAATCAAGGTGATGATGAGCTTGCAGCCACTAACTTCGGTGAAAGAGATCCACAGCTTCCTAGGGTATGCTGGGTTCTACCGCCGGTTTATTAAGGACTTTTCAAAGATCAACCGGCCTCTCACCAGATTTCTGTGCAAGGAGGTGAAATTTGAGTTCGACAACGCTTGCTTGGAAGCTTTCCACACGATAAAGGGAGCTTTGGTAAGCGCTCCTATTGTTCAGCCACTGGACTGGGATCTCTCTTTTGAGATCATGACCAATGCTAGTGACTTTGCTGTAGGGGCAGTTCTGGGCCAGAATAAAGACAACAAGCTTCATGTTGTCTACTATGCAAGTCGGCCCATAGATGAAGCTCAATGCAAGTACACCACAACCGAGAAGGAGCTACTAGCAATTGTGTTCGCCTTTGAGAAGTTTCGATCATATCCTGTTGGATCGAAGGTGATTGTGCACACTGACCATGCAGCCCTTAAATACTTGCTAACAAAGAAAGATGCCCAGCCTAGATTTCTAAGATGGATCTTATTGTTGCAAGAATTCGATTTGGAGATTAAGGACAAGAAAGAAGCTGAAAACGGTGTTGCAGATCATTTTTCCCGGATGAATATCGAAGAAGAAACACCCATGGATAATAGTCTACCTGACGAACAAGTTTATGGAATCAGTATTGACAATATCAGCGCGCACCCAGAGGAGCACCCACGCAGAACACAGTCCTCCACCCAATGGGACCAAAATGCGCCTTTCTACTACAACCAATTACTCCGGGTCAAGATCGAGCCGACGTGGTTCACGAAGAGGTTCAACAAATCCTCTACCACGCCCAATGCATGACCTTCGCCTTGGAGCAGAATGTCCTCTTTCCGGACCTCACGCGGTAATGCTTGGCCACAGCCCATCTCACCTACGCCAATCCGGAGAGACCAACTTTTGAGGAAGCCACTTTTTCCTTCTTTGCTGATGGGAAGAAGTATAACATTAGTATGGAGGACTTTTTCATCACCTTTGGGTTCTATTTCGAGGTGAAGGAGCTGGTTTTTCCCAAGAAATTCTCACAGTCCGACAACTTTTGGGAAGACCATCGCCTCCGGCCCTTACTGCTCTAACTCGGCGAGCCAAACCCGCATCTGCCACCTTGCTGTCCGCGTATATGCCCGGATCTTTAGTAATATGCTATTCAACCGAGATGTCGGGAATAAGGTACACTTCGATGAATTTTTGATGATGTAATTGGGTTATAACACTTTGGTAAGTGATGGACATCCAGGGAGAGTCGACGTTTACCGAGCCAACTTCGGCATCCGGTTAGCAGAAGTCATTTATGCCATCAAGGACAGCTCCACCGGCGGTTTCCAGCCACTGACTGAGCGTATCGGGAGCCTCCTCATCTCCTTCTTCCCCCACCTCCGCGTGGATCTCTCCAATGCCACTTGCGTCATCAAGATGGAGCGGATGGATACCAACCACTTGATATCCTCCAAGATCCTCCGTGATCCGAAAATATACCGGTTCCTTGATGCCGATAGCGAGCCGCAGTTCTGTGCCCTTCCCAACAAGGCACTCACCCAGCTTCTCACAACGGATGACCTCGCTTTCTGGCCACATCCGTATCTCCTTGGCTACACCCCCTCCCCCCGGCGTTCTTCGGCACATGGACGCACTAGCTTAACGATGACATGTCTGCCCCATGCCTCGCGTTGCCTTACTATGGCACCGCGACACAAGACGAGTTTGATCTTCCACCCATCTCCGATAACCCTGGTACTAGTGAGTACATGCGATGGATGATAGCCTCTCAGCGGGAGAACAACAGCCTAATGCAGCAGATCATGCAGACATGGGTCCAAGGATGCTGCTACAGCACAGCAGCCGCAGATGCTCAGCTTCACCACTCGCCCAGCACGTCCGACAGCAGCCAGCCTCGGAGGTGAAGGAGGAGGAGAGTCAGTGGCGATGGCCCGGATACTGCTTCAACGCGGTGACTTTTTTTCTTATTTTCTTTTCACTATTGTATTATCCATTGTTATTAATTTTTTTTTTGACTAATCCCTTAGTTCTTTTTCACACTAGAGACGGTGTGATTTAAGTCCGGGGGAGAGGTCCATTGCTAATTTATTTTCTTTTCTTTGAGTTTTATTTTTCATGTTTTCATTTAGTGTCTTTATTTAAAGCCGAATCAGGTGCAGCTGCTTCTTTTCTTTTGTTTTATCGAGTCAGTGTCAGAAGCAGCTGTTGTATTTTTTTTTTATTGAGTCAGTTTGTTCGAGTCATTTAGTTGTATGGGCGAAAAAGTTATTTATGGGAATTGGGAATCTATGATGTATTTAAACCATTGTGAACTTTTGACTATCTTTCTAGTGACTATCACTGTAGAACTATGAGTACAAGGACAAGCCAGAACCATCTCACACTCAGATTCCTCTCTCTCCAGAATGATATCATCTCAGTAAGGTTTATTCGGAAAGCAATAACTCTAATCTATTTGGATTTAATTTGAACTTTAATTCTTCTCATTCAAAGCATTAGACTAGGGGAACAAAACTAATATTCAGGACTTCTTATTCTTTTTATCACTCCTGTTGATCCTGAATAGCTAGCTCATCTTTACCTAGTACCTCCCAAGCACCTCACCTTCTTTCTATACCTCTTGCATTCATGTGTTTTTAGTCTTATATGTGCAGACAGGCGCAAAAGGGTCGGTGAACAGGACTGATGCAACCTCTAACTCAGTCTGCTGAAGAATAGTAAGTAGAAGACGGAAGAATAAAATATCAGCCGGAGCATCCGATCCAGAAAAGCGGAGCACCTGCTCCGAGCACATGCTCCAGGCAATTTTCCGAAAAATAGAAGGCACGTTTTTCAATGAGTGTGCACTTGGATATGATCACTTTTCATTCAAAATATTTATGTTCAGGGGTTACATACGTATGTAGAGCCCTCTTCATTCCAAAAAAAAAATGAAAAAGGAATGAATGAAGAGTGGTGAATTCAGTAACTCAAAAATGTACCCCTGAGCATGCCATCATACCCAAGGAAGAGTGGAGTTTCAAGAAGAAGAAGAGTTTTGTTTCAAAAAGGAGAAGGGAGTGGTTAGAGGTTGTGGACATCACTAGTCCATTTCTCCTATCATTTTGTGCTATGTCTAGCACCCACCAAAAAAAAATAAGGTAACCCTAAACACTCTGAGCTCCACCATTAAATTAGCCTCCTTATTACCAAGATTTGATTCCTTTACCTACTGCCTGAAAATGAGAAGTCACGCCACCACTTAATTTATGTAAAGAGTTATTGTCTGGATGATGAACTTTTCTGTGTTTGAGATTCAGTTATGGAACAAGGCTAGTTGAAGATGTTGGGTGAGTTTTTGGTAAGAACTTGTTTCTCGTGTTATGAAGTGTGTGGTATACAGATTGTGGTTGATGTCACGGTTTTCTGAGGATCACCTAATCCCTGTGCTGCCCCTCTTTACCTTTTTTGATTCTCGTTTGTTTGAGGACAAACAAAGGTCTAAGTTCGGGAGAGTTGATATATGATAATTTTGTCCCATATTTACTAATATTTTCTAATCCTTTTTAATGTCTTTCGAGTCGTTTTTGAGTCTTATCAGGTCAGAATGAAGTCTTGGAGCATAGATTAGATGGACTGGAGATAAAAAGGCTTTTGGAGAAAAAGAAGCGGATTTGAAGCAAAAGGGCTGAATTTACATGCGAGCACGTGCTCCAGTCACGAGAGCACATGCTCCGCCGCCAGAGAAAAATATGAGTCCGAGTTGACCTAATTTTGGCGTGATTAAATAGGTCATACCGTCTTTCTTAAAGAACATGTCTCTTACCTTGGAGAAAAAAACAGAAGCTGCTTGAAGATTCTCTCCTTCTCCTCTTTGTTCGCCATCGCCTAGTTCTTTGTTCCCATCTTCTTTGTTTTCAATTCTAAGACTTGGAGATCATCAACTACTTTGTTTTGAGAAAAATTCTGAACCTTATTACTTTTAATATTATTCATGAATTCCTTTTATTTCATTACTGTGTTTTCTTCTTCCATGTCTGAGTAGTCTATTAACTAGATTAGGATTTTTTAAAGGTATTCATGAGATGATAAACTGAGCACAAATAGGATGCATAAATACATACTGTCTTCACCTCTAGTTGAATTTAATGTTTAGGCTAAACTGATCACTTAGTTTATGATTTTAGGTTAAACCTATTCGCGAGAGTGTTTTAAGTTGCTAGAAAAGATATTGGTGAGCAATCAGACCGTACGTGACGAGAGTTGGTGCGGCTGAGTGTGAACATATTGAACCCATTCGTTAATGTTTATCTGCATCTCTAGATCCAAACGAGAGTTTAGGTACTTAGGTTGTTAGATAAAGTTGTCGGCGCCACGAGAGTGGGTCGGTCTTATTTTTATATTTGAGTTCTGGACCTGTGCTGAATTAGATCCTGAATAGTTGCTAAGTTTTCATCTCTGAATCACCGGCGAATTATCCTGATCTAGTGCTTTTCTTTATTAGTTTTACATCACTTTAATTACTTGCAATTTCGTTACCAAACCAACCACATATTTTATCTTAGCTTTATTTACAAATCTCATAATGTCATAGTGTAACCTTACTTTATGTGGATTCGATCCTTTATATACTACTGTAATTGTCTGTGCACTTGCAGAATATATTTGGGATAAAACTCTGTGCATCATTTGTGTCAATATCATAAAACAGTTTGAAGATTTTATGTTATCTTGCTTCATATAATTTTGGTTTTATATCCTCTTTGTGGTATCAGAACTTAACGAGTAGATTTGATATGTTCCGTTTTATCTAATGATGAGGTTAGTCGCTAGAGAGAACATATGATAATGTTTCATCTAAAACCAAACTGTTAAGTCAGTCGCCATCAGTATTTTAATCTCAAACATACCTAAAATCATTTACTTTGCTAGTAGTAATATGTTTTGGTACTCAGAACATTAGTTATTTTGGCAGTTCGAAAATGACAAGTTGGCCAGAATAGAAGTTAATACTTATGTTCTGATTGTTTACGACGTGAAATTGCAGATAATCAGTAAAACATTGGCCATAATCATTTACTTTGCTAGTCGAAGATTAATCTTTATTGACGACTTTGCTCGGTGTAAAATGTTTAGTACATTGGTTATGTTGGAAGTTGGAAAATGACACTTTGCTCGGTGTATTCAACAATATAAAGATCATGGAGAGAAAAAAACATTATTGCTGAACGTGACAAATAGGGCGGTGATAACAATAATTCTAATACGAAAGCTAAAAGTGAAATAAGTGGAGAATGTGTTAAAAGGTTGAATACGTACTAATAACCATTATGAAAGTGATAATGATTGTTTGATTAATCTATTTGTTCTTTTTCATTTTCTAATTCGAGGAGAAGGTTTTGGATATGGCTAACCGGCTGTTAAATGTAAATTTAGTATATAGTCGAAATTTATGTCTCTGTGTTACCTTTCTTTGCAAGTCTAAAAAAGTTCGAAAGTTCTTCTTGTTTGGCATATTTCAGTTCTGAATATATGTAGATGCATGAACCTTTGACACGACTGATATCCAATATCAATTTGAATACAATTATTCAACCTATAAACAAATCATCCAATCAGTAAGAAAATGCACAAATACAATAAACTAAATCGTTTTTCAGTTTGAACCGTTTTAAATTAGTGATTTTCTTGACAAAAAAAAAATGAACCAAATATGTTGTAGGGTAGTGGAGATGGTTTGGTCCTTTTAAGAGAAGTTGAACCTGGTCTCGTTCCAATCCCCATTTGAAAGGGATAATTTACGACCAAAACATGTATTACCATAATTTGATCTCTGTAGTCTAAGAAGAAACATGAATTTTAAAATATCTTTTAAAATCCAGTGTTATTAGATTGATGATTTTAAATTATACATTTAAATCCACTGTTATTGAAAACATGATTGAAATTTTATTTAAAAGTTTCGGATAAGATTTGAGGAGATTTTTTAGTAAAAAATACAAAGAACCAAATCTCATGGTTTTAGGTTTTAAGCGGGATTTCAGAAAATTTAATAAAAAAATTCATAATTCAGCAAAATTTTACCAAATCATCTTAAAACTCATTAAAACTCAAATCTCTCTAAATGCTCAATCCAATACATCCATAAGTCTGAAATATCTTTGTTAAAAATGATAAATAAATAAATATAAAATGAGATAAGAAAACAATGTACAATCTTATTTCTCAGTTAAAAGGTTTTAGTAGATTAGTAAAGTTTGATAAAATTTGAAAATTGGTGAAATGATTACTAAATACCGTTACGAGAAAGTATTTGTTCTTTTATTCAATTTCAAAATTTATTGGGTCAAAGTTTCGTTTGAGAAATATGACAAAATCCTTGGGTGTCGTGAGAATATAGATAATTAATTAACAAAATCGATTAGTAATTAGCCCTTAACATTTTTGTCAAAATAAAAAACTTCAGTAATGTAATTATTCATTTACAACCGTCCAAACTAAAACAAACTAAACTTGATAGCTAGTGGACAGTTGTATATGAGGTCAATAAGTAGTAATTGTTTTCCGTTTCTGCTCTTAATTCACATCTTTCACGCCAACATTTTTTGAGTCTATATAAAGTTATTAACTAAAACCAAGAAGCAACTCCACCATCGGTAACTTCAAGGTAAAATAAACGTGTAAACCACATATAAACACACACAATTATTCATTAAAAGTGAATCTAAAGGGAACAAAGAGATGCAAAATGAAATGGAAGAGAAGTTTGAAGATTGGAGAGGTAAAGAAGCCATTTCTGGCAAACATGGTGGGTTTAAAGCTGCTTCCATTGCTTGTGGTAAATTTCTAAAACCCAAAAGTACTAGCAAACTCTTGTAAATCAGTAATTTCACTAATTATATATTTTGTATTAATGGGTTTTTGGTGTGGTCTAATGTATATAGTTGTAGAGATGATGGAGAATATGGTGTTCTTATCATATTCAACCAACTTCATGATGTACTTTATGAAATCAATGCATTACCCATCAGCTCAAGCAGCAAACATGGTGACCAATTTCATAGGAACATCTTTTTTGCTCACTATCTTTGGTGGTTTTGTTGCCGACTCTTTTCTCACTCGCTCCATGGCTTTCGTTCTCTTTTGTTCCATTGAACTCTTGGTAACTAAAAAACTCCACTAAACCATTTTAAACTCTCAATTTTTTTTTATATAAGTTAAAATGATTTTATAGGGTTTGATCTTGTTGACACTCCAAGCTCATTACCCTAAGTTACAACCTCATGGAGATAAAACACCTTCGACTCTTCAAGCAACACTTCTTTTCACTGGACTTTATGCGGTAGCTACTGGTGTTGGAGGTGTCAAGGGGACCTTGCCTGCTCACGGAGGCGACCAAATCGGTAGTAGAAACCAGAGGTTGATCTCAAGTTTTTTCAATTGGTATTTCTTTTCTGTCTGCTTTGGAGGTTTCTTGGCTGTAACCTTTATGGTTTGGATCGAGGAGAACAAAGGATGGAGCTCCAGCTTCTATATTACAACTGCGGTTTTGGCCTCTGCGCTCTTCATTTTCGCTATGGGATTCCGGATGTATCGGTTCAAGCGTCCAACAGGAAGTCCATTGATCAGAATGGTGAATGTGTTGCTTTCTGCCGCAAGAAACCGAAATCGGTTTGTAACAGATGCAGAGATTACGCTAAGTCATAACTCTACCGACAAAAGCATTCATTACAACAAGTTCAAGTAATTATTCTTTTCTTTTTATTTCCACTAAACTAACATAATTTAATCAGCTTTGTCACTCTCCTAAAACTCAACTTGTTTTTTTTTTTTTTTTGTGAGATTCATTTCACTAATTCTTTTCTTCATAAAAATCAATGTCGGTCCTGAGAAGTTCCAAATAAACTCTTCAATTATTTTATTTTTGTCAAAAACCTTCAATAACATTTTTTTGTGGATTTCAATACATTTCCTTTTTATAATTTTTGTTTCATATGGTCTTTGTGTGCTTGTTTTCAACTGAAAATGACATAGATACAGAATTAGACTAAGTTTGATGAACAACTTTGTTATCAATAGTGAGAGACTGAAATATTTTCTGGAAGCCATAGATCATTAGATTGTTGTTGATAGAAAATTTTAAACTACTTTGTGTTTTTGTTTATTTGATATCAAAAGTCGTTAAATATAACACACACACACACATATATATATATATATATATATATACTAATGGTTAAGTCAGTGATATATTGTTTTTTTTTGTTTTAATTTCTTCTTGGGATCTTAGTATTTAATTTAACTATCATATAACTATAATTTTCAGGTTCTTGAATAAAGCGAAGCTTAACAACAAGATCTCATCAACACAGATTGAAGAAACAAGAACGTTTCTAGCTCTCCAACCAATTTTTTTGAGCACAATTATAATGAACTGTTGTGTAGCACA
Source organism: Cardamine occulta (assembly GCA_028015245.1). Lineage (NCBI taxonomy): Eukaryota > Viridiplantae > Streptophyta > Magnoliopsida > Brassicales > Brassicaceae > Cardamine > Cardamine occulta. Next base: position 4,826,855 of record CM051371.1, read on the forward strand.
ACTTGCAACCTTCTCCGTCCAACAAGGCATGGCAATGAACAAAAAACTCTCGCCTTCCTTCGAGATCCCTGTCGCGTCCCTCAACGCCATTCCTCTCTTCTGCATGATCTCTTCTTTAGCTTTATACGAACTCTTCGGCAAAAGGATATTATCAAGCAACGATGAAAGATCATCGAGCTTCAATTTGAAACGCATAGGATGTGGCTTAGCTCTTTCCTCAGTCTCAATGGCAGTTGCAGCCATCGTGGAGGTGATTAGAAAACATGAAGCGGTTCACAACAACATCAAAATCTCTGTATTTTGGTTAGAGATTCAATATGTTTTGTTGAGTCTCTCGGATATGTTGACTGTTGGAGGAATGTTGGAGTTCTTCTATAGAGAAGCTCCGGCGAGTATGAGGAGCATAGGCACCGCATTGGGGTGGTGCTCCACCGCGTTGGGTTTCTTCCTCAGCTCGGTTCTTGTGGATGTCATTAATGCCGTCACAGGATGGCTCCGCAAGGAAGATCTTAATGAGTCCAGACTCGAACTGTTTTATGGGGTATTATGTGTTCTTAATACTCTTAATCTTTTTAATTATATTTTCTGGGCAAAAAGATATTAAGCAAAAGGATAAAGTATGTTGCTTGTCTATAGCGAACTCCTTAATTTAGTGAAGATGTTATGCATGTAGTGGAAGTCTAAACCAAGTAATTGGTGTAATGGTTTTTTTTTTTTTTTTGGGTGGTTCACAATGGATGTCATGCAATAATTAATGGGAGGAGATAGTAATTACCCATTTAAAGTTTCATAATTTGTAATTCTACCTTAATAAAGAAAGTGTGAAAGTAACATCTTCTGATTAGAACAGACACCAAAAATTTTCTTTAGCTGAGTGAGGTTATCTCGTTTTGTCATCTGTTACAAGATGGCACAATGGTCCACATTTTATTAACGATCACTGCTGTTATAAAAAATTTCTGAAGTTGCTGCTTTGATAAATCGTTAATTCCCATTATTGACTTGCTTGCTAGTTGTTTACGTGGTTTAAATTTTGTGCTTAGTTTTCGAAAAAAGCCAAACTCATTTTGTGGTACAATCTAATATTTACTAACACGGCATGTAAATTGCCGAAACGAATTAGTAAATCGAGACTAAAAACTTTTAGTGATATTTTGTAAAATTACCCTAGAATATGGATTTTTAAAACTACGACTCTGATTGGAGGCATGAGTTACCACTAATTTATGTTGAGTTATGGACATAACTGAAAAAGAATAATTCAAAAACGTTATCAATCATAAATTTTTTTAAAAAAATTGAAGTTAAATTGAGTTATAAATGTGTTATGTATGAATTACACTTTTGAGATATGTATAATATTTGTAAAACTGTTAGCTAAAATGATAACTCAACATCAAATAAAGTCTTTAGATGGTAGAAATTGATTTCATAATTTTAATATATATTTTTAATGGGAGAACGATCTATTTCCCCATCAGAAGTATCATATCTCAACAGATAGAGTCCAAACTATGACTCCAGTCTAAATACCCACCCAGCCAAAGTTGCACACATATTTACCCATGAAACTGAAAGTTCAAAACTTATAAACCCATCAAAACTAAAGTTCAAAATCTAAAATCCCATAGATCTGGATTAATGTTGGTTAACTCATTTGAAATCAAGCCTTAACCATTTGAACCATTTTGTAAACCATATTATGACCCGATAACACGTATTAAACCGGATTATGACCCGATTACATCTTATAATATAGAACCAACCTAATTCATCATAAACCCCAAAAAAAAAAATCCCCAAATCACAAAGAAGAATCCCTAGAACCCAGAATTCAAAATCGAGAAACCCAGAATCCTAAGTCAAAACCCTAGCTATCTAATGCAAAGCTTTGATGGCTTTAATTCCTCAAAATCCATCAATCCCAACAGAGTTCGACGAAGAAGAAGAAGAACATGATGCGCTGTTCATCGAGAATACAGTTCACGATTTCATAGATGAACCGTCAGTGGAGCACTATGTCTATCTCGAGAGTGATAATGAGCAAATGAGGATGCTCCAGAGAGAGAGCATGTACATATAAGACGTGGTGATGGGAGATTGTACCGAAAGTGAGTGTGTGCTTGACTATGCTCTGAGAACTTGCCGGAATGTGATCTAGTACAGGTGTGATAAGGATAAGATAGGTTTTAAGTGTCTATGTGGTGATGCTAAGGGTTCACGTTGTCTATGGAAAGTGTATGCAACGATACTTCCAAAAGATGCTATGTGGAAAACAATGGTCTTTGTAGATGAGCATACATGCATTCCTAGTGGAGATGTAGACATTTTTTTCATTGATTGAATAATATATGTCTGTTTATTAAAATTCAAATCATAATATATACAGAAAAAATCTAAAATTTTATATAATAATTCAAAATAATGTGAAAAATAAGATCAAAAAAAGATATTAGGAGAATTAGAACTCATACTATTAATATTAGATAAGGAAAGGATTGCAGCGAATTAATTTAATATTTATTTAGAAAGAAGAAAAATATAGAAACTAAATATAGAAGTGATTGGATACATGAATAACCATTTAGTATTTGGATACAAGAATAAACCATATGTACTTCATTTTTAATAGTATAAGATACAAACAATCTTTTATATGAGTGTTACTATTGTCTTTTGCGTTATATTTTTGTTGCTTTGTTAAAAATTATTTTTTAGAAAAACCAAGTGAAGAAGTTACAGTATGTAAAAAATACAATCATGCAAGCTCTCCCTCAAATGAGTTTCACATTTTATCTGTGTGGTTGATAACACATTCGAATTTTATGGACTTGCGTTCTAAACATAGTAGTGAGTAGTGATTTCGTGAAGAGATATGGAGCTTTTTTGGACGATTGAATATATCTCACTTTAATTATTGTTTTTGAAATTTTTGATATATTAAAATAACTTTAGAGATATATGGTTGGTTCTATCACTTTTGATATATCCTTGATTTTTCTAAGGCACATATGCAACGTCATTTCAAATAAATTAGGGAAAATAGTATTCTTAACCTTGAAAGTGTCTCATGCTAACATTTTAAACCTTGAAAGTATTACACTATCACTTTAACATTCAAACTATTTTTACAAATATTTAAAACTTTGAAACTACCTTCCATGTTTTTTCGCCATAAAATTCATTACAAAATATTTACCAAAAAACTAACGGAATTTTTTAGGGTAATGACAAAAAGTTTTGACGGTAATCCAAAGGATTTACGATAAAATATTTCCGTCAGAATTTCTGTTAATTTTTCGATAACTTTTTCTTGTAGTGACAGAATTTTGACAAACTTTAATTCGACGGATTTGTAACATAATAGTTCTGTTGGTAATCTGTCGAACAATTTCTGATGGATTTTTGAGTCACCGTCGAAAATCCATTAGAAAATATGTAGTTAATATAACCGCTTTAATTTTTAAAATTCCTACAAAACTATTTTGTCGCAAGTCCTTTGGATTTCCCATTAAAATGTTTTGTCAGATTACCGTAAGAAATTCCGTTAGTTTTTTGGTAAATATTTGTATTGAATTGTATGGCAGAGAAAACACTAAATATATTTTTTTGTTTAATAGTATGCAAATTAAATAAATAAAAATTTAAAAAATTGTTTTGCATTAGAATAGTAAGTTCAAAGAAAACCTGAACATAAAAAACTGCAACACACGTTGATTGAGATGCTATATTTTCAATGATCATTTTGTCTTTTTTTGTTTTCTGCATTTGGTCATTAAAGTTTTGTGAGAATTAGAATATAAATCATGCATTACCAAAAAAAACATAAATAATTAAAAACAAATTCACCAAAAACAAATTAAAAATATGTTTGCAGAGCTACACAAATAATGTATATTAGGAATTAATAGTTGAGTGTGGTCAAATAAATGGTTTTTTTTTTTTAATTATAAAGAAGTAGATTTAGTTTTTTTTTAATTGGATTTAATTTAATATGTGTTTACTTAATACACAAATCGAGTAGATGTTTGAATCAATTCAATATTTCAATGGTGGGTTTCATTGGAAAGCTATTATACTAACATCAAAAATGATGCTAATGATAATAGTTCTATCAGTACATATTTTCGAATAAAACTACATATGTTTGAATTGATTTAATGATAGGTTTTAATTGGGTAGCTAGTATCAAATATATATATATATATATATATTTCAGTATGCAAAGATATATATTAAAAGAAAAAATGACAAAGAATTATACTTTTTTTTAGATAAGAACTAATATCATCTTACAAAAAATCTTTTAGTCTGAATTTGGTCAACATATTCTCTTTCTTTTTTTTCTTTCTTGTGTAGACAACAAAAAAAACTGAGAGAAAACAAATAGATATACAACAATCAAAAATAATATGAGTATGTATTTACGGTAAAACTGTTGTTTTTTGTTTGTAATACTTGGTCGTTTGAAAAATGAATTATGTAGTTGATGTTGTTTTCTCCACGTACAGGTTTTGTGATTTTGAGTTGGAAATGATTCATGCTTCCGAGTGCTGATGGGATCATTTGACAGTAATTTGGGTATTTGATATTATCCTTTGTTTTTCTTGTTTGGTGTTTTTTGTGAGATTTTTATGTATTGCTATTGTTTGTGTTTTGTATCTTTATATAATAGTGTTTTTCTTTCCAGTTTCTTTCACTAATTTATTGTTTGATCAGTTTTTTTATATATATTAGTGTGTTTTTTTGTTGATTTCAGTTTCTTTTGCTAATTTATTGTTCTCATTTAATTGGTTTGTTTTTTTGGTTAATTGTCCATCATTATTAGTATTCACTGTATTTTATTGTTTGTTTGTATTGGTTTGTTTTATATTGACCCATTTATTTTTTAAATATTTTTGATGCACTAATTATGGTTTGAGTTGTGCTATTTTTTATTATATGTTTTGTTTTATTTATTTTTATTTTAATTCTGAATTAATTTTCAATTTATATTGTAAAAGATTAATAGTTAGAAAAAAAATATAAAAAAAGAAATTATAAAAAGGATTAGATATCTACTATATTTAAAAAAATCTAGTATAAAATGTATACATAGTGGAAATATATAAATATACCTAGTATTTATACATCTAATATATAAATATACCTAGTATGTGGTCTAATATATAAATATACCTAGTATGTGGTTATATATATAAATATATAAATATACCTAGTATGTGGTTATATATATAAATATATAAATATACCTAGTATAAATATAAATATACCAAGTATGTGGTTTTAAAAAGAATATCATATTTTTAATTTATATTAGATTCATTGTGGTAGTTGGGTTTTTTGGAGTATATATTTGTAAAAAATTCAAATAATTTGATTTGAAATTTTATTTTAAAATTTGTGTAGATATTAAAATTTTGAATTGATTTTATTAGTTGGGAATCAATTTTTAAAACGAGCTCTACGTAACTTCACAAATAAAGATAGTATAATTTATATACTCAAGTTCTATTACTAATCCCAGTTCGCCAATAGAGTAAAGCCACGGCAACACAGTTTAAAGAAAATCGCCACGTGTCCGTCGAACCTCAAATGAATAAGCATCGACAGGCAACATCCGGTAACCGGTCATCCTCTCTACCTCTCTTTCTCTCACTCTCATAATCCTCTTATATATAGAAGAGAATCGAATCGTTTTAATGGGTTTAGTATAATTTTTTCTTCGATTTATACTGATTTCTGGTCTTTCCCCTCTTTGTAAAAGATAACTAGGGTTTAATTTTAACTAAATTCATTGATCATTAATATGGAAGAAGACAAGGAAATGGTTTCTCTTGAAACTCTCCGTAAAAAAATGGATGATTTTTCAAAAGCTAGAGATTGGGAGAAATATCACAGCCCTAGGAATCTCCTCCTTGCAATGGTATCTCTTTACTTCATCTATTTTGATTTCATCTGTAAAATCTGAATTTAATTTCTTATGTCTTGTATTTATAAAAATAAAGTAGAATTATGAAAATTTTGAAATGGGGTTTAGTGTTTATTTGATGATCTGATTGGCTTTTTTTTTCTCCCCAGTTTTGTTCTTTTTTTGTTTCCATGAAAAATTTCATCTTTTTGTAATAAAACGGACGAATCTTATGACTTTGTGTTTGCTTGTGTGTTGTGTTGCTTTAGAAATGCTTGAAGTATGAAAATGTTGCAGGTAGGTGAAGTGGGAGAGCTATCAGAGATATTTCAATGGAAAGGTGAAGTGACAAGAGGATGTCCAGATTTTAAAGAAGAAGAGAAAGTTCATCTTGGAGAAGAGCTATCAGATGTGTTGTTGTATTTGGTGAGGCTTTCTGATGTGTGTGGAGTCGATTTAGGCAAAGCCGCTCTACGCAAGATCGAGCTCAATGCTATCAAGTATCCAGCACCTAAACAGACTAATGATCATTGTGTTGCTGGTGAAGATTCAAGCAACAAGATTAAGTTGAATGAAGAAAACTAATCTCTCTTTTCCATTAGTGGCTTTGTAAGTGTGTTATGAAATGGTAGCAAGAGCCAAAAAACAATGAGTACCAAAGTCTCTGTATTTGATTTGAAAGAGATGCAACAAAGTAATAAAGATCAAATTTTTGTATAATGAATTAGCAGATTACATACAAGATGTCTGATGAACACCATTTTTGTCTACACTACCCTATACCATCCCCTCTAAACTTTATCTTTTATAACTTCCCAAAATGTTGTTTGTACATCAAATAAAAAAAAACCGGAAAATATTTGTGATGAATGTCTCAAGGTGTGGCTGCTGCCGTTGCTCATGATTCAGCGGTGTAGCCACTGCTTTGCGGTGTTAGAAGAGACAGAACATCCCTGATTCGAAACCCATTGCCCCAGAATGAGGCAAGGCATAGACCCATTATGGCCATTACAACCACAGAGCAAGCTGCTGGCACGGCTTGGCTGCTACCAAGGAACTGAGTTGCAAGAAGCCCGGCTAATGTGGAGCTTTGCATTCCCGTGCAAAGGGAGATAGTCCGGCTTACTTCTTCCTCTTGCCTGGTGAAAAGAGGAAAACAACATATATAACCCTATACAGTTTCCAAAATCCATTGAAGATAGATGAAGGTATTACCGTAAGCCTGGGATCTTAGAGAACCAATATCCCAAGACAAATGCTACAGCATGGAATGTAACAATTGGAATAATCAATCTAAGACCTTCATCTGAAAGAATCTGACTTCGATTTATCGAAAGCGGGCTTCCAATGCACAATGAAGTGCATACCATAGCAACAAAAGGCATCACAGGTCGAAGAAGAGTGACCACAGGCTTTGCATAAGTATTTAGCACAAGGCCAAGAGTGACTGGAACAAGTACCACCTACATATAGGTAAAGCACGTTGGACTTGAAAGAGATTGGTTCTTCATGATCATATTGGTAAACCTTGTTTACCTGTAGTATAGACTTGGACATGGCAATTGCATCAACAGGAACAACCGATCCAATTAGAAGACCGCTTAGCAAAGGAGTAAACACTACAGATGCAATAGTAGTACAACTAGTAAGAAGAATGCTCATGGCTACATCTGCTTTACTTAAAGAACTCGCATAGCTAGACAACTGAGCTCCAGCCACGCAACACGTAAGTACAAAACCGGCGTAAAAGCTCCTCGGCATCCCAAAGGCATTCGCAACTAAAACCCCAAGAAGCGGTTTCAGAACATACTGAGCTACAAACCCAACAGACAACGGCACTGGCCTGCAACAAAACAAAACAATGCTCTCAAAGAGTTTTTAGAAAATCTACTGAACAACAACTAATTACCTTTTGAAAGCAAGTGCAAAATCATCAACCGAAAGCTGGATTCCAATAGATAACATAATCCCTCCAAGAGCAGGAGCATAGAGTTCTTTAGATACCCTGAAAACGTTTCAACAACAGATGACTTAAATCAGAGTAAAAGCCACAAAATTTCTCTTAATTCTGAGCTAAACACACAAATTTTGCATAAAGATACAAACTTTCTCATTGATTCTCTTAATTCTGAGCTAAAACACCAATTTTGCAAGACCTTAGATGCATAAAGATACAAACTTTAGCATTACAATCATAGAAACCTAAAGCTAAGCTAAAGAGAGAGTGTGAATGTGCAAACCAAGTGAAGGAAGATGGGTAAGAGAGAGCAGCAACGGCGGTGAGAGCAACAACAAACGGAAGCAGAGCAGACCAAAACTGAGAAGAATCAGCTCTCTCTGGCGATTCAATTCCTCCACAAAACGATAACAGAGACATGTTCCCATCTCTCCAATGTAGTCCAACTCTACCCATAAACGGCGTCGTTGAACAAGCCA